>JBBBDQ010000651.1:2917500-3370000 GCA_037127315.1 Ascarosepion bandense | reverse complement strand
TAGTAATACTTTTTTTTTTTTTGCTAAAATTGTTGTTTTTTACAGATATTTAAATAATTTTTTAAAAAATAAACAGCTAGGACTATTTGAGAATTTTCAGTGATCAACTTCATTCTATAGCTCAGGAATTGTTTCTGGAAGAAATGTCGTTTTTTATGATGATAATGCATCCATTCATACTACTAAACTTGTAGCTGAATGGCAAGAGGAACATTCTAGTGAAGTAGATCATCTTATCTGGCCACCACACTCCCCAGATTTTAACAGTATTGAACATTTATGGTTTATTTTAGAAAAACAATGAGGAGTCAATATTCTCCACCATCATCATTGAAAGAATTAGTGACTGTTTTAACTGAAGAATGGATAAAAATTACTCTGGAAAAAAATTAAAACTTGATATGAGTCCATGCAGAATTCAAGCTGTAGTTACTGTCAAAGGTGATCCTACCCCATATTGAAATAAATTTTCTTGAAATTTCACATATTTTGCCCACCCTCCCTGTATATATGTGTTTGCTTGTGTATTTATATATATATATATATATATATATATATATATATATATATATAGTGAGTGTGTATATATATATATATATATATATATATAAAGTAAAATAAATTTTCAAAATGTTGAATGAACATTTCAAAATAAAATCCCTAAGAGAGATATTACATCTCCTCAGCAACATCCATCTTTCAAAATAAAAATTAAAATTAAAATTAAAAATAAAAAGACAAGATTTGAGAAATTTACGTTACAAAAAAATCTGGTAGTAATTCATGTCTAATTTTAGATTCTAAATTTTAGATTTTAGATTTTAAAAAGTTAAAATCTAAAATTAGACATGAATTTGCTTCTGGATGTTTTTGTAACGCAAATTTCTCAAATCTTAACAGTCTTTTTATTTTTATTTTTAATTTTTATTTTTATTTTTATTTTTTCTAACTGTTTTTCTACCCTTTTTTTCTCTTTCATTTTCTTTTTCTTTTTCTTTTTTCCCATTTTTAAAGACAGACATTGCTGAGGAGACGTAATATCTCTCTTAGGGATTTTATGTCAAAATGTTAATCCAACATTTTTGAATTTTGAAAATTTATTTTACTTTATATTAGCTCTGTAATTTTAATTACATTGAGCTCTCCTCCTGTATCATTTTTTAATATTAAAATTTTTAATATTAATTAGGATCAAGTTCTTGGGATTTACCTTCCTACTTTTCCATTTTGGATTAAAGTATTTTAATAAAATATATATATATATATATATATATATATATATATATATACACTGCATGCCAAATTATTATCAAGATAACTTTTTTCTAATATTTCACAAACTGTCCAGTCAATTCACACAAAAGTTTTGCACAATATTGGCAATACCAACCTGCACAAACACAGAAAATTTTGTACTAATCTACACAATGTAAACAAACTGGCACCATATTTGTTATCAGCACGGTGATTTGAGTATGCTAAATTATTAAAAAGATGTAAGAATTTAGTAAAAAGATGGGCCGTAAAAGCAGTTTAAGTGATGCTGAAAAGAAAACTATCACCTCAGAACTCTCAAAAGGTAAATCTACCCTAGAAATTTCTAAAATGATAAGGAGGTGTCATCAAACAGTGAAAAAGTTCACCGCTGATCCTACACAAGTCTGCAAAAGGGCAGATAAAGGCTAGCCGAGGGTTATTTCATATTGTCTTATGTCACAACTTAAACGAGAGGCCACGAAGAACCCTGGACTTACTAGTCAAGAGCTGTTCAGATGCATTGGGATATTACTGTGTCTAAAAGTACTCGTTGTTGGTATCTGAGGGAAATAGCAACAACAGTCAAACCTGTATTGAAGCCTCCATTGACGAGAAATCGCATTCAAAATCGATTGAAATGGGCTGAGGACAATATGAAGATTAACTTCTCTAAAGTTTTGTTCACAGATGACTGCTGATGCATACATAGCATTTATGAACTGTGGATGAAAATGCAAAGAATTGCCTTCAAAAGTGTCATTGTTTTTATGCAAGATAATGCTCCCTCACACGCTGCTCACAAGATGCTGGATTTGAATCCAATCCAATCCAATCAAAAACATTTGGAGCTCATGAAGCGAAGACTGTATGCTAATGGATGACAATTCAGGAGCAATGCTGAGTTGTGGGAAGCAATTCTTGACATATCTCGTGGCATTATAGCAGATGACATCCTACAATTAACAAATTCTATGGATCGTCGACTTCTTCAAGTAATTGAAAAACAGGGAAAGCACATTTCCTATTAATTTGTTGAAAACTGTGCCTTTGTTTGTATCTGTTATTGTTTGATTATCTTATTTATTAGCTTCTTTTGATGATAAAAATTCACGTGCAACATTAATAAACATTTTGTTTGCTCAATACTGGGAATTTTACTAAACCTTTCTAATAATTTAGCACGCTCAAATCACCATGCTGATAATAAATATGGTGCCAATTTGTTTACATTGTGCAAATCAGTACAAAAATTTCAGTGATTGTGCAGGTCAGTGTTGCCAACATTGTGTGAAAATTTTGTGTGAATTGATTGGACGTTTTTTGAAATATTAGAAAAAAAAGTTATCTCGATAATAATTTGGTATGCAGTATATATATAATGTATGTGTGCCTATATATTATAATAACCAAACCATGACAGACTGATCACTAAGTCCATCAGAGAAAATGTTTACTTAATCTTAATAAAAGCTAAGAAGCAAAAAATAAGGTTTTCTCATCAACTGCAGTTGTTCAGTGTTTGATATATTTTCTTCTAAGACAACAGGGAAACGCTTAATGGACAGACAAAATGTTCTACAGTTCTTTGAAGTGAAACACTAAAAGCATATAAGTATGAGAATGTCTTTCAATAATTTCTCATCTCTTTTTATTCTGATTCGGCACTTTTTTTTTATTTCTCCCATTTTCTTTCTTTTTTTTCATTTTCTTATATCATTCCTCCTCTTCCTTTTCTTCTGCTCTTCTATGCATTTTTCATTTTCGCCTTTTCTTCTAAATTTATTTCTCACAGTTACTTACCTTATTCATTCCTTTCCTATATTTACTTCTTTTTCTTTTCCTTCCAAATTTCTTTTTTAAAATCCTTTTCTTCTCATTGATTCATTTTTTTTTGTGGAGGTTTACTCACAGTAGCACATTTTTCACATTTTATCTTCTTTATTTTGTTACTATCCTTAATATTTCTTTATTTTTCTTCTTTTCTATCTTCATTGATGCCAAATCAATCCTTTGGTTGTTTTCAATCATCAAGAATTTATTTTGAAATCAAAGAAACCACTTAGCTTTTGATGACCCACCGTCATTAACAAACACAGGCCAAATATTTCAGCTATGGACAAACAAGAAGCAGAAAAGAAAATTTCCCATGACTTCTCAGATAAATTCACAAGAAATTGATTAGAGGACTATTCAAACTTTTACAGTCAAACAGTGCATATGAGTGCAAACTGTCATTTTGGTTGTTTTATTTGTTTCCATGAACACAAATGAAGAAATATAAAAGAAGAACAAGGTCAAATATTGGGATGTTGATTCTGTAATTTATTTGAAGTTGTAGCTAATTTCTTTGAAAATATTTGTTTTTACTTCATATTTACCTTAGCAGCATAAAGGAATCTATTTTCTTTAACAAACACAAAGTTTTTAACTGGAATTTTGAAAACTTGAACCACTGTTGTGTTGAACCGACAATCAAGAGGATGCTTCACTAATCATTACAAACTTAACCTGTTCTTGTCTAGGGTTAACTATTGCCTTAACCACATATCTGCATGAATTTTGTCTCTTTCACTGTAACTCTCTATCTCAAGAGACTCCCCATTTTTGCACAGGAATAACATCATTGTAATATATGTATATATAATTCTTCTCATTGAATTTGTTTTTATTTGCAGTTCTGACCATTGTAGAAAAATTGATAGCAATCTGTTTGTAAAATATTCCTTAAAAAATGTTTTTCCTTTTTACTTAATGTGAAATATTTTATATAGAAATAAGTTTTTTGAAGAAAGAAAATAAATTCTTGTTTTTTATTTATCTTCCTTTAATTTACATTTGGACTAAAGTCCTCATCTTTGTTTTTATTATAACAATGTTTCAGCGATTGAAATTTTCAGCCTTCTTCAGATGTCAGCTGATACAACTAACCTTCAGAAATTTTGGAACTGAAATATTTAATCTATGGAGTTTGATTGTTCTTGTTCCATTGTCCATGCCTCAGGATATCTTGCCATGTTCTTTTGTAGTACTTCTCAGTTATTCCTGCTGTGATTTACTCTACAGGGGTTGATTGTCCTTGTTTCACTGTCCATGCCTTGGAATGTCTTGTTCTTTTGTAATAGTTCTCAGTTATTGCTTCTTTGATTTAATCTTCGGGTATAGATTGTCCTTTTTCTGTTGTCCATGTCTTTGGATATCTTATTTAATACTGTTCAGTTATTGCCAGTTAAGGTTTATCACTAGATATATAGAGTGGGATGAGAACAATTTACCCTCTTAGATTAAATAAAGATAAGTTTGAATTTCTCTGAATGTTGCCTGGATTAACAGACATTGACAAGGTTGCAATAACAAAGAAGATGAGGAAAACTGTCTGAATGTAAATAACAATAGCTCCTCACCCCAGGAATTTCAAGAGAAATCTGCAAAGAAAAATAAGAAATATTTCTTTTCACAGTAAGTTTAGAAACAAAAACTTCTTACTGAAATTTGTCTGCTACCATTTTTAAATCATGACTTTTTCAGGCAAGCAATTATCAGTCTTATTTATTTTTTTAATGAGATTTTCAAATTCAGTTTTATTTCATCACAGCAAAACCATAACCTTTGCCATAAGAATTTAGGTTTCAAATGGAAAAGTAATGCTCTTGGTTTGGTAGTGTTTATTGCTTTCTTTGTTCATAAATAAATGAAGAAACAAGTATTACCAAGACAAAGACAGTCCATAAAGGAGCAGGTAGTGCTGAGTACATGAAAAAGCAGAAAGCTGAGGAAAATTGTTGTATTGTCTAGGTGGCAGAACGATACCCAGAAGATGCGTGCTGAGTATCTACAGCATGAAATCCATGCTAACAGCTATTAATACAAATAAGACAAACACCAGAAGACAGAACCACAAAATAGTAGAAGAGTGCAGAGGTTAATTTGTTGGAGTCACATAGAGCACAGTCCAATAGTAATCATCAATGACACTCCGAATTCCGAGACTGCTATTAGTCTTTATTTTTATAGCTACTTCGGTCCATTCTTGAGAGTCCCAGCGGGGTGTTAGCTGCTCTACAACAAGAATCATGACCGTCCATGTTCTCAGAGAGTTTATCATGTACAAAAAATGTTGACACTTACTTTTAATCTCAGGTTATAACTGACATTTTCATTGCAGTCAAGAGCATAATGAGTGCACAGAACAATAAAAATAACTAAATAGAATGTCAGATATTCAGTTAATTAGGAACTCATTTATATCTAATAAACTGATTCTCAATCTGAATAAAAATCATTAACATATTTTGATGATTTTAAGTCTACAAAAGTATTAACAGAAAGCTTTTTGTCAGTTTTTCATAAGAGAATTCTAGATTGAGGAGAGAGTGGTGGTTTAATGGAATTTATATTGATATCTTGACTTAGAACAAAAATTAGACAAATAATAATTAGAGAAGCATCTAAAAGTTAGTCGTTGATACACAAATACTTGGAATTTTTAGTGTCCTGCCAATTTGAAACACAGATCAAAGAAAGTTTAATTTAATATCATATTGAAATTTTCCATTTTCAACATTTTTGTAAGATTAGATTTAATGACTACATTATCAATTCCAGTGATATTTTTCCTTTCTCAGTTTTTATTTTTTTAAATACCATAAAAAATTTTCAAGAAATGTTACCTGTTTATTAACATTTTCAGCATTATTTATCCTTTATCCTTTTGAAATTCTAAATATGTATAGTTGATATTTATGGCACAAGGCATTATTGCTTGAGATCTCATGGAAATTGAAGACCTATGAAATGGCTAATTTTCATTTTGGATCTCTGAAGCGAAACTTTCAATCATCATAAATTTGTTGATAGATAATCACATGACCTAAATTATGATAGAGGTGAGCCAATCAGAGGCACTCAAGCAGAGAAGCCATCTTTATTCTATAAACAGTAGGATTTTTATTTCTCTTCTCAAGAATTTATGAAAAGAAACATGAGAAATTAATCATCATTAATTTTGTTTACGCATAAAAGTGTCAAATGTATGTTATGAATAATTGCATATCCCAGACTAGAAACAGCCCAAACTCTGACACTCTTTTATCAAAATTTCAGTAAGTATATTCAGACAAATATCTGTAAATGTGTTATTAAAAATATATAGAAACATGTGTTTGTTTATTTAAATATCTTTAAAATAAAATGTATGTCAGCAATGACAACATATAAGTTATTGGATAGAAAACTATTTGTTTTCATGATGTGTATGTAAGAAGTGATGGAAAACACCAAATAGATTCCTTGCTTTGTAGAAATTAGTGCTTTTTTGCCAAAAGCTGTGATAATTGTTTTCTAATTTTAACTTCATTAGCACTTGCACAGCTAACCCCATGCTATATTACTCTGTTGATGAAGTTAAGCAGGTAAGATATCCCAAGAAAATAACAGATTGCTCAAAATGCTATCAATAGATTATCATAAAATAACATTTTTCTTTAAGTTACAATTGTGTTTAAGAGACTATTTATTCATAGGAAAAAAGCTTCTGGATATGTAACACATGCATCTGTAGATCAAAAGACATTAATTTTTGCATTTGTGTAATATAAAATAGTTTATGAATATGGGCATATTTAGATTATCATAAAATATTCCTTTGCAGTGCCTATGAGAAAGAGGTCCAGTCGATACTTTGTTCTGAGGCTCAAGATGTAAGAAGGACCTTTTCGGAACTATGCAACACAATTCTCTCTATGAGTACTTTCTGCTACCCCTAGCCTGAGATACACTTACATTCACAACCTCAAACATCATTATACTTATCAAACCACATAACTTTTATTAGTATTTATTATTAATTATTGTATACCTAGTTGTATAAATATATAGTAAAAGCAAAAGTATCTACCTTGCTGTTATCATTATACCTACCTTGGGTAGAAGCATAGATAAATTATTGTAATATTCCTATAAGTTTTATTATTTTGACTCCAAAGTACTTTATGTATTGTAATTGTTAGAGAGTTCAAGGTCTTACTATTATTAACATTTAAAAAGCATTTCTCTATTACAAAACCTAAAAAGTTATTGGTAAATGTAACTGTAAGTACTAATTAACATTGTTGCATGAATTGAATATGTTTGTTTTATTATGTCATATATTTTGTATTTTCTACTAATATTTTCATAGAAACTGCTGTGATAAGCTTTTTCTCCTGGTACACTGGCATAATGAATTTAAGGACACTACTAGATTGGCATTTAGGTCTCACCCTTTTACTGTTGTAATAGTTAAACTATCTGCTCCAACAGCTTCTTTTCTCACACCTCCCACCTATGGAATGCTCTTCTGTTTCCTTGCTTCCCTGATAGCTACAATCTCCAAACCTTTAAACATCAGGTCAATTGCCATCGTCTATCTTCTTCAATGCTATTCATCTTTTATCCTTTCTTCAATACTCAGCCTTTTCACTCACTGTAACCTCTTGCACACTAGTGGTGGTCACATCTTGCTTGGGGTGAAAGGATTAAAAAAACATCTGATCATGGAAATAAAGCATTTATGAGAGTTTACATGCATATTTACAAGACGTAAAATCTTCAATTTTTGAATCTCAAAATTTCTCTTGTGGGCTCTGTTCCTTTAAGATTGCATGATCATATGACATCCTCCAAAAAATAAACTGTAGATGATTAAATCATTATTGAGAATATGTTACAGGAGTGTAGTTTAACTCTCAGGCCTGTACTATTGAAATCTTAAGATCAACTGTGGTATACATGTAAGTGATTCCACTCTTTAAACCAAGATTTTGTATGCCATGGTTCATTAAGGTAAAGTTACAAGGTTGCAGTTTTTCTGTTGGGGTTTTCTTCTCCAGGGCAGATTACATTTATCTGTTGTGGTCTGTCTCCTCTTTGAAATAATTTTCCAAGAACATAACAGACCTGCATGAACTGAAACTTAGGCTATGAATTCTCCTTAAAATTTTTAGTTTAATTAATTTTTTTGTCAAAATAGACAATATGCAATGTATGTGAAAGACTTCATCCTTTCAAACCAAGTGTCTGTATACCATGACCCACTGTTGTAGCTTTTCTGCCAGATTTTGCTTGTCTTAGGCAAGTGATAGTTTTTTTTTTGTAGAAGATTGCCTACTCTTCGAAGGATTTTTTCAAGAGTAAAACAAATATGCATTGATTGAAACTCAAGTTCTGAATTCTCTTTTGTTGCCCTTTTTTGTTGGGTGGGGAGTGTTGATGACTGAATAGACAATGTAAAAACATAGAGAGCAGATTTTTCTTTTAATCAGTTCAGTACCAGCAAGGCAATAATGCCACTAAGTTGCAAAGAGCTACTGGAATTCAAAGAGAAGGAAAAACTTTAGACAGAAGTGATAAACCTAGATTCCTGTTCAAAAGACTGGGGCAGTATGTGAACTGAACCCACATGCTTCTCTCAGTCTATAGTATTTAAGGGATAATAAATGAAAAAGTAAACCAGAAATGTTTGCTTGAATTCTGACAATAAAATTTGATCCTGTGATCTATCACACCTGCATACTTGGTCAAGCAATTGAACCTGAATCTTAAGCTACAAAAATAAGGTCAAGAACAGAGTTTTATTGTTTTTTAATCTTTTTACTCCAAGCAAGATGAGACTGCTACTAGTGTGCTGGGGGTTACAGTGATAGAAAAGACTGGGTACAGGTTGTATTGAAGAAAGGATAAAAGATTAATTGAAATCAAGAAGATAGAAAATGGCAATTGGTGTAGCATTCAAATCTTTGGAGATTGTAGCTATCAGGGAAGCAAGTAACTGGAAGGGAGTTCCACAGGTGAGAAGTGCAAGAAAAGAAATTGTTGAAGTATAAGTAGAAAGTATATTTAACTATTTCAGCAGTAAAAGAGTGAGACCAATTAGCAACAAGGATGATAAGAATATTTCTGTTGAATATGAAATCATGCAAAAATATTTTTAAGTTTTCAAATTTAAAAGTAAAAAATATCGCAAATATATTTACATAAATATTTTGGAATATAAAATATCATTTAGTCTCTAGAAAAATAAAACTATTTATGAATAATAAAGCATTGATAAATACATGAAAGTTTTTCACCAATACTTATAAAATGAGCTTAAGTCTGAGTTTTATTTAATAGCATATCAACTCTGTGGGTTATTTAATGCCAAAAAGATAGATTTTTAGGGGTTTTTTTATGTTCAGTTTTAGTGAGAAGGTTGATTTAGTCAGATTTTGATGAAAAAGTTGTTTGTTTTTTTTTTGTAGAAAACTCAAGATGTTTTCTGGTTTTGTATTTTTGAAAAGATACTTTAAAATGAAAGAAAGAACATTTGGTTTGTTTTATTTTATGGCATATCAACCTCAATGGATTATTTAATGCCAACAAAATTTTTACAATAGGTTCATATGAACAGAATATATATTCTTTGTAAGGAATCAGTTTTTAGATCAGATTTCATTGATGTATTTTTGTAAAGAAGGTTTTGTCAATAGTCAGATGTATTACTGGCATATATATTTTTTCTTTCAAAATATATTGCTGTTAATTTTTTTTATTAAAAAATATATTGTTGGTAATATTTTCTTCTCTAAAAAGTATTGCTGAAATTTTCACTATAAAAATCTATTTTTATACTTTCATAGTGTTTTGACCCCAGTCTAGGGGTTAACTATTTGCCTGTAGCTTGGACCCTAACAGTTGATACCACCCCAGGTCAGAGTAGACCTGGGTATAACAGCAACTAAGATGGGGTTCCATGCTCCTCAAAACTGCCCAATTTGAGGTCCAGCTGCCAGATGCAGTTTATCATCAAATCTAGGACTCGGATGTAGTTTATCATCATACTCAGGGGAGATGGAAGGGTTACCACTCTGCAAAGGTGCTATCGGCATATTCTGAATCTGCAGCTGATAAAGCATTGTAAAATGAGGTATGATACCATTTCTTACTCACTTCAAGTGTACCTGCTTTTGATGACTGGACTGTTATGTGATATCTGTCAACCTATATGACAGTGAATGCTGGACCATTTTCTCAAAAATGAAGGAAAGACTCAAAGCAACAAAAATGTGATTCTACAGAAGGATGCTAAGAATATCATGGACTGAACATGTGAGCAATAATAAGGTTTTGGAGAGAATGAAAATAAAAAAAAACATTAGAGTTAACATCAGGAAGAGACAACTGAAGTTTCTGGGACACATAATGAGAAAGGAGGGCTTGGAGAATCTGATACTCACAGGGTAGACAGCGGGAAAGAGAAACAAGAAAAACAGTATGACATACTTGAGCTTAAGGAAATGGATGGCAGAAAAGAGTTAGGGAGAAATAACAGGACAAAATATATTAAGAGCTACAAGGAACAGGAAGATGTGGAGGGTCTTGATCGCCTACTTCTCGAAGGGACATGGCACATAAAAGAAGAAGAAATAAAATATACTCTGATAAGCATATTATTGTTTTTAATCATTTCATCCCAAGCAAGACAATAATTCCACCAAGATGCAAGGGGTTATGAAGGGGAGTGAAAGGGAATAAGAAGACTTGGGGTGAAGGAACTGGAAACCCAATCTTAAACAGGAAACAAGAGATAAACCTCAACTCTTGTTCAAAAGTTGGAGTGTGAACCAGGCAATATCTGTATAATCGATTGACATGAGATTGTGCCTTTCATTTTCTTCAATCAGTTTGAGAAACATTGACATTTATTAATTATTAAATTGAAGTAAAACTTAGTTGACATTCTAAGGAGTTACCTATCCCCCAAACTTCTGTGATTAGATTTATAACAGAAAAGTTTTGGAATCACAGATATAAAACTGTATCATTCTACTAATCCTTATTAAACATTTGATTTTCAAAATGTGCATTTAAAAAAAAAAAACAATGTAAAAACACAACAGGAACTTCAACAAATTCCCACTAGTAGCTCAAGGGTGTTGTATGATATGAACTGTAAAAAAGTGAATACAAATATAAGCATTAATCAGAAAAAGTAAACAACTTGAAGCTAAGAAAAGCTTACCTATTGTCTGCTTCACACTCCTCCATGGTCATTTGAACAGGGGTAGAGATTTATTCTTTGCTTCCTTTTTAAAATTTGGGTTTCTGGATCCATTTTAAACCTTTTCCTTGCTTTTCACTTTTGGTAGTCTTTTGGATCTTAGTGGCATTATGTCCTTTTTGAGGTGGCGCCTCTTATTCTGTTACTCTTCTCTCTCAGATGGCTCTTGGGCCTTGTACAAGTTGAACATCATTGTAAAAAAAATTAAAAAACCTTATCCTCAGTCAAATGATATCAAATATAAGAACATATATACTAAATGTATTTAAAAAAAAGAGACAGGTGAACATAAGAGTAATGGTGACAGTCACAATGTGGGAATCATGCTATCTTAAAATCTGGCTATATACCAAGATCCTTGACAAAATTCAGAGAAAGTCTCTAAAGTTATCAGTCCTGGCCTGGCATCTCAACTTAAATCACTTTCCTACTGCCATAATGTGGCTTCCCTTCATGATAGTTTGAATGCTTGAATTTAAGTGTACTACTAAATTGGCTGGTAGGTCTTATCCTTTTACTATCAAAATAGGTAGATATAACTGTAAGTTCTATTCTGATAGTTTCTTCTCTCACACTTCTCATCTGTGGAATTCTCTTCCTGTTTCATGCTTCCTGGCTACCTACAATCTTCAAATATTTAAAGGCAACATCTTCTGTTTTCCTGAGTTCTATTCTTTTCTTGTTCTTTCCTTACTTCTCCTAACTAAAGTTTTCTTTTTCTTTTCCACTCCCAGTAACCAATTGTCTCTTACTGACATTATCACCTTGCTTGTAGTGAAATGATTAGAAAAAGAAGCAAAAGGTATAGCACAAAAAAAAAATTCTTAGATAATTGTTAACGACAGCCGAAGGTACAGTGGACAATTTATATTGTCACCATTTTACATATTTAATTTCGTGCATGTCTGTGAGAGAATTTGCTCTGACAGAAATTTGGAAGTGGCATTCTATCCTGTTTGGCATTTGTGCTGAAAGCTTCAGTACAAACATTTCAGATTGTTTGGGTGTCAGTCTGAGGACAGTGCGAAGGATTCAGAAAGAATTGGATGAGTCTAATGGTGATTATGAAGATTAGTGATGGTAATGTTATGCCTCCATTCATCTCCCTACAGGACTTCAGACTCAATACAGAGACCTACATAAAGTGCCTTGAGGTGTAGTACTTCTCAGAATCAAGAAGATGGCTGCTGGTAGATTCTATGTTTGGCAACTGGACTCTGCACCATGCCACACAAGCAAGAGAATCCAGTCATGTCTGTCTGATTATTTCTGCAACTACATCACCCCTTACATCTGGCCACCTTATTTCCCAGATTTGTAAACCCCTTGATTATTATGTGTGGGGTGCAGTTGAGTGAGAGGCCCAACAAAACTCCTTGTAACACCAAAGATGAATTGAAGGCAATGATTTTGGCAGCATTCACCAACTTAAAGAAGGAGACCATACAAAAGAGTTGCAGGAGATTCTAAAGTTATGTAGAGGCTGTGTTTGAAGCCAATGGTGATTTTTATTGAATAAATTTACTCTTTAGTAATTCAAAATATTTTTGTGTAATTTTGGTAAATATATCTGTTAAAATGAGTTGTCATTGTTACTTTCATTTTTGCATAATTTAGACGACAATTTACCAATTGCACATATGTGTGTGTGTGTGTCTGCCTGTGTAGGACTTGTGTGTTTGATTGTATGTTTGCACGCTTATACAGTATATGTTAATACTCTGGATGACAAATGATTATAGACAATGCTTACATCTATAATCATTTCTATACAAAGATATACACACACAAACTTGCATGTAATCATTAGGAAAATATAAATGTCTCTTGATATTCATGTCTGTTGAGAGCAATTATCTTTTGCTCAGAAGTTGTTTGAGCCTCCCTGCTTATAGAGCTGCTTATAGGACTGCTTATAGGACTGCTTATAGGACTGCTGTGTTGAATCATGCAACTATGTTTTGCCTTGTAAGTAATTGTTTACCCTGATAAATATCCTGTAACTATTTTTTTTTTGATCAGATTAACAATAAAAAAAAAGCTACAATTAAACAGATGGAGAATAAAATGTTCGACATGCTACATCACTAGAGTTTGCTAACCATTTTGTTTAATAACATATTAGCTGGTTATGATATCTGTGCAATTATATACACCATGTAAATATTGTGTTTTTCTGGATATTATTAAAAATAAAGTACCAAGCACGAACATTACTAAACATTTCTCATGCTACTAAAAGAGGCTCAAAATAGGTCAGAAATTTTAGTAACTTGCTTGTTACATTTTTAGTAAGATTCAGAAAAATGTCTGGCTCTGTCTAAAGAATAATTTTGAGCACTGTATTAAAAAGTCAATGTAAGTCTGGGTTTGTTGGAAATGTATATAAGTTGAATGTTTAACAGTATGTCTATACATATATATATATATATATATATATATATATATTGTATTTGGGCTGCAGTGCCTCTTGTATACAAGTTTCATTAAAATGACTGACAGTGTACTGCTCTTATGTTTTCTTATTTAATTTAATAATATCAACTATCAACATGGCCACAATGTGCTGACCATGTCTGAAAAATAAAAATATCATATACATATAGATGCATACATAAAAATCTGTATATTCAATTAAGAGTAAAATAAAATCATTCTTGATAATGCCTAAAAGTATAGCCGAAAGTGCTTAGACATACAGAACATTCAGATAATTTTTATCCAGAAAAGAAGAAAATAAAAAAAACATAAAAAATTAAATAAAATCTTTACTGCTGTACCTTGTCAGTCATTTCTAATGATATATATATATATTGAGAACCTTGACATGGTTTAATAGTTGTCTTGCTAGGATTATTACAACTGAGTTGTGAATTCATTCCTCACTAGGTGCCCATACTTTTGGTCTTTTTGTTCTACATCCAAGCTGCACTTAAAAAATGATTTTTTTTTTCATCAAAATGCTGGCAACTAAACTGGCTAACCCACTGCATTGTATTGTGAGTGAGGTGGGAGGTTAGCAACCCGATGTAGACAAAAAACAAGATCTACATCAAGGGCAGATGAACTCTGAATGAGTCAACGGCCAGAGAGCTAGAGGCGGTGTCTTGTTAAATCACCATGGAGAAGGCCATGGGATACCACACCACTATCATTCCTGAGAAAAAACATAGCCTTTTAAAATTTTTTCAATAGGCTTAACTCTTTACACAAGGCTTTATCCTTCACTATGGAACTAGAGAAGGATAATTATTTGCCTTTTCTGGATATTGTTGTTGAGCGTAGTAGAGGCAGTTTCCTCACAAGTATTTATCGTAAACCCACCTTTATAGGCCTATATATGAATTGGTGTACGTTTGCACCTACATCAAGAAAAATTGGTCTTATTAAAACCTTGGTGCACAGGGCACTCAACATTTGTTCTCCTACTAGACTGGACTCTGAATTACATAATATCAGGGAGATTTATCTTCGTAATAGCTATTTGGAAGCCCATATTAATTATATTATTAATACAAAGACTAAAGAATTTCATTCTGCTAAAGCCCTGTGTTCTTTTAAGTGTTCAGTTTATTTGAAGGTTTTTTGGATTGGGGATAGAGGCTAAAGTTTGGTTACACAGATCAACAAGTTTGTTTCTGGTTTTTCCATCTGTTGCTCGGCATTGTAATTTTTTAACTAGGTTTGTGTTTCCATTGTTTCGTAAGGATGATTTGCCCTTCATCAAATTAAGTAATTTGGTATATGAATTTAATTGTCAGCATGCTGCTGGTTATGTGGGGCATACAACCTTACGTTTGGAAACAAGAATTAATCAGCATGTGCCTTCTAAAATATGACTTGGCAAAATAGGTAACATGTGTTGCCTTCCCTCTATAAATATGGAATTGGCTATTGCTCAGTATCTAGTGGAGAATATAGCCTGTGCCAAGTCATATTAGAAAGAGTAGTTCAAAATTATACACAGGTCTGATTCTAAGAATCATTTAATGATTTTGGAATCAGTCTCTATATCATTATGGAAACCTTCTCTCTGCTGGCAGAAGGATTATATAAAGTCTTGGAATTTGTTGGAGGATATTTTAACTGTCTCTGCTAATTATTTACATGTGAATTTCCCTCCCCTCATTATAAGTATATATATTTATATGTATATTTATTTTATTGTGTTTTCCTCCTTTTTAGCTCTTCATTTTCGTTGTCACTGTTCATTTCTTTTAATCTAATTTTCCAATGATTTTTTTCTCCTGATGAGATGTTAGATGAAAGAGCCTTAGAGACTGTCAATAAATTCCTTGTTTTTAAAATAATATATATATATATATATATATATATATATATATAATATTATATAATTTTTTTTTATAATCATATCGCCTCAAGCAAGGCAGTTTACTGCCACTGGTGTGCAGGGGGTTACACAGAAGGAAAGTTATGAGAAAGAGTGACAGGTTATAGGGGGTGTTAGGAAATAGGTAGGAGAAGGATGAGAATACTGATGAGAGTGGTGTAGACTGAGGAAGGAACATGAGAGAGTGGATGCAAGTCATTGAGATAGGAGATGACTATTGACTTTATATTTAAATTCTTGTAGCTGGTGAGTCAGGTCCATTAGGGTTATTAGAGAAATGTGTGGGGAACTTCATCACTTGCGTAAGGGACTGAGTGATTGAAAAATTCATGGTGTGGACACCAGCAAAATCTATGACAGAGTTTTCCAGCCACTTGGTGTGGTGGGTGTTAAAGTCAGCAAACATAAATATATGGCTAAACGAATGAGAGGAAATGACCTTATCAATATTATTGAAGATGCTGTCAAGAATGGAACAGTCGGGAGATGAGGGGGAGTGGTAGAAGAAGAAGAGATAGTTAACTGAGCTTAGAAGGGAGAGACAGAAACACATACAAGAATGATCTAAGGATTCAAGAGAGATCACCCTAGCTAGAGGGAGGTGTTCACTGATGTAAACACCAAGCCCATGCATGTGGACAGTGAATTCCTTCCTGAAGAGGGGAAGGTAATATATATATATATATATATATATATATATATATAAAAGACCCTGATGAAGAGCCCATTTGCAAAACTTGATGTCAGAAGATAAATCTATCTTTTAAATGTTGTTCTATCGACCACTTTGTTTAGAAAAATGTGCTCCTCTTTAAACACATTAAACTCTAGTAATTTACTGACAACCATGCTTTTTTAGTCATCTAATAATCTTTATATATATATATATATATATATATATATAAATAACTATAGTAAATGTCTAAAGCTTTAAAAATGTTTTGGATAATTTCTAAAGACAATTCAGATGTCATAATAAAACTATAAAAAACATTTTGATTTATCATACCAGAAATATCTTATGCCAATATTCAGTGTATTAAAAACATTTCCTCATTTCAATTTAGCATAACAGCTAAAAATAGTGTCAGAAGTACAGAAATAAATTGATATTATGCATGTATGGAATTTTCCATAGTCGTTGATTCATTAGACTTAGAAAAAAGTATTTGATGTTAGCTGAAATATATGAAATATTATAATTCTATTCCTAGATAAAAGAATAAACTAAATTGTAGCCAAATTATGACATATATTGGCCCTACAACATTTCAAAGTTTACTTCTTAATTTACAAATTAGACTTTTTAAGTAATAGGTACACACACACACACACTTTTTGTTGTAGGAATTCTCAATCAAGGAATGTTTATAAATTTCATTGTTTAAGAAAAAAATATATGTAGGGGTAACAATTAAAATACATGTACCTAATAAAAATAATAAAGCAATAGTATTAGAAATCCAATAAAATCCATTAAAAAAAATTAAAGTTATGTATATCTTTTTGTATGATTGAAAATGTTCTGTAAATATGGAACACCTGAAACTTTTTCCACCTGTGTCTTATGAAATGTGTCTCACTGGTATCAATGTCTAGCCAAATGAATTCTAGCAAAGGGTCTGATGATGGAAATGGGTGATGATTGCTCCTGGGAAAATATTATGACAACTCATATTTGATCAAACTCATTCAAAGAAAATCTTATTGAAGAAATGCAACCCTGAACTACCAATCTCTGAATGTTTTTTTTTTTTGTGTGTGTGTGTATATATATATATATATATATATATATATATATATATATTAGAAGTAGTAGGCAGTTCACTGTTTGTAGTGATTTACTTTATTAAGAGTACTTGATATCTTTTAGGGGATTATATATGATAAGAGTCTATGATGAGGTGCTAATAAGATAGTACCAAAACACAACAGCTCTTGTGTTACACTAAACTATGTTTTTATTATAAACTTATAATAAAAATATTACTATATATTTATTTATATATATATATATATGCACACACACGCACACACACACACACGCACACACACACACACACATATATACACGCAAATACACACACACACACACACACACACACACACACACACATATATATATATACACACACATACACACACACACTTATATATATAGAGAGAGAAATTCAAATATTTGAAGTGCATGGACATATTTTTGCATATCAGTTAAGTGCCATACATGATACATGCTTGGGTGATCATGTCTCGAAAGAGACATGACTTACTAGGCAGAAGATTTTCCTGTAATAGATTACCATTACATTCTGTTTGATTTTTTTTTTCATTTGCTTTGACAATTGCTTATGAATGCCGAATGTTCTAAGTTTATATATATATATATATATTTTTTTTTTTATAAGCGTTTCACCCCGAGCAAGGCATGTCACTGCCACTACTGTGCAGGGGGCTACGTAGAGTGGAGAAATGATGATTAAATAGAGGAAATGTCAGAGGGTGGGTGATAGGTGGGTAAGGATACCGAGAATGAGGGTTGGGTAGATGAGAGTGTTCTGAGAATAATTGGGAGTTAGTGTGATAGGAGGTGTTTATTGACCCTACATTTAAACACCTGGAGATTGTAACTGTCGGGAAAGCAGAGTTGTGGAAGGGAGTTCCACAGGCGGGAAGCACGAGAAAAGAAGCTGTTGGAGTAGAATTTACAGTTACATCTTATTTGTTTAACTGTAAAAGGGTGGGACCTAGTTGCTAATCTAGTATCTCGTGTAAATTCGTGCTTAGGCGGCACCAGTGATCTAAGCTCATCGGAGCAGTAGTCATGAAAGTACTTGTAGAAGAGGCACAGGGAAGCCACATCACGCCAGTGAGAGAGCAGCTGCAGCTGAACTGCCAAGTCAGCATCAACCACGTTACAGATCCTCCTTTGTATTTTGTCAAGAAGCCCAAGGAGAGCAGCAGGGGCACCCAACCAGATATGGCAGCAATATTCAATACACGGGCAGATGGTAGATTTGTATATGTGCATGGCAGCAATATTCAATACACGGATATGTATATATATAGTTTAATCCTCTTGCCCCAAGCAATGCATGAATGTCCCCAGTATATACAGGATTAGAGGGAGTGAAAGTGAAACAGAAGACTGAGAATAGGGATGGTACTTGATGTTGCATTTAAATTTTCAAGATTGTAGTTATCAGGGGAGTAAATAAATGGATGGGTGTTCCACAGGTAGCTATGGATTAATTAGCAGAACAAATTATGTAAACCTTGGGTGGTACTTAACTGCAACCTTGAGTGGTACTTAACTGACTGACTGACTGACATCTTAAGAAGCAAACCTTTTGAAAATGTCTAAAGAAACAACCAAAAGCACTTTCAACAATAGACATTACAGACAATTTTTATATTCCCACCAAACAGAAAAAAGTAAGAAATATATACTGATATTTTACTTTTAACACATTTTGAAGGATTGTATGAGGATTTGCCTTAGATTCATTTTGGAAAATGTGAATTTCTTGCTTTTGACCCATTCTGAAAATGAGGTTGATACAAAAAAGCTGGGAAAATAGATGAAAAACTTTTGACATGAATTAAGAATTATAAATAGAAAACACAAAATAGATATGAACAGTTTTTGTAAAGGTCACTCATTTTCTTTCTTCTTTTATCATAAGAAATGACAGATTAGGGAAAAAGTAGCATGATTCATTATTTAAGCATACACACATTTCTTTTCTTTCGTTTTTGGATCCGAAAAAGCATAGAAAGGCAAAATACATTATCAAATTTAGTTTCAACTAAACATTTTCCATTTGTCAAATTTCTTTAAAAATTTATCAGGATTCTATATCCTATTTTAATAACATATATGTACATAGATGTACAATGACTGCAACTTGATTTTGAGTAATGCTATCTCTTGGTCCATCTTCAATATGAGCAGCACAGATGTGATAATGTTGATAATTTTTTGCATGCATATCACATGTAATAAATAATAAATGACTTCTCTGTGCATTGAAAGAACAATGTCTCATTAGGTAGTTAATAATGATGGTAATAAAATATTGCTACAAAAATGAATGTGGTTGTGTGCTTTTAAGCAGGAAAGACTTCAAAATCATCTTTTTATTTTTTTTTATTAATAATAATAATGAGTAATGGTTACTAATGAAAGTATATTCTACAGTTAAAAAGTGCTCAATACAAAAGTAGAGAATAAATATATAGCAATTATTATTATAATAATAATGGCTTACTGTAAGTTGATAGCTATACAGTTTTGTTGAAACACCACCATTGTATAAGCATATGTGTGTATATATATATTTATATATATATCTATAATTATTATTGAAAAACACATTTTTCATTCACAAAATTATTTTGTACTTGAATCAGATTGATTTAAAAAGAAAAAATATTAGTTTTAAAATTCATGAAAATCAATTTTTTAAATACCTTCTGATTTCTTGCTTCCCTGCTACCTGCAATCTTCAAAAATTTAAAATCAACAGCAATTACCATTTTCTTTCTTCCTGAAAACTATTTTTTATTGTCCTTTTTCTCAGTTCTCCTCACTAAAGTCTTCTCATCCATTTTTACACCTTGTTACCCCACCCCTTATGTCCTAATGGCATTATCACCTTGATTGGGGTGAAATGATTAAAAAAAAATTACAAAATACACATTTGAAATTGGAAAAATATTCAAAATCAGTGAGCATTTTGCATAACATTTTAGGCTGTTTTTTAGCCATCAGTACAAACAAAAATGGTACCAAGGAATTATGCTAAAAATTCTTTCAGCAAATATCCAAGTCTGCAAATTTGACTGCAAAAAAATGAAGAAACAAAATTGACCATTTTTAGATTTTCAAATGTTGATGGAAAAAAAGATGTTTAAAATTTGACTTTTTTAATTAATTTTCTGAAATCATTTTCTTAATTAATACCTTAGAAATTTTAATTTTCTTTTTTAAAGTCATTTACACACAATTTCATGACATTTAAAATTTTTCTCCCAATTTTCTTTTCATTCTTGATTAATCTTCATTAGAATCATGTTCCCATATTTTCAGTGTTTGTTGCTTAGTTTATTTTTGACTTGATCAGCCATAAAAAATGCCTGTGAGGATTTCTTCATTTTCTTATCTGACATATGAGAAAAATACATAAAAATAAAAGCTAAAGACATTAGAGACACTCTTAAAACAATTTTCTTAATAAATTTGATTTACTGTCATTTCCAAATTTGGCAATTGAATTTTGACGATGCTTTACTAGGAGCAAATACTCAGTTTTTTGAAGACAGACTGTAATGAATGGGCTAGAGAGATTTTTTTGCTCCTGGGTTTTGGGGTAAGCATCAAAAACATCTATTATTATTATTATTATTATTATTATTATTATTATTATTGTTGTAACCTAAATGGTTACCACATGAATAATAAACCCAAGGCAGAGGTTGGAAATAAATAGTAATATTTATATCATCAAATACAGGACTCACAGCTGTCTGAAGTAAATAAGCACTGCTAGTAGAGAACTGCTAGACAATAAGAAAACACCACTAATGAGTATGTCCCAATCCTTATATAATTGTATCCAAAGTATTATATAAAGATTGAGACATGCCCATTAATATCCATAGGTATGTACATAACAACTATTTTTATAAAATCTGTTTAAATGATATGTACGAATACTGAAGTTTAGCAACATCAAACTCAGTCAGTACCTGCATGGGTGACTGCTTGAGAATACCAGGTGTTGTAAGCTTGGATATGCAGGTCGGGTAATGGATAATGGCTTACAATTATTAATCGCAAACTGAGTTTCAACTCTTATTAGGTTGTTATAACACACTTAAATGCAAATACTCTTGATAAAGGTATGAATCTACATTTGTTCCCTTCAGTTATTGGCTAATTAATAAGACTTGTATCCCTAAATGATTATCTGTAAAAAAAAAAATGTTTGTACAATCAAAAAATATTTTCTGTCTTTAAACAGCCTGCAAAAGATTGATAGAAAATATTACACTTCTATAACAGAATTCAGATGTAAGATCAGATATGGACCCCAGCTTTACATATATATATATATATATATATATATATATATATTAAAGAAAAGCAAAAACTGTTTGGGGAATCAATGACACTACTGTAAAAAGGAAAAAATGACTGAAAGCAAACTTAACTATTCAATAAAGTGCTCGAAGTCTAGATTGTCTAGACCAAGCAAAAAACACTTAGCAATGTTAAATCCTATGAAAGTATTGCTCCAGTCAAGACATGAGTTTCAAGTACATGTGACCTTCAGACAAAATGAACATACACACATATATAAAGTTTTATTAAAAATGCCTGACAAGGTATTGTGGTTAATTTTTTATTTAATTTTTCTCTTTTCTGGATGTACATTATGTAAAAATGTTTTGTATGTCCAAGTACTTTCATCTATACTTTTAGCCATTATCAAGGATGATTTTATTTTTACTTTTAACTGAAGGTTTGCATTGTTTTATACATGTATCTAGAGGTATAGAAATGTTCTATTTTCAAAACATGGTCAGCACATAGTGGCCATGTTCATAGTTGATATTATTGATTGTTAGTTTTTTCTTTTTTATTAATAATGCTTTCATTATTTTTTGCCTTTATTTTACATGTTGATGAGGCTATTAACAACAAGTATGTTGTCAGTTTTAATGAAACTTGTAAAAAAGAGGGAATGCTGCCAAAATACACAATTATATATACATATATGCACTCATGATCTCCTGATTTTCTAAATAACAAATTTTTTCCATTCTTATTATTTCTCACAGAATTCACAAGCTACAAAAATCTTAGAATGAGACAGTAATGAAGAGCTTTAATTAAAAGACTGGATAAAGATGCTCAGAAACAGTAACACAAAATCAGACCAATCTTGTCAACTGCTTTTCTGGCCAATTGCTTAAAAGGCAAGAAAATATAAAAGGTATTAATCCCAGATTATGCCATTGACAAAAAATATATATAAACTCATAAGTTAGATTAGATAAATGCATATATATATATATATATATATATATATATATATACAGTTTGTGTGTATGAAAGATGGAGTAGAGGATTAATGAATGTTGATTCTAGACTAGTTGTGACTTTGGTTGTGAAAAATGTTGGGTGAGAAACACTAAAATGAACAAGGAATTTGTATTGAAACAGGCTGAAATAAAATGATGCAGAGAAAAGAGCTACAGATTGATGTTGATTCAGTCAGAAGTAAATTACTAGTGTTTACAGACTGCAAAATTTTATTTCTGGTTATGGTCGGGACTTGTTGGCTTAGCAAACACATTGGGATTCAATTGACTAAACTCTTTCAAATTGTACAAGTTCATATGTATATCTCTCACTCTGCCTCCATATATATATATATATATATATATTGATTGATTGTGATAATAAAATTAGACCAGTGCACGTTTATATTAAAAAGTGTTAAATACAATTATATTGTATAAATTTTGAATATTCTTCATTTGTAAACGAGTTATTAAATATGTTTTCTTCAGTAGGATTCAAACCTGTGTTCTCTAGGGAAAAGTATCATTAAATCTTATGTGTCTTAGGCTGCTTAACCATGTAGGACCTAAGATATGTCAGATCTAATGACAGTTTCCCTTAGGGGATGCAGGTTCGAATCCTGCCAAAGAATGCATATTTTTTACCAAGATGTCTCGAGTATTCAGGCCAGTAGATGCAAATATATATATATATATATATATATATATATATATATATATATATATATATGTAGGTATAGTTGTCAGTACGTAAACAGTGAGGATAATCCAACCAGATTTCCTTAATATAAATTATTAATAGGTAAATCCATATAGAGAGCTCGATAACCAGAGTGATATGAAGTTTATAAAGGAAAACTCAACACGTCATATTAGTTATAAACTATAGTTCATTTCAATGAACTTAACTGGCTCATATCATCAGACTCTTTTACAATATTTCCGGCAGAAATTTTATGCCAGATGGAGGAAATATTGTAAAAGAGTCTGATGATATGAGCTAGTTAAGCTCATGGAAATGAACTATAGTTTATAACTAATATGACGTGTTGAGTTTTCCTTTATAAACTATATATATATATATATTCTTCATTTGTAAATGAGTTATTATGCGACCTAGGTTTCTATGTGTTTATGTATTTAGTGATGTGTATACTATATTCTGAACATGGTAAGCATATTTTACTATGTTCATAATTGATATTATTAAGTGAAGATTTCTCTTTTTTATTAGTAATGCCTCCATTACTTTTAATCTTCTTTTGCATGTGAAGTGATGCTATCATGTGTATATTGTCAATAAGCATATTCTGGATAGGCCCTGGTCTATCTCTGTGTGTGTTTAAATGACATAAATGAAAAACTTTACACATATTTAGTTTCAAGTAAAACAAAATTCACAACTGATAATGGCTAAAAGTATAGCTGAAAGCACTTAAAAAAACTCTTTGGACAGTTCTTATATAATTTGATTTCTGAAAAGAAAAAAATCATAACACATAGAAAATTATATAAGAATCTTAATAATACTTTGTGTGTCATTTTCAATGAAACCTGCATATATATATATATATATATATATATATATATATATATATATATACACACGTGTGTGTGTGTGTGTGTGTGTATTAATAGAAATGGATTCTTTTTTAAATCTACCTTAAAATTTAAAATTTAAGATGTATTTTTAAATTTGTATGTTCAAATTTTTTCTATAACATTTGTCCCAGTCATTATTCATTTAAACTAAAATCTCTTTGGTAAATTTTTCAATCTTTTTTTTTCAACATTGATATCAGCAGTTTTCTTTTGTTTCTAAGAGAAAATTTTTTCATAGCTTACTTCCCAGTCAACCACCCCTTCACCCTTTCTTTCCTTTCTGTTCCCCCTACCACTTCTAATCCTCTGACATAGTTAAATTTTTAACTTTTAAACTCTTGGCTCTTGTATGGGGGGAGGAGTAAGTCTTCTAATATGAGATAGAGGTATCTGTCTGCTTTCCCCTTCTTACTTACATTCAAAAATTGTTAATTCCACCCCATTTTATTTTCCTGTGTATGGATAATTTGTGGGGGCTTCTACCGGTAAAAAATCTTTTAACACATCTGAATTTGAATAAATAAAGTTTTGGTTTCAGGCATTGCTAAAGAAGTGAGGAATTCCTCATAGAAATGGCTATTCAACAAATTTAAATATCAAAATTTTTGTTTCATTTTTTTTATATTTGGCTCTGTAAAGAGAATATAATATTTGCCTTGAGCCCTCTACCTTGATCAATTTGAATATTAATGAAATTAATATTAATAGGATCGTGTTTTTAGAATTTACCTATCTGATCATCTTTTGGATTTAATATATATATGGGTGTTTTGTAGAACAAGATGATCAAGATATTTTAATTTAGTTTTTTATTATATTTTTCATGTATGTATACAAGTCCAGAAAAGAAGATACTTGTATACATAAAATAAAGAACATAAAATTGTCCGTTTTCTTCAATGAGATATATTAAAGAGTTATTGCTTTTCAAATACACAGTATGTATGGATTTGTGTAATGGATAGTAGCTCAGAATGAGAAATCAGACTGATGAGTTAGAATTCCAGTCAGGTCATTAAATTATATGCAAAGATCCTTGAAAAATCCATCTTCTCCTCACTAACTAGGACTTAAATAGTAGGTCTTGTAACTGGAAAAAAATCATATTGTCAAGACATTGTTAATGCAATATACACTTGCTAAAACAAACAAAAAATCTATTCTTGCAAGTCAAAATATGTCTCATCTTTAAATAACTCACAAAGGGTTGATAAAAAATAAAAAAACAAATCAAATCAAACCCAAACACACACACACACACACACACACACACACACACACACACACACACACACACACACACACATACACATAAATATAAATATATATATATATGTATATATATATGAATAAAAGACAAGAAGAAAAACTATTTTTATCCAGTGGATTTTGTCTTCTGACAGATTTTATCAAGGCAATTGTAGGAATTAATTTGTTGCAAGTATTTATATACAAGAGCAAGGCTGTCATTGGTTTATCAGGCTTTTTAAATTTAAGAACATTCATGAATATTCATCAGGTGATTAAAATGTCAATTAAAACATATGGAGGACACAAAGTGCCACAATTCAAAGGCTGGTAAGACAAAAGTAAGCAAGTAATATTCAAGAATTTTTTTTGTGTTCAGATAGACATATAGGCTGTACATCTTCAAAAACATGAAGTAATGAACTTAACCATTTTCTTTTGATTTTTCAACCTATTTGTGGTCGTGTATATTGGCTATATATATGAAATTGATAATCTCAAAATCATGCTTGAAAAAACTCTATCCTTAACTTTACCTATGAACTTAGTCAAAAAATATAAACTTCCATTCTTAAACGTTCGCATAGAATTCAGTAATAATACATTCATCGCTTTATTATGCAAAAACGCATGAGTGGAAACTCTTGTCTCCTTAGTTTTAAGATTGAATGCCTACTTAGAAATAAAATAGTAGTTACAAAAGATTTCCTAAAAATGAGAATTCATCCTCTGATTTCTTCTTCTTCTTCTATGTGCCCTGTCCCTTCAGGACGTAGGCGATCATGGATCTCCACGTCTCCCTATCCCTTGTGGCTCTTAGTATGTTTGCTCCTGTTGCTCCTGGCAACCCCCGTTCCGTCATCCACCTGATCAGACCCTGCAAATATGTTATCCCCTGCCTTCCTCTGTCTCTCCTTCCTTCTATCTGTCCAGTCAGTATCAGGTTCTCCAGGCTCTCCTTCCTCATTGCATGTCCCAGGAACTTCAGTTGTCTCTTCCTGATGCTCAGCATCAATTTCCTTTTTGTTGACATTCTTTCTAACACTTCGTCGTTGCTTGTATGCTCAGTCCACGATATCCGTAGCATCCTTCTGTAGAACCACATTTCGGCCGCTTCCAGTTTTGTCCTCATTTTCGATGATATTGTCCAGCATTCACAGCCATATTGAAGAACTGACGTAGCAGTCTAGCACTCTTTTCTTCGTTTCTATTGAGATTTTCCTGTGTGTTAGTATTTTGCTCATCTTCTGGAACGCGTCCTTTGCCATGCCAATTTGCCTTTGGATTTCCGTGTTGCACTTTCCATCTCCTGTTAGAACACTTCCTAGGTACTTAAATTCTTGGACTTGTTTGATTCTGTTATCCCCCACCTCTATTTGGCATTTTGGGTTGTATCTTTTGCTGATGACCATGCACTCAGTTTTCTTAAAGTTTATTTGTAGTCCCTTCTTGTCACTCTCCACTGCTACTTTCTGTATGAGATCTTGCAGTTTCATTTCCGTGTCCGCAATCAGTACTGTATCATCTGCGTATCTTATGTTGTTCAGGTTGTGGCCTCCAATAACAAATCCTGGTGTGTCATCTAGGGTCCTCAAAATATTCTCGCTGTATAGGTTGAACAAATCCGGTGAAAAGACACATCCTTGTCTTACGCCTTTTTCTATTTTTGTGTATCTACTGAGGTCGTTACCTGTCCGTATGCAGGCCGTTTGCTGCCAGTAGAGATTCTTGATTATTCTTATACTTTTCCTTAAAGAACTCAATAATGTAAAACAAACTCTAATTAACAATAATTTTTTTCCTAAGTACCTCATCAACCACCAGATGAGACTATTTCTTTCTAAAGTAACTAATAATGATACTGAATATACAGATAAAAACAATAACATTAACATCTTCTATAAAAGCCAAATTCATGCCAACGATAAACAAGACAAATTTTTTCTTAAAAATATCAGAAAGAAATACACAATCCCAGTCTACCCAAACAAGAAAATTAATTATCTACTACAAAAAAATTAAATTATCTACTACAAGAAATTTAAAACAGCTAACCTTATCATCAAATGACCAATTGTTGATAGCAAGCATAGAAAGGAAACTACAGAAACTTCTACAGAAGGCAGTAAAAGAAAGTGAGAAGAAAGAACTAAAAATAGAATATATGGCTGTCCACAAAAAAAAGTATCTAACATGGAAATTACAAACTGGAGATGCCAAAATCAAGCAAGTACAAACATTTAAATATCTAGGAAGTGTTTTAACCAAGGATGGAAATCAAAAAGATGTCTTTCAAAACCTAAGCAAAATATTAAACAGAAAAACTTTGTTTGAAAAAAAAAATGTACTTAATAGTTATGTAATATCAGTCCTCTCAGATGGTAGTGAATGCTGAACAATCTCCTTGCAGATGAAATAGAGAAATGTTGTTCTACTGAAGGATACTGAGTATATCATGGACAGAACTGTGAGCAATGACAAAGTTTTAGAGAAGATGGAAACACAAAAGAAACTTATACTTAACACTGAAAAGAGATAGTTGCAATTTCTTACGTGTATAACGAGAAAGAAGGCTTGGAAATTTTGATACCCACATGACATATTGAACGCAAGAGAGCCAGAGTAAAGTAGCACACAACCTAACTAACAAGCTTGTGTAAATAGTTAACAGAACATGAATTAGGAGAGATAGTGAAAAAAAGTCAAAATTTACTAAGAGCTACAAAGGACAAGAAATTGTGGAGAACTATGATTACCCACATCCTGAAGAGACACTGTGTATAAATGAATCAGAAGAAGATATATGTGCATATTGTTATATATTTATGCTTTTGTCTAAATATGGAAATATCTTTAAAAAAATTACTTAAAAAGACTTTACAGTTTTCATTTGGTCTGAAAAGGTTGATGCAATCAAAATTGTTTCACTGATGCAATTAAGAAAATAGTTGTATTTTATCTTTATAAAAATTCACAAAAATATCAACTTAAATGAATACAGAAAATAAAATTAACTGCTAGTTTTATAATTTTGGGGGATTTTTACAGAATTTTTTTTTTTACAGATAATTAATATAATTTATATGAATTCTTTTTAATCAAGAACTTTTTTACATATTGATTGCAATATTGTTTTTTTTCTTTTGAAGAAAAAAAATCATAAAAATGCATCTTTCATTCCATTTTTTTTGCACTACATAACCTTTCCAAGTGTTCATTACACTGAATATACAGAATTTTTAGTCTTTCTATCAAGAGCTAAAAAGAAGAAATTTCTACTTTTACCAACTCTAGAAAAGAATAAAATTGTACCATTAACCACAGAAAAAAAACAATGTGCTTTCAGATCAATTCCACTGACTTTGAAACTTTATCCTCCTACTTTGCTCACAGCTGCTAAAATTAATCTGGAATCACATTGTGGTCAGTTTTTATGTTTCTTTATAAGGGTGTGACAGAAATACCTTCTACATAATGATAAAAGATTAGTGGCAATGGTGTCTTTTAGATAATGTCTTACTATTATGTGGTGGGTATTTCTGTCACACCCTGTATAACCTGTAATACCACAGATAGAATTTCTTTTTATCTGAATCATTTCACTCTAAGCAACATGAGAAAGCCAATAAAAAACAAGGGTTACTGAGTGTGAAAGAATCTAAAAAAAAGCATTATTAAGAAAAAAGGTTAATAAAAGAAGAATTAGTACTATGATTGACATTGCATTTAAATTTTAGAAGACAAAGTTAACAGGGAAAGCAAGAAGGTGGAAAAGAGTTCAACAAGTGAGAAGTTTGAGAGAAGAAATTGTTAGCATACAATTTACGGTTGCATCTAGCAATTTCAAATGTAAAATGATAAGACCTAGCTGTTAATCTAGTACTGTGCATAAATTTGTAAAGTGAAGGTGCCAAAAATGAAAACTCATTAGAACAATAAAAAATGTTATTATTATTTGTTCAATTATTGTTTATATTATATTAGTTATGATTGATTACTTATATACCTGGATGTCTATTTTATGTTCAGTTATTATTTTATTATTAAAGGTTATAAAACAAATTATTTAAAGCTTTCATCTACTTTGTTGATTATATAGTGACACATCAAATTAGCACAAAAGAGTGAATAAAATGAAACACTAATCTTAGTTATATTTTAATACCAAACACATTTGTTCTCCTATATGGCTACAAATGCAGGACAATTTCTTCAAAGATAGAAGAGAGACTTGAAGCAACCGAAATGTGGTTCTACAGAAGAATGCTGAGGATACCATGGACTAAACATGTGGGCAATGAAGAGATTTTACAGAGGATGGAAATGAAAATGAAAATTATAGTTAACATCAGGAAGAGACAGCTGAAGTTTCTTAAACATATAATGAGGAAGGAGGCTTGGAGAATTTAATACTCACTGGAGGGATAGAGGGAAAAAGAAAGAGGGGAAAGCAATACAAGAAATACATGATGCACTTGGGCAAGTTGATGGCAGAGCAGGCTTTGGGTGAGTTACCAAGAGAAAAAAATGTGTTAAGAGCTACAAGGAATAGGTGGATGTGGAGGGCCATGATCCCCTATGTTCTGAAAGGAAACAGTATATAAAAGAATAAAGATGATGATTTGGCTTAGCTTTTAGCTTCTGTTATCTTTGCTTACTGGATCTACTATTATATTACTATTCTTACATTTAGCTGTACTCATTTTTCTTAAACTAAATTTTTTTTAAACTAATGTTATCCAATACAAGACCCAAGAGCCATTCAAGGTAGAGAGTTACTGAATGACACATCCAATGTGATTGTAAGGAGGAAAGAGGAAAGTAAAATTAAAGGGATATACCAAATAGATAACTACTAACCCTAGATTAGAAGAGATTAGGATGTAGTTTTTAATGGAAACATCCATGTGGTATCTGTTCCAAAAGAAAATAGTTCTTGGGAAGAGGATTTCATAGTGAGCTGCACCTCTTAGAAAACAAATACATAAGGAATGAGGGGGATTCAACCCCACAGGCAAAGTAAGGTGTGTCTTAGTTGGTGGCATTAAAGAATAGTGATTATCTGGATATTTTTTAAGGCTACATAATTTCTTTTTTAAACTCTGCCAAGTTTGGAAATAGAAGATTGGACAGCTCCAGTACATATCTGGCCTAAAGCTGTCCAATCCTTACAGTAATTTTTTCATTCCAAACAAGACAATAATGTGATTAAACTTCAGTGGGTTACAGAAAATGAATGTGAAAGAGAATAATAAAACTGAGAATAGGAAGGATTGAGGGAAGGGCAAAAATAGAACAGGGTTTAAAAAGACAGACAATGGTGACTGACATTGCATTTAAATGTTTGAAGATTGTAAATGGCAGAGAAGCAAGAAATCAGAAGGGAGCTCCACAGGTGGGAAGTGAGAGAAAAGAAACTATTAGAGTTGAAGTGACGGTCGCTTCTGGCTAGTCCAACAATAAAAGTCCATTTTTGATCTGATCTAACTTGTAAAAACAAAGCATGGAAGGAATCAGGTGCTACAAATTTCTCAACCATTTCTTCAGAATCTTTATCAATGAATCATATATATGATTTTCATTTGATGCCTGAGATGAAATTGAGACAATAGATGTTCAAAGCAAAGAGAGTCAGCCTCGTGGTGATGAAATGTTACTGGCTTGGTTTTGGGGATTGTTTCAGCTCATCCAGAAGTGACATTAGCTGTCAGTGCCTAATGATCTTGATTTTTAAACATAATAATATTTACATTTTTTTAGACTTTTGTTTTCATGTTTACAACATTTTGGTTGTTGTACACTCCAGCCTTCTTCAGGTATGAGGAATTTTGAACCAAACCCTTTATTTATAATCACTGGGGTATATCATTCTCATTCTATGTGCAATTCCATTTCTGATAGCCATGTAGTTATTTCCCTTTAACGTAACTCTAAGTTATTTCTTCACCACTGCTGTAGCCTGGCCACTTGGTCCAGTGGATAGAGACATTGGTTAATTTCAGTGGCTTGACTCAAAGAATTATGAATTCAATACCAGGCTACAGCAGTGATGAACAAATAACTCAGAGAGTTAGGTTAAAAGGAGATAACTAGATGATTATCAGAAATAGCATCACACATGGAATAAGAATGATATACCCAGTGATTGAAATAAAGAGTTTGGTTTGAAATTCCTAACACCCGAAGAAGGCCAGAGTGTACAACTGCCAAAACATTGTAAACCTGGCAATAAAGATGAGGAAAACAGTCCAAACAATGTAAATCATGTAAATAGTATCTCATCTAAGAAAGATAGACAAATAATAAAACATATGCTAAAAAATAATGTTTAAGCTCAGAAATTTACAATTCTTACCTTAAATATATAAATTCTCATATTTTTTCTCATTCTTCTTGTCTTTGCTTTTTCTTGTAGTGTTTGCAAAGGAAAAAAATTAAAAATCTGTATAAATTAAAATTTGGTAAAATTAACAAATTAAACTTATTCAAATTATTGTGGACATATTGTTAGATCATATTATAAGGGATAAATTATAGGGGACAAATTATTAAACCATCTTATAGGGGACAAATCATAGGAGAAATATTGTTAGAATATATTCTGCTAATCAGTTTCAGGCAAAATAAAAACAAAATTTTAATGAAAAGTATTAATAAAATATTCAGGGGATTTCAACTTAATATAGCACTAAATTATAAATTACAGAGAAACATACAATTTACACAGCATTTACAATATATATCAATATGCAAAGTTTACACCTTTAATTGGTATATTTATTAAATTATTAAAAAATTTGAATTCCTCAAGTAACATGCATGCAAATAGATATAAGCATTTTACAGTTTAATATTTACATGTTTTCATGTGTCTGCTACTACATTTGCATGATATATATCATAAAAAGTGGCATGCATCATGTAATATGTCAGCATGGTAGCTTGCATAACAGAGTAACACATTAAAAGTCTGAATCAAAGTAGTAAGAGTAGTCATTAAAAAATCTTCCTGTCTTTTTTCAGTCATATAAAAACTCTTTCTGAGAACTTGTGCTAAAATCTTACTTTTATTTAATATTTTGCTTAGCTTTTGGAAGGCAAAACAATCTCAGTTGAAGTCAGAGTAACAGTCTCAGTTATTAGAATAGGCATTTAGAAATCTTTCTGTATCTAGTCTCTTTCCTATCATATAAAAACTTTTCATAATAACCTGAACCAAAATTTTTCTTTTACTTAATACTTTGTTTTGTTTTTGGAAGACAAAACAGTCTCAGTAGTAATCAGAGTAACAGTCTAAGTCAAAGTAATGTGATTGTTGTAAGCAAGATATGTGACATCATGCCCAAAACGCTCACACATTGCATGTGTATGGTGTTGCAGAGCAATTAAAAGAAAAGAAAATTAACAGAGTGCATTTACGCATATGTAAAACTCTTCCACTCAACCAATCAGCTGCTTTGTAACATGGGTTATAAAATGAGTGTGTCTAAAGGCTTTGGCAGTGGGGGCCAAGGGAGCTGACGACAAGACGACTACCCTGTTTAAGAGATGACTGCACTTTTGCAGCAGGTCCTTTTTGGTCTGACGGCTACAAGTAATACAAGTAGGAATTAAGAAATCTTCCCGCGTCTAGTTTATTTTGTGTCATACTAAAACTGTAATAAAAAGAAAAAAAAATTTTGTAAATCATTTTTTTTTTTTAACCATATCACCCCGAGCAAGGCGGTAATGCCACTGATGTGCAGGGGGCTACGTAGGAGTGAAGAGATTGGAAAAGAAAAAACTGGAAACTGCATCCTAAACAGGGAACAAGGGATGAGCCTCTTCACCTGTTTAATAGACGAGGGTGGAGTGTGAACTGAGCGATAGTTTAGTCTATTTACTCTAATTGAAAAAAAGAAAGAAAATGAGTGAGAAGATTGGAAAAGAGAAAACCGGAAACCGCATCCTAAACAGGGAACAGGGGATGAGCCTCTTCACCTATTCAATAGACGAGGGTGGAGTGTGAACTGAGCAATAGTTTAGTCTATCTACTCCAATTGAAAAAAAGAAAAAAAATGAGTGAGAAGATTGGAAAAGAGAAAACCGGAAAATGCATCCTAAACAAGGAACAAGGGATGAGCCTCTTCACTTGTTCAATAGATGTGGGTGGAGTGTGAACTGGGTGATAGTTTAGTCTATTTACTCCAATTGAAAAAAAAAAAGAGTAGATGGTGAAAGAGAAAACCGGAAACCACATCCTAAACAGAGAATAAGGGATGAGCCTCTTATGTTTCTGGAATATAAAGTTTTGGATTCACACTTTAACTGCCTTCTTTTTTCCTTTCCATTTCAATGTGGGTGAGTTGAATATTTTTGCAAGTTATAACATTCATTCCCTCAACCTTTTCACAATGTCTTTGAACTTTGCTTTGTTTGCTCATCTAAAATGAATTTGGTCATCACCATTTTGAGTTTTATTGAGAGAAACAACTTTAATAAATGTATCTCAATTCAGATGCAACATTATACATTGTTCTACATCAACTTTCTGTGCAACTGTAGTTTTCACTGACAAATTTTCTTTGAATGTATAAATAATTATTTAATTTCCTCTCATTTTAAAATCACTTCTGTCAGAGAATATATTTTTCTCAGTCTTAAAATAAATTAATATTTGTAAATCTTTATCAAAGTAGAGTAAACATTTTAAGAGGGTGAATTTTGAAAATCCATTTGCAAAATAAATAAATAAATAAATGAAAAGATAATCAAACAATTAAAGAAAAAAAATGTTCTTTACAGATTAGATTTCTTACTGTGTCTACCTATCTGCTTATCTAAATCAGTTTATATGAATTTACCTGTCTGAAGCTGTTCACCTCTATTTATAACTATTCACCTATGTCATTCAAAACTGTTCAATTCCAAAGGGCACCCATTTTATGAAATTAAATTACTTCCTCTTAAGTTTTCTAAATCAATAAATTTCTTTGCCCCAACATCTTCTTTCTAACATGGAGTAAAAAATAAATAATTTTGTCAAATACATATCCTGAAGTAATCAGTGCAAAAGACAAAAAATATGTCAATAACTAGATCAACATTTTTTTCTTTTAATATCCTGAAACTGTATAACTGTGTACTTAAAACAGTAAAAAAAACTTAAAGAGAATACTTTTTGCATTTTACATAACATAAATCTGTAATATATTTTCACAAAAGTAAAATGTTGTTAATCAAAGAACTATTTTAGTTTACATTGTAGATTTAAATTTTAAAATGCAAAGCAGTGATCCTCCCATCTTGCAATATTATTAGATAAATAATTATTTAATTTCCATTTTTCTTTTTTTATTGTATGGCTTAAGTGAAAATAAATGAAACTATTTTATATGATTAACATTTTTTTGCTAATCATAGAATCAAGATTAACCCAAGTATAAACAATGATGAACAATATTCATACATTGAAGATCAGATGGGAAACAAAAGGTGTTAGCATTGCAACAATGCATTTCAATTAGCTGATTTATGTTTGATAAATTGGATTCTTTTTCTTTTATATGTCACTTCAGGATATAAGCAATCATCCTAATAATCTCTTGTAGCTCTTAATAAGTTTTGTCTTTAATTCTACTCTAGCAGGTATTACGGTAAACTACTTCCGACAGCAAGGCCTCTGACCTGAGGTGGTAGCAACTGTTAGGGTCCCAGCTATGGGCAAATAGTTAATCCCTAAACTGGGGTCAAACCACTATGAAAGTATAAAAAATAAACTTTTATAGAAAAATATACGATTTTAAAGGAAAAATATTACGAACAATACATTTTTGAAGGAAAAAATTATTATCATAACACATTATTGAAGGAAAAAAAACATTGTTGCCATAATACATTTTTGAAGGAAAAAAATTATTACCAGCAATACACTTTTGAATGCAAAACTAGAAAGCATTTTCAGTTTTCTAAAAAAAAAAATTGATCAAAATCTAAATCAACCTCTCACTATAACCAAACATTAAAAAATACCTTAAAACCCTACCCTTTTGGCATTAAATAACCCACAGAAGTTGATATGCCATTAAATAAACTCAGACTCAAACACAAACTCTACTCTATCAGTTTCTTTCCTCGCACTTCTCACCTGTGGAACTCCCTTCTTCGTGCTTGTTTCCCTGATAGCTACAATCTTCAAAAGTTTAAATGTAACGTCAATTGCCCTATTCTTTCTACATGATTCTCACCTTTCTCTTACCCTTTCTACAACATCACCTCTACTGTTTTCTTTTCTACCTTCCATCTCCTCTCATTGTAACTGTTGTGCTTTAGTGGTAGTACTGCCTTGCTTGGGGTGAAACGATTTTAAAAAGAAAATTCTCCCAAACCCTTTCTACCATTTATTTACTCAAGCTCAAGTATGTTACATGCTGCTTTCCTGTTCCACTTTTTCTCTGTCCTGTGAGTATTAGATTTTCCAAGCCCTTCTTTCTCATTGCATGTCCTAGAAATTTCAACTGCCTCTTCCTGATGTTAAGTATAAATTTCCTTTTTAGTTTCCATTTTCTCCAAAAACTTGTCATTGCTCACATGATCGGTCCATGGTATCCTCAGTAGCTTTCTGTAGAACCCCATTTCTGTTGTTTCAGCATTCGCTGTCATACAGGAGGAAAGATGTCATGTAACAGTTAAATACTCTTTTCTTTGTTTCTAATGAAAATTTTCATTAGAAAATTTTCTATCTCAATACTCTGCTTAGCTTTTAGAATGCATCATTGGTCATCCTCTATTTGAACACTTCCCAGATATTTAAATTTCTGTACGTGCTTTATTTTAGTATCCTCAATTAGTAATTTACATTTTGGGCTGATTAATCTATCTCTTCTCCCTTTAACTATGAGTTAAATAGCAGGACAGATTGAGTTTTATAGCTCTGATTTGCAACCAGTCTATTGCAGAAAGTAATGGCAATTTGCAGTGGGAAAATGTTCTGCATAATCATGTGTGTATCACTTATAGCAATTACCTGACTGACGGAAGCTTAAGGAGTGTTGAATTTTGTTAAAATTTGATTATATAAAAAAATTATAATAAAAAAATCACCTTTTCAGCTAGGCAACAATCTTTGATTTCATTAATGATGGTTCTCTGATTTCTTGCCTTTCACAATGTTGAAAATTATCCACTTTTCATCCCTGATTTTATAGAAAATATAGAAATATAAACCAGTAATTTTTTATTTGTGTTTGTTTGATTTTACTTAACTTCCATGGATGACAGCTCATCAAAGTAACTAAGACTGCATAAATGATTTTAAACGTTTGACTTGGATATTTTCATTCTGATGGCTATCTTCCATATTGTATAACATTGATCATTCTCAAGTAATGGCTTTGATTGTTATCCACTTTTGACATGTTCAATTATTCATGATTCTTTCTACACAAACTGCACAAATTCAAAATCATTTTTTCTTCTTTGAGCAGGCAGGGATTTGTGTCACATTTTAGCTTTTCTCTCTCTACATCTTTACAGTATTATCAGATATAGACCAAGACTGATTCCAAATTCAGTGTTTGAATTGCAAACTTGATATCATCAAGTGGTCTTTCTTTTTAGTTCAGTCAATTTCTGAAGATTAATTATCATTTAAATATCAACAGAGAAATATTTCTTAATAAATTTGCTTGCTAACAATGACTACATGACTGTTGAAGAAAAAACAAATATTTTAATGGAAGACATGTTCTTTTATTGTTTAACAATATAAAACATATTGAAGTAGTTATACTATGGCGGGTATCTTCTTATTCTTTTTCAAGTAGTCGTAGTGAGGGGTAGTAGGATTCCGTAGCATGTTAACGGAATTTGGCCTTGTGGGAAGATAGCCCACTATAATTCATAAATTCAAGAAAGGCAATTTTTGAGTGTAAAATAACATTTATACATTTCAATTAATGTTTTACAAAATAAGTAATGCTTGAAATAAAAGTTCAACGGAGGTAAAAGAGTTCATGGAAGGTATAATGAGTTGAAAGAAAAGAATGTTCATTTTCAAGTTTGCCGTTTCTAAGGTCAATGAGTCAGTGAGTTGGTTTGTGTGGAATGTCTTAGTAAAGGTCAGTTAATACTTTGAGAACAGGTGCTGAAGAAGAAGGAAGAAGAAGGGGAGCATAGTAGCAGCTTGACATAGGTCAAGGAAGAAACTAATTACTATCTTCTCTTCTGTCTGTGCCTGTCTGTCTGGGTACCTTTTGTCACAGCATTTTGGATCAACTGGTTCAACTTTCGAATTTCATCCTTGTATTTGGTTTCGAGCTTCTCATTGGCTGATAAATAAAATTGGTAATTTGATCTTTGATTAATTTTTATTTTTCAACTGGAACATCTGCGTGGCAAACTCGGATGCGCACAACGATTTTTATTCATTTGACTTTTAGTTGTGAGAGAGCACACATCCGGTTCATCGCTTTTGTTCAGTTGGTATCACCACAATACAATCTACTATACCAAGTAGCAATATAATACTATCTGTACATGTACACATATAGCAAGTATTAGTCATGGTATGTTGCAGTTAATAAAACTTACATATGCATGTGTATTTTATAAAATGATAATTTGGACAAAAGTATTGATTCAGATCAGACAGTGAAATATATTTCGGCATTTTAAAAAGTGATTGATATTCTGAATAATCTCTGTGTATTGGTCTAATTTAATTATGACCAAAAACTATCTAATTAACTAATTACTATAAATATTTATGTATATATATTGGTTGATTGTTTTTCTTTTTAATGGCTTTTCAACCTTTTGCATATCATCTAAAGCTAGAAAATATTTTTTGATTGTAAGAATTTTTGGGAGGTGATAATGATTTACTGATATAGGTCTCACTAATTAACCCATAGTTGGAGAGAAGAGGTAGATTTATAGCTTTCCCAAGGATATTTGTACATATGTGAATATAATGAATCCAACTGGAATTAGAACTTGGCTCTTCAATTTTCAATTCTGAGCTGTTACCATTTACATATGTCACCTTATAACACTTGTTATTCACATGTGGTCACCCACCTAGGTAGTGACCAATGTTTCTTCTTCTTCTTCTATGTGCCCTGTCCCTTCAGGACGTAGGCGATCATGGATCTCCACGTCTCCCTATCCCTTGTGGCTCTTAGTATGTTTGCTCCTGTTGCTCCTGGCAACCCCCGTTCCGTCATCCACCTGATCAGGCCCTGCAAATATGTTATCCGCTGCCTTCCTCTGTCTCTCCTTCCTTCTATCTGACCAGTCAGTATCAGGTTCTCCAGGCTTTCCTTCCTCATTGCATGTCCCAGGAACTTCAGTTGTCTCTTCCTGATGCTCAGCATCAATTTCCTTTTTGTTGACATTCTTTCTAACACTTCGTCGTTGCTTGTATGCTCAGTCCACGATATCCGTAGCATCCTTCTGTAGAACCACATTTCGGCCGCTTCCAGTTTTGTCCTCATTTTCGATGATATTGTCCAGCATTCACAGCCGTACTGAAGAACTGACATCACGTAGCAGTCTAGCACTCTTTTCTTCGTTTCTATTGAGATCTTCCTGTGTGTTAGTATTTTGCTCATCTTCTGGAACGCGTCCTTTGCCATGCCAATTCGCCTTCGGATCTCCGTGTCGCACTTTCCATCTCCTGTTAGAACACTTCTTGGTGAGCATGCAACAACCAGTATCTTATCGTGATATGGTCACAAAAACACTCCCGTTCTCTCTGTTTGTCTGTCTGTCTGTCTCTCTCTCTATATATATATATGTGTGTGTATGTATGATTAATATAATTTTGTAATTTGTCTGGCAGATGTTATTTGCAGCTTATATAAAAATCTGTCATATTTCTATCATATTTTTTGTTATTGTCATTATATGTTTGTGTCCGTGCATGTGTATATGTGTGTGTCTGTGCATGTGTATATGTGTGTATGTATATATGTGTGTGCATATATATTTGTCTGTGCATATATGTGTGTGCGTGTGTGTATATATATATATATATATATATATATATATATATATATACACACATGTGTGTGTGTGTGTGTGTGTGTGTGTGTGTGTGTGTTATAAAAAGTGAAAAATCAAAAGTCAAGAACTAAATCAAATTTTCATTATGAGAGACACAGTTTGGCTGCCATGTTTTTGCCTCATCATTTATATTTGCAATGTAGAATTCTGGTGCCTTTTTGTAACATTTGACAACTTCATTTATTTTTTTCTCATAATCCTTCAGGCTTATCATATAAATGTTACTTGATTTGTCAAGGATATTTGGTGTGTTTCTAATTTTTTTTACTTAAGTATTTAATAATCTTTGGAAATTATTATTAACTCTTTTAAATTTGAATTTGTCAATTAAACAAATCATATTTTTTTAAAAATCTAGCTAGTTCTTCAATTGCAGATAGGTAACTCCTGGTTCTAAATTTTAATTTAAGGTTTTCCAAGTTTTTTTCCTTTCTTATATATTTTTGTAAGAAAAATAGTGCCCTCCATCTCATTCTGGTAAGAAACTGTTCATTTTTATGTAGTAGATCTAGCATATATTCATGACTGTTAACCATAAGGATGCTTTTTAGCAAGATCAGTATTTTAAATTCTTGCATTGTAGTTTAGAAAATTACATAAAGAGACAAAATACCAAGGATTTAAATAATAATGTGCAGCAAAATATTGTTAACAGTAACTGCAGCGATAAAAACAAATGTTCACTTAATGGAGTATGTAAACTGAGGGAGTTATTTCACAGCAGAAGTTCAAGATACAAGGAAAATAAATGTAGGATGTGCTGGAGGCAATTTTAAACAATGATGTTACAGTCAACATTCAAGCAAGAAAAAAAAGTTATACCAAACTAGCCAACCACATGTGGAAATTAAAATAAAAAATAGCAAAGATCCTTTTGTAATTAGGGTATATTATAAAAGGCCAAACCTTGCAATGGTGGTGATGTCTTCAGATTGTGCAAAGAAGAGAAGTTGGCCATAGTATCATTTCCAGAATGAGAAAGGTTGCTAAATGAAAGGTTCAAAATAATGTCTGGATGTATACACCTTAGAAAATACATTTTGGGTTCATACAAACCCAGATGAAAATGTATATAATATTATTTTATGAGACTTGACTAACTCCTCCCTTATTTTAAACTTCCTGCTATGCATTCACAAAAGCATTGGATAATCAGTTAATATATAACACCTGAAGATACCAAAAGGTTGAAAGCAAGTTAGCATAATTGGCTGATTTTCCAAATGAAAATATTTAAAAGCTCTACATTTTTATTTTTTCTGTAAATATGTATTGAGCACTTTTTGATACAACTGTTTACTGATCTAATTTGACTTGAACCAATAGCTGGTTAATAATTATAATAATTATATATATATATATATATATATATATATATATATATATATATATATATATATATATATTATCCTAAGTCTATAGCATGACTCAAAGTTTCATGCACTATGCAATCATCAGGTGCATATAATTAACTGAAAAAAACAGAAAAAATATTTATATGTTTGTGTACTTTGGTTTATATCCATAATATATATATATATATATATATATATATATATATATATATATAAAATAAAATAAAATAAATTTTATGTTCAAAACTGTTGAAGGATCATTTCAACATGAAATTCCTAAGAGAGATTTCACATCTCATTGGCAACTACCACATTTCAAAATTTTGAAATGTGGTAGTTGCTGATGAGATGTGAAATCTCTCTTAGGAATTTCATGTTGAAATGATCCTTCAACAGTTTTGAACATAAAATTTATTTTATTTTATTTTATATTAGCTCTGTAATTTTATTTACATTGAGCTCTCCACCTGAATCATTTTTTAATATTAAAATATTAATATTAATTAGGATCGGGTCTTTGGGATTTACCTTCCTACTTTTCTTTTTGAATTAAAGTTATTTAAAAATATATATATATATATATATATACATATATTATTTTAAAAAGCTGTGAGGGTGGAAGTGACATTGATATTCAGGGAAGAATAAATGACATTTCTCCTAAAAACATTCTTTCTTTCACTCTCAAACCTATAATTATTCAACTTAAAATTATATAGTCAGAAAAAGACAACAGGATGGTTCGTTATGAAAATGGCATTTGTGGGCGAGGAAAGAACTGAATAAAATGCAACTTCCAACCCCACTTACAATGCAATAAAAAAGATGTAAGAAAAAAATATTGATTTTTATCAAATTCTGAGTTTTCTTTCTGTTTAATGATTGGAAATTTCAGCTTCTCTGCATATAAATATTCCTATTTATGGTGACAAATGGACATTTGACAATGATCATTAGTAGAGCTGTATTTCTTTAAAATATCAAGTATTTTAAGAAAACATTACAATTAGCATTAATTTGTTTCCTTGAAGTAGATATAGCATGTAGCAACTGATTTTATTTGATAACAGTAATTGCCAAGAATGTATTTCATCTAAATATTAAATATTCTAATAAGACATTGTAGTCCTTTCTTATCTAAGTGGAAACATGCAAAATTGTTTTTTAAAAAATTAAAAGATTGATTTCATAATTTAAGTTTATAAAAAGGCAAGAATTTATTTTACATGGATTGAAATTTTAACACTACTTAAAAATGGACTTATAAATTTATTTCATCTGCAAAAGCTTAATTAGAAACCTTATCATTGGCATACACCATTAATACAATTTCACTGACTTTCATAGACTTCTCTCTTCAATATGTGGGTGAATATGGCTCTCTACAACTTCTTATCATTTGTAATTCTAAGCAATGTTTGTCACCTTATTATCATTCCCAGTTTCCGTTCTGCCATCTATTTACATGAGCTTGTTAGGTAGGTTTGCCTCTATTTCCATTTCTCCCTTCAAGACATTGATGATAACAGCTCTCTATAGCTTCCTATTTTTTGTTGTTTGAAGCAATGTTTGTCATCTTACTCACCTGCTCTGTCCATAGTATTTTCAGCATCCTTCTGTAAAACAACATCTCTGTTTCTTCTAGACTCTTCTTCATCTGCAAGAAAATTGTCTAGCAGTCAATGCCATATAGAAAGACTGCTATTACACAGTCATATTCAGCAGCCTTTTCTTTGGTTTCTAACAAAATTTTTCTATTTCATAATACTTTTTTCACTTTTGGAAGGCATCTTTTTCCATTCCAATCTGCTTTCAGATATTGGTGACAGTCACATTTTGTTTGTAAAATTGTATCTAGGAATTTCAAAGTTATGCATACTGATACAGAATGTGTAGGCTGGCCCAGAATGGCAAACTACTGGTCAAAACTCTGATGATTCAAAATTAATTGGGGCTGATTTGAACAACAAAAAAAGGAAAATATAAAAAACAAAATTTATGATTGTATAAATAGCTAAAATGAGATATTATTTATTGTTGTGGCAAACATGTTACAAAATATTTTTCATTTTTAAAGATAGAATTAAGAATGCTATTCTGTTTAGATGCACAGTGTGGTAATGGATAGTAGCTCAGACTGAGGAATGAGGGAACTAAGTTCAAATTCCAGTCAAGTTCATTACATTTACTTATGCACTAATACACTTGGTAAAGGTATTTCTATTTCCATTTCCATTTCTTCTCTCTCCAGCTATGGGTAAATAGCAGGATAGACTGGGTCCTATAGCCTTGGTTGGTAACCAGTCTAAATAGAAAACTTTGAATTTAAACCAGCCTGTAATGGGTTGGGCTCTATCAGGTTATCTTGACTAGGAAACACCAATGCTACTGCACCTGCGACCTTAATGTGTTATGAGACTTGTGATCATTTTTCCTTGAAAAGTTTAAATTTAACATTGTATTTATTTTAAAATGACATCAATTTGTTGTTATGAATGAAACAAAGAATGAAAAAAATTATAAGCCAACATTTACAAGAAATAATTTCCATACTTTTATATATGATCTATTTTAATTTTTTTATTTCTTTATTCTACTTCATTTCTGATAGAAGGTTTTCACCCCTAAAATTGTTCATTCTACCATGAAGTTAATTTTTCCTGACAATGTTTTGATTCTTCTTAGACTTCCTTAAATCCAGGAAATTTAAATATTTTCCAACATTTTTATTAATAACTTTACTCCTGACTCAGTCAAAAAAATTAGCTTTGTGCTAAAATAGGAAACAGGCCGGAAAAAAATATTTAGTTCAAGAAAAAAAAGCACTCTTAAACTAACATTTTACAGTTCTAATGAACATCTATCCAAATTTGAATTCTCTTGTTCATTGGTTTCAAGATAGTATTAAAATCCACTCTTTGTTTAACTAACCTATTAACTACAGCAGAGTTTGATATCATTTACATTCAAGACAGAACATTTTTAGGAAAATCTATGAGAATGTAAAAAAAATGTCCTGTGAGATATTTCATTCTTTAAGATCTCATTAGACTAAAGTGATGTTCATGTAATTGCACATGTTAATGAAAGACAGGAGACAATGAAATTATTTTTTTAATATGTGATTGGGTATATAGTCTATCTGATTTCATTTAGTTTCTTTTTCTTTTTGTTTTATTACTTTTTTTTATTAAATAACCCACATTGTGATAATAAAATATCTGTCAAGAGAGGTGAAATATAAGAATCTGGACATAAATTTACTGTAGATGATCAAGTAAGTGAACCACTTTCTATAAATTTTTATCTTAGTAAATAACTTCCCCTTTTAATTCAAGTAGCATTTTTTAAAATCAAAATTAAGAACTTACTCATTATGGTGATCAACTAATGCCTTAAATGTGTTGTTTTGTAAAACATCTCCTTTGTGTTCATATAACATTTTTTTAAAATTTCTAAAGGTTTCTTCTAGCTATTCTTTAATAATTCTTGTAGAGATTATTGTAGGTTATAGAGTAAATTCATCTGTCAAGTTATTATTTTTGTATAAATTTTTTATTGTTTTAGCAGAAGTTTTAACAAATTTTATGTTAAGCTCAAATAAATTATTTTCAGTTGTAGTCATGATAGAGTTGGCAGAATAATATATTTTGATTCATTGTGTTTCTCAGAATGATTCACTCTTCTATTTTGAACCTTTTGTTTCAGGTTAAATATAAAATAATTATGGTATTGGAGAAGCTTAAATATGTCATACAAAAATTTTTTTTCTAAAATTGTTTTTGATATATAGAAAAATTATATATCATTTTCTTAGACACAACACTATAATGAAATGAGCATCAACTGCCTTTCATGGGTTAAAAAGATACTAATATGAAAAATTTTCTTCACTTTACTTATTTCTTAGTGTTGCCCTTTGGCTATTAGTTGTACCTTATTTCAAACAGAATACTATGCTCACTATATATAGTCTGCTATACCTGATTTCATGTCTTGTCTTGCACCCTCATTCCTTTTGTTTGCTTAAGATATCTCCTTTGTTTGAAAGGCTTACAGACATATCATTTTGAAATACTGGATCACTAATGTCAAGCCTGGTCAGTACTCAGATGAGTGACTACTTGGGTACACCACATGCTGTAAGTTTGGACATGCATATTGCATAATGAATAATGGCTCAGAATTGGAGATTGGAGAGCTGAGTTCAAATTCTAGTTTGGTTTGTTATATTTACTTATGTGCAAATATTCTTGGAGAAGTTATGAATCTACCTCTTCTCTCCACCAGCAATAGATTGATTAGTAGGACTTCTAAATCATTGTTATTCCCAACTTCTTACACTCTAAAAATAGCAAGGATCTGCATTAATTTTCTTTTTTTCTCTTTCTTCTTACTTTTTCTTTGCCCTTACTTCTGTCTTTTACACACACACAAACAAATAAGTTTATTTTCTTATAATGTTTTGTTTTTGCTAATGAGATGGCTGTTAAATTTACTTGTAAAAATTCACTTTTTGAAAATTTTAATTTTTTTATATGTAATTATATATATATATTGTGTACAATAGGTAAATTGTTGCCATTGTATACTTTTAATTTTGCACTTGTGCACTGTTTTTTATTTTGTCAACTGCACAGCATAGTAAGCTCAGTTGGGCACCATCAGTGAAAAAAAGAGCACCATAATGCCAAAAATTTGGAAATGACATGCCTCATTTCAGTGTTTGGGTGTCAACTTGAGGACAGCGCAGAGGATTCAGAAAAAGTTGGATGAGTTTAATCAGGATTACGAAGCTGTTTGCAGTGATTACTAGGAATGACAACATTATGACTCTATTAATCTTCTCACAGGGTCTCAGGTTCAAAATAAAGGCCTACATTAAGTGCTGCAAGGAAGTAATGTTGCCCTGGTTTAAAAGAGTGGCTGCTGGAAGACCCTAAGTCTGGTAACAAGATTTTGCACCATACCACACAAGCAGAAGAACCCAGTCATAGCTGTCAGATTATTTGTGATCACAATACTTCTTACATCTGGCCACATAATTTACCAGATTTCAAGGTCCTTGAAGACTGTGAGTGGGGCACAGTTTTAGTAAGAAACAAGCAAAATTCCTATTTTAAGATATCCTTGTGTAATTTTGGTAACAATATCTGTTAAAATGAGATGTTAGTATTATTTTCATTTTCATGTACTTTAGACAACAATTTATCTATCATACCATATATATATATATATATATATATATATATATATATATATATATATATTGTAACAATAACATTTCAAAGACACTAATATAATTGTCCACAGTGCCCAATATAAAATCCAGAATAATATACAATATAAAAAGATACTCCTTTACTTAGCTTTTGCAACTTGCCCTTTCATATAATCTTGCAATTTTTGCTGATTGCATAATCCTCAGGTGATGGAAAGTGATAGAATATTTTCCAGAAATAGCTATTCTGTGTAGAGGAAGACAGGTAGCATGCCATAGATATTTGAAAAAAAGAGCTTACTTTCCCCAAGGGCAAACTACTCAAGTAGCTTACAGCAAATGCTAAATAAAAAAGTATCTTTTATTATATATCATGAACCATAGAAAACATACACACATATATATGTATATATATGTATGATGCATCATAGAAAATACATGCACACATGCACACACACAAACACACACACATACATATATATATATATATGATCTAAATTTATGATAATAATGCATGAAACTCCAAGTCATGCCATAGACATAGGATAATATGTATATTTATTTATATATGAGACACCATAGAAAACAAAGACACAGATATATGTATGTGTAAGTGTGTGTTGTAGTACAGTAAATATTGTGTTGGAACAAGAAATCGAAGAGCTAAGTTCAAATTCCAGTTGAGTTCGTTGCATTCACTTCTGCACAAATACCCTTTGGAAGGGTACTAATCTGTCTCTCCCCTCCAGTGACAGGCCAAATAGCAGAACACATTGGGTTCTGTAGCATTGATTGGCAACCAGTCTAATACAGAAAGTAATTGAAACCTACTGCAGGAAAATCTTCTGCCCATTCAGTCATGTCTCTTCTGAGACATGATTGTCAAAACATGTATCATGTATGGCTTAATTGACTTGTGTGTGTGTGTGTGTGTGTGTGTGTGTGTGTGTGTGTGTGTGTGCGTGTGAATTACCATAGAAAATATTCAAGTAATGGGATTGGTGTCATAAAAATTTCATTTCAATACTAAACCTAAAAATAAATGGTTTTCTCTTTCAAAGCAACCCCTTCAATCAATAAGCAAATCTACACAGAGATACTGCGGCATTTGTTTTGCTCTGTACACAAGGCGATATGAGAGTTGTGACAGGATGTGATGGCTGCTTAAGCATGATAATGCAACTGCCCACAATGGCCTGAGAATCCAGCAGTCCCAGGCTGAGAAAAAGATCACTATACTAGACCAACCTCCTTATTCATCTGATCTTGCTCTGTGTGTGATTTTTTTTTTGACAAGGGTATCACTAAGGGATACAATTTGAAGGCATGGAGGCCATCAATAAGGCTTTAATAACAGAGCTGAGGGGCATCCAAGAAAAATCCACACCATATAAGCATGACAGAAAAATCTGGAAAATGCATGAGACTCGAGAAATATGGTCCAAGCTTTGGACTTTCTTATGTCATGGTCAGTTTAGATAGAAACCAATGCTGAATTTAGTAGACCTAGTGAGTATAGGTTGAGCCATATTTCTTTCAAAATGAACTTTGGACAACTTCTTATGCAATTTCCTTCTCATCTGTGAAGAGTTGTTTGTAATTTAGAAAAGTCAATAAAATTAATCAGCACAAAATGTCTGCCACCTTTAATAACATTTGCTTTAAAGTACATTTTCTGCCTAAGTACACACACATACACACACATCTATCTATCTATCTATCTATCTATCTATCTATCTATCTATATATATATACATTGCATTCCTTTACTCCTAACAAACAAACAAATGTAAGAAATGCTGCTCTAATATATATATATATATATATATAATGTTGAAACATCTTCAATCTCTTGAAACATCTAACAAAAGAAATATGCTAATGAAGAAGACATTAACAATGAAAACACATTGATCTTGAATGGCTTCACTTTTAAAAAAATGATAAGGTTATTGGAAAAAGCTATTTAAACCCTGAAGAAACAAAACACCAACTAACCTCGAGCCAAAGACTTCAAATAAATTTACTATTATAATAACAAAACAAAGTTCATTTTCAGAAGAAAATGTTAGTCTATTTAATGTTGATGCTTTTGGCAATGAAGAATTGATTCAGTTTGATGAATGAATATTTTTTTTCTGCCATTTATGTTTCAAAATTTGGAGAGAAAATGATGACATAGTAGAATTTGTTTTAGTTGTCGTTTTCTGTTTAATTTTAATTTATCATTAATAAAAGGAATTGAATCTTACTGTACCTTTTATATTGAAACGTTTCAAACACAAAATAACTAAAAGATAATTATCAATTTTTGGCCATTACTTTTTCCTTTTAAATCTTTTACTTGTTTTATTTTGCAGTTTCACTCAGGCTGATAATCTATGTCAGTAGGTATACAAGATAGGATCAGTAATAAAAGATAAGCTCTTGTTAAGAATTGAACTCCTGTTCATTTGATCTCAAGGAAGGCTGTTTTGAATTTCTCTAATAGTTAATTTGTTATTTTCTATCAACACTGTCTACTCACTGTCACAGACTAAATACTTAAATAAATTTGTAATACAACTAAAAAACAAGTAAAACAAAAGTAAATACCAATAAAAAAAGGAAAACATTGAAAAATATAACAGTAATATTAGCCATTTTGTGAGGTGAGTGTCATGGTTAAATATAAATAAGTGGCAGAACTACCAAACAAAACTTTTTGACAAAGCTTGCAATAAAAAATTAAAAGAAAAGAACAGGGCAAAAAATGATACAAAACAAGCAAACAGTATTGGCAAGACAAATTATCAGTAATAAGGTAAACAGCATAAGATATGGTAAAAAGCTCACAAACTAAGTATTGAGGTTGACATGCAAGATCAAGTTCAGATTAATAAACACAGTATGCTGACTTCAAGGAAAAACAAATTTGATGGAGTCATATGAACCTGAGAACTGGCCTCTTCTATTAGCTAGGAAAAATCCCAGCATTCATTTGTGTGTTTCTGCCTATAAACTGGGGATGGGAAAGCATTTTGCAGTCATTCCTAAATAGGCACCTTGATGTGTCATAATGGTTGACAAGCTTGTCTCACTACATAAATTACAACTGAATAGTGAATTTTATCATCACTGGGTGCCCCATGCTTTTGACCTTGTGCCACATCTAAGCTTAGAAAATCACCATTCCTAAATAGGATTGGAACCAACACTTTATGAATATACATGATACAGCTGGCAGTTTAGATACATTTGAATTGATCTGGTGTAATGTATGACATTCATATGAATGTTTTGATCTGAAAAATTTGAGCAAAAATTAGCAGACAAACTTTGGTGCCATAAAAATGATTCAATTTGGTGAATAAAGAAACTGATCTTATAATTTCTCTGTCTTTCCAGTATTGATGAAGGTTTCCTTCCTAACCTTTTGCTTGAAATACTCTAGGACGTCAATATCTTGCTTCTGTCATTATATTCTCTTTAAGTTATATCAGATCTATTTTGGTTGTTGCAACTTCTCAAATGATGTGGTTTCTCTTATTTGGTACAGTTTTTAGTTTGTGATTCTGTAGCTCCAGACTACAAGGTTCAAAGAAGGATGGTCTTTGCTAAGACCCACAAGCTTCACTTGCTCAAAAGCCATTTTTAACTATTAATCCAAGAAAGTAGCTGCATACAGCTGACTGTTTAGATATTTCTATATACTACCAGGCATGACATGCACATGAAAGTCTTGATTTGAAGAGGCTATTTCAGAAGAGTTACGTTTTTAGGTTAATGCTTTGGTTTGGTAGCAAAGTGGCATTTTTGGGTGAAACAACTTCCATCAAAGGGGACATTCCAAAATGAAAAAAATAACTTTTTATTTTGCCAATCAAGTTTGCTTTCCTATACCAAGTTTAGTTATTCAGTTGGTTGTCAAAAATTGTAATGGTAATTAGCTCTTTATTTATAAGAAAACACTTAGCATTCATTGACTACTTTTGGTTGAAATTTATAAAGTCTTTCTCTTTAAACAATTTTTCAGAAAAATAGGTTTCTCAAGTCCAGTAGTTGTTGTTGCTCTTTCCAGTATTGGTTCAAAGAAAGATGATTGTTGCCAAGACTCATAAGCTTCACTTCCTCAAAATCATTTTTAACTATTAGTCTGAAAAACTAGTTGCATACAGCTGACCATTTACATATTTCTCCATGAATTTAGTACCTTGTATGACATCCATATGCAAGTCTTGACATGAAGAGTCTATTTAAGAATAAGACTTCAGTTTTTAGATTAATGTTTTGGCTTTTCTACCACTTTGTAGGAAAATTGAAACAAAAAGGACATTGTACTTTAGGTTGAACTTTTTGAGACACATAATGAGGGAAGAGAGATGCTGAATTTGGCCCTCACAGGACATATTGAAGGCAAGTGGGGAGAGAGAAAGCAGTGAGTAACCTACCTAATGTGACTGTAGAAATGGATGGGAAAACAGGGGTAGGAATAATAAGGAGACAAATATTACTTAGAACTGTAAAAGATAGGGCATTGTCAAAGACCATGATCACCCATGCCCTGAATGGGCATGGCACATAGAATGTTAAAACTTGTTCATTTGGAATCAAGGTATCAAAGATAATTTGAAAGTTACTTTTCAGCCATTAATACCTTTCCCAAAGATATTTGTGCATAAGTAAATGAACCAAATTCAACTGAAATTCAAACTTGGCTGCCTGATTTCTCATTCTTGAGCCAATGTCCACTGCACCAAACCAAAATATTTTAACATCTTTAAAATATTGATTTTAGGACAAGGGTCAAGCTTCACTGATAGTATTGGTTATGCTATAAAACAATAGTGACCAGGCTTGACATTGATTAACTTTGATGATCATAAAAGAAATAGTTATATATTTTAAGCTCAATCAAGATAGAAAAAATCACTAATCTGGATGGTTTTCTATGGATGCCATTGTATTTTGCATACACATCATCTAAGAACTTTAGATAACTTGTATCACCTTTGATTTAAAGCAAAAATGTGCAGTGAAATCTATAAAACAAAATTGTCGACTCATTTCTGTTATCCTAGATTGTGCAGTAGATGCAGAAAACGTAACAAAATTCTCTCACAATAATTGATTTTGTAGTACAATGTGACAAAACAGCAGGTATTGTGAAAAAAAAGAAGAAAACTACTACCAAACCTAAAAACGAAATATATATATATATATATATATATATATATATATATATAAAGAATATGTCATTAGAGAATGAAGATTTAGAGTTCCTGATAAGTGGAGTTAACCAAGAAAAAGAAAAAAGAGGTAGCAACTCTAAATCTTCATTCTCTAGTACCCTGCTGGAAGAATTTCAAAACATGTTCTGTCATTTATAGAAAAGCTGGTGTTAAGATCAAGTTGATCATTATGTTAATTGCATTGATAATTCAAGATCAGTTGAAATTATTAGTTGAAATTATATAGCATTAAAAATATTGGCTTTAATTTATGAACATGTTCCTCTGATGTAATGTAATTTCTACTTGAGCAGCAGCTTCTCAGAAACCTCTGCTTTGTGGAACTGACTCCCAAGAGTATGCTTTCTTGAACACCACAATCTTAATCTGTTAATCTTATCTTCCCAACATATTAACACAAATTTGTTACTCTGTAACTCTATTTTGAGTAGTTACAGGGCCTTGTACGTCTACGGCTATATCGTGTTGAATACACTGGTTCCCATCCGATTACCAAAGTTAAGCAACATCAAGCCTGGTCAGTACTTAAATGGGTGACCATTTGGGAATACCAGGTTCTGTAAATGTAATGACCAAGAATGGTCCACAGGTTTGGAAGTTGGGTGCAGGGCTAACAATACTGCTCCATAAAAAACAGTTTGTTACAGAAACAGCAACAAAAAAAGTTGCTGTCCTATGGACCATCTGGGTGTCATGGATAAATGATGATGATGATGACAGGGCCTTGTACAGGGTGCAAACTACCATAAAAAAATGTCAAAAGGTAAGAAATACATTAAATGACAATTTTATCACAAGCACAAAATGCATATTAACTTGGAAGTTGGTGCCAATTTCTCAGAAATTTTTTGTCACTATTTATGATTAAGGCTATATCATAGATATAATGTATGACCAAATCAGCTCACTAGTAAAACCTTGTTTCATTTTTCTACATCTTCTATTATATATTTGGTTTTTTATATAAATTATTGCCTAATTCTAGTTTCTGCAAATATATAAGTAAAGTTCATTTCTCTCAAATGTTATACTCAGGTATTTAACACCAAAATCTAAATATTTCAAACACAATTTTATGGATTTAGCTAAAAACATTTTGAACATAACTGTATGTTTTCTACTACAGATAAAACATATTGTTGGTCATTTTACTATAAATAAGCATTGTTGGTAATTTTTTTATATAAAATATATTGCTAGTGTTTTTAATATACAAATATATTTTATACTTTCATAGTGTTTGTTTTTGTTTAGAGGACTCACTATTTACCCAGAGCTAGGACTTTAACAGGTGCTACCACCATGAGTCAGTTTAGATAATAGAACAGCTGCAATTAAGAGGTGGTTTTACAATCCTCAAAACCTCTAATCTTCTGATCAGAGGCCTTGCTGCCTGATGTAGTTTATCATTATACCCAGGACTATATCTCCATTAGTCATTCAAAGAGAATAAACAATCAAAGACTAGAATGAGCAGGTAATTGATTCAACATTTAAGCAGATTTTCTTGTTTTTAATATTTGTAATGAATAATGTTTGAATTGAAAAATGTTACTGATTAATCAGTGTGAAAAATTTGAGTAACAAGGATGATGGAAATGAAGAAATAATAAAAAAGAATAAATATTCAGTGTACTTAAAGTGATTACTTAATTACTTATTTTAGTGCATCATTTTACTTACCATTATTTCCATATGAGGCAAAAAATAAAAAAATGCATTATTTAAACAAATCACCTGCAAATAATCAAAAATGCCTTTTTATAGCCATCTGTCACTTACTGCCAACTAAAACTGTTTTTACATTCATATAAGTAATGAAGTAATCATTCTGTGTAATTGCATAACTAGGAAGCAAAATAAATTCTACAGAAAAAGAAGTGAAAGTTTACATAGCTAAAGCCTGGGCTGCCTTGGATAAAATGGATATAATTTGGGAATCATATCCACCAGACAACCTCAAAGAGAGCCTTCCTCAATACTTAATATCTCTTGGAAACAATATTCAACAAAATCACAGATGTGTAGACAAATCTCTGATATTTCTATAATCTTTCATAAATACTGGTTTAAGTTTTATAATTGTAGAGTGACAAAAACAATATTGGTTCATTATTTAAACAAATTACTCTCTAAATTAATTTCAATTTAAGCACATTACTCCTTAAATTTTTTTTTTTTTGCAACCATCTATCACTTATAGAAATTTTATTTCTACCAACTCTAAGCTCTGTGCCAGAAACAAAAACTGAGTAGAAATAGAAGACACAATGATAGACACAAAATTATAAAACACAAAAAAACCACTGTGTGAAATTTTAAAAAGAAAACACATTTATTTACAATTTACAATTATGAAAAAAAGTACAAACAAAATTTATACCAAAATTGTTTTTTGCAGCTATTAAGGCAGCATAACAATTTATAATATAGGAAAATAACAAAAAAAAATTACAACTCAGGAAAAGAAAAGAATTTTTAAAAATGATGAAAAGAAAAACTGATCAGGCAGTAAAAAAGGAAAAAACCTATTTGCAACTTGCCTCATGGGTATCTCTGGAACACAATATTTTTTTAAGTTCCTTTTATACAGTTTGTTCTTGAAAAATTTCTCAGAAATCCTTTCATTTTAAGTTGTGCAATCACAGGATAATTTTCTCTGAAACTTCAAATTTCTCTCATCTCTTTCTGGTTGGCTGGCTGGCTGGTAACAGGAGCCAATTTGATCTTCTCTTGATGTCAATGCCTTCTTTGATGCTGACCTGCCTTATTCCCTTACTATCAAAAGGTCTTCTTGTATCTACTAACCTGAGCTTCATTTATTAAAACTGTAGGCTCTTCCCCACTATTTAGAGATGTTTTTAAAGTTTGAGATCATGTTTCTCATTGATCAATATATATGAAAAATCATTTTCCATAAACTGGAAATGGATCCTTCTCAAATTTTGTCTGGTTTTAACTGCTGAACCAAAAAAGATATACATTTGTAACAATTTTTATACAGATGAATACACTGAATCAATAGATACATTTACTGCTAAAAAGGTTGATTCACTATGCTGAGCCAGGAAGTTATTCTTGTCAGAATCCATCTTGCACTGAATATAGAAGGCTCCAAAAATACACCTCTAAAGTCCTTTGGGACGATGGCATAGTGGATATAGTAGTTGGTTATACATGTGTTAGTATCATCTAGTGGTCATAAGTTCACTCCTTGGACTTGGTAGTGAGAGTACCAAATTCCAACATGAAAGAACAATAATTGATTTCATGTGATATTTTGCAATAATCAATGAGATATTCCAATCTATGATTATTGAAAATTACTTCTCTCATTCATCAGTGCATGGAATGCTTTTGCCATATCTGGTCAACTGTTCCTGCCGTTCATATCAGGGTTCTCAACAAAATTGAAAGGAGGATCTGCAATGTAATTGGTCTTGATTTGGTTGCTCGCACTCAGCCACTTTCTCATCGATGAAATGTGGCTTCCCTCTGTCTTTTCTACAAGTATTTTCATGGCTTCTGCTCTGGTGAGTTTCATTCTTTGGTGCCTCACCCTTACCAATTTACCTGTGCATTTAGATTGGCAACTAGGTCCCACCGTTTTACTGTTAAAATAGGCAAATGTAACCACCAATAATACTTTAGTTGTTTTTTTTTTTCCTCACACTTCCTGCCTGTGGAATTCCCTTCCCCATGCTTGCTTCCCTGATAGCTACAATCTCTAAAAGTTTAAATGCAATGTCAATTGCCATCTTCTATCTCTGTGACTCCCACCTCTCTCTTACCTTTTCTACAGCATCACCTATACTGTTTTCTTCTCTGTTATTCATCTTCCTTCATTGTAACCCCCTGCACATCAGTGGGGTAAAATGATTATAAAAGCAATTATCTGACTTTCATAGAAACACACTTCTCTTTAAAAAATGAGAATTAAAGAAACAAGCTAGTTAATTATACATTGAAACAAGGCTAACATTTTTAAAATATAAAAAAGTAATATTTTGTATGAATTTCTGAGAAAAGTAATTTTCAATAATCATAGATTGGCTGATATGGAATATCTCGTTGATTACTGCAAAATATCCTGTGAAATCAATTATTGTTCTTTCATGTTGTAATTTGGTTTTTTCACTACCAAGTCCAAGGATCAAACTCATGACCATTAGATGATACTAACATATGTATGACCAACTACTATATCCACTATGCCACCGTCCCAAAGGACTTTAGTGATGTATTTCTGGAGCCTTATATATTCAGTGTCAGATGGATTATATCAGTGGGTTTTTGCCACATGTTATAATCCAATTGTCAAAATGAAAGAACAATAATTGGTTTCACAGGATATTTTGCAATAATCAACAAGATATTTCACATCATGGACACCTGATGATGACCAGAGAGTACTTGGTCAAAACATTGTGTCTATTATAACACCTATATTAACCAAGATGAGAACAAAAGTTCAAAGTAATTCCAAGATTATTGAAAAAAAGTTTTTATATATTATTGCCAACTAAGACTATTTATCTTAATTTATAAATACCAAAGTAATCATTCTAAGAAGCAATGCAATAAGTTTTTTATAATCATTTTGCTCCAAGCAAGGCAACAAAGTCACTAAGACATGGGGTTGCTGAGTGTAAAAGAATATAAGATAATGAAAAGCATTATTTAAAAAAAGAGTACAACAAAATAGCAAAAATTATGAAGACTATGTAATTTTTTACATAATAAAACTAATGAATGGTAAAAAGATTGAATGATCTTTATGAATAACAAAATTGATAAAACTGGTGACCTTCATATAGCAAATGTCAATAAGCCATACAAAGCATATCAATCAATATTGCAACTGTGGATAATGATGATGATCTTAAATAGTAAAACTGATCCAGTCCCAAAAAGTTTTGAGGTAAAACAGCTGAGTAAACAAAAAACTAAGCAAAGCAAAATGAACAGCAATCATAAATAACTGTTCATTTTATTTGAATTAAAATATTTTATGTGTACCTGTGTTGTGATGTAATTTTGAAATATTTAACAGGTTTGGTTCAGCCTAAAAAATGACTGTACCTCAGCATTGTTATATCTTCATCCCATGTTGACTGTACCTTAGCATTGTTATATCTTCATCCCATGTTGACTGTACCTTAGTATTGTTATATCTTCATCCCAAGATGACTGTACCTTAGCATTGTTATATCTTCATCCCATGTTGACTGTACCTTAGCATTGTTATATCTTCATCCCATGATGACTGTACCTTAGCATTGTTATATCTTCATCCCATGATGACTGTACCTTAGCATTGTTATATCTTCATCCCATGATGACTGTACCTTAGCATTGTTATATCTTCATCCCATGTTGACTGTACCTTAGTATTGTTATATCTTCATCCCATGATGACTGTACCTTAGTATTGTTATATCTTCATCCCATGTTGACTGTACCTTAGTATTGTTATATCTTCATCCCATGTTGACTGTACCTTAGCATTGTTATATCTTCATCCCATGATGACTGTACCTTAGCATTGTTATATCTTCATCCCATGATGACTGTACCTTAGTATTGTTATATCTTCATCCCATGATGACTGTACCTTAGCATTGTTATATCTTCATCCCATGATGACTGTACCTTAGCATTGTTATATCTTCATCCCATGATGACTGTACCTTAGCATTGTTATATCTTCATCCCATGATGACTGTACCTTAGTATTGTTATATCTTCATCCCATGATGACTGTACCTTAGCATTGTTATATCTTCATCCCATGATGACTGTACCTTAGCATTGTTATATCTTCATCCCATGTTGACTGTACCTTAGTATTGTTATATCTTCATCCCATGTTGACTGTACCTTAGCATTGTTATATCTTCATCCCATGTTGACTGTACCTTAGTATTGTTATATCTTCATCCCAAGATGACTGTACCTTAGCATTGTTATATCTTCATCCCATGTTGACTGTACCTTAGCATTGTTATATCTTCATCCCATGATGACTGTACCTTAGCATTGTTATATCTTCATCACATGATGACTGTACCAGCATTGTTATATCTTCATCCCATGATGACTGTACCTTAGCATTGTTATATCTTCATCCCATGTGGCTGTACCTTAGCATTGTTATATCTTCATCCCATGTTGACTGTACCTTAGTATTGTTATATCTTCATCCCATGATGACTGTACCTTAGCATTGTTATATCTTCATCCCATGATGACTGTACCATAGCATTGTTATATCTTCATCCCATGATGACTGTACCTTAGTATTGTTATATCTTCATCCCATGATGACTGTACCTTAGCATTGTTATATCTTCATCCCATGTTGACTGTACCTTAGTATTGTTATATCTTCATCCCATGATGACTGTACCTTAGCATTGTTATATCTTCATCCCATGATGACTGTACCTTAGTATTGTTATATCTTCATCCCATGATGACTGTACCTTAGCATTGTTATATCTTCATCCCATGATGACTGTACCTTAGCATTGTTATATCTTCATCCCATGTTGACTGTACACTTAGTATTGTTATATCTTCATCCCATGATAGCTGTACCTTAGCATTGTTATATCTTCATCCCATGATGACTGTACCTTAGCATTGTTATATCTTCATCCCATGATGACTGTACCTTAGTATTGTTATATCTTCATCCCATGATGACTGTACCTTAGTATTGTTATATCTTCATCCCATGATGACTGTACCTTAGCATTGTTATATCTTCATCCCATGTTGACTGTACCTTAGTATTGTTATATCTTCATCCCATGATGACTGTACCTTAGCATTGTTATATCTTCATCCCATGTTGACTGTACCTTAGTATTGTTATATCTTCATCCCATGATGACTGTACCTTAGCATTGTTATATCTTAGCTCCATGTTGACTGTACCTTAGTATTGTTATATCTTCATCCCATGATATTTTAATGCCTTAGCATTGTTATATCTTCATCCCATGTTGACTGTACCTTAGCATTGTTATATCTTCATCCCATGATGACTGTACCTTAGCATTGTTATATCTTCATCCCATGATGACTGTACCTTAGCATTGTTATATCTTCATCCCATGTTGACTGTACCTTAGTATTGTTTATATCTTCATCACATGATGACTGTACCTTAGCATTGTTATATCTTCATCCCATGTTGACTGTACCTTAGTATTGTTATATCTTCATCCCATGATGACTGTACCTTAGCATTGTTATATCTTCATCCCATGATGACTGTACCTTAGTATTGTTATATCTTCATCCCATGATGACTGTACCTTAGTATTGTTATATCTTCATCCCATGATGGCTGTACCTTAGCATTGTTATATCTTCATCCCATGTTGACTGTACCTTAGTATTGTTATATCTTCATCCCATGATGACTGTACCTTAGCATTGTTATATTTTCATCTCATCATTATTATATTTTTATCTCATGATGGCTGTACTAATTGGTTTTGACTTTGTGACTACATACTGGAAAAAAGGTATTGATAATTCTGGTTCTTAACTGTAATGGCACTTTTTCAGTAAGTTTGTAAGAATTTATAAATAATTCCAGTTTTTCTTCTTGTTTTAAAGTCAATCATGAAACATATGATTCAGTGCCAATGCTATTTACCTAGAACTTCTTGATGAAATTTGAAGAAGAATCCACAATATTATCAGTCCTGATCTGGTGCCTTGGCTTCGGTCACTTTTCCACCACCATAATGTCACTCTTTGTGTCTTTTCTATAAATACTTTCAGGGTAATTTTTTAGATAAACCCTTCACTATAGTATCTAGATTTTTAAATTTAAGCACAGTGCTAGACTGTTCTATGCTAACAGTTTCTTTTCTCTTACTTGTTGCTTGCTAATTTTAATCTCCAAAAATTAAATGTAATGTCAATCAATATCTATTGTCATTTTGATTACTCTTTTCTTTCCCCACTTATTAGTAATATTTATGTTCCTAATTCTTTCAAACTCAGTAACCTCTTGTGTCTTAGTGGCTTTACTATCTTGCTTGGAAAAAATGGTTTAAAAATAAAATGAGTTACTTAACAATTGGAAAGTTATACTATAGTGGAGAGTTTTTCCATGTCAGAAATTTTTGATAAAGAATTAATATTGTCCTATCAGTTGTTCAAATTTCTTTTAAATGGCATGAATTTTTAAGATGGAGGCAGTCTTGATTCTTCACACAGCCTTTCTCTTTATCTGTGAATGACCATCAATTTAAAAATATATATATTGGAGTTCTTCCTTTTACCTCATAAACAGTTTGGAACTCAGAGTTTTCATTCTCTATCAGCCTATTCTGTTATTTAGCCTATTGCTGGAGAGAGATGAGATAGATTCATGTCTTTCCAAAGGACAAAAGTAGACACACTTGAATGAGGCAGAATTTGGAATTAGCTCAGTAATTCCATTATTCCATGCAAGTAAGTTACATTACCTTTATCCAAAGTTCCACAATAATAAGAGATTACATTGAAACAAAATATTTACCCTGTAAAAATGTAGATACAGTAGATTACACTACTGGGAAAAGAAGCCGCTTAGGGTTTATGAAAGATACTCTTTTCTTCAGAAATATTTTGACAATTGGATGTTTGAACTTGTTGTCAATTTCAGCCATCACAGTATCACAAAGGAGACCATTCCAGTTTTTGAACCCCAATTCATAAAGAAGTATTCCCTCACATTCAGTCTTGCATGCGCAACTTGCATTATCAAAGAGCAGCTTCTGAAGGAAAGATTGCGTTTATCTTATGTATATAAAATCAGTTTTCAAAATGGTGATAAGTCTTTCGTGACCTGATATAATGCCCTGCTGTTGATATGTAATTAAAATGAAAAAATCTAACATAAACTTCATATTTTTTGTTTTATTTTTAACTACATTTTATCTGCTGCAATCTGCAGACTTCTTCTGGTCTGTTATGGCTAACAAGTTTTAAATCTTCTGTTAGAATTTCTGTAATTGCTTTTTACCAGTTCTCTTGTTTTTGATATTCAAAATGTCTGCCCAAAATTCTGTATTTTTTCCCTCCTGGTTATAATGGATTCAGACAATTTGCCATTGGCTGTCTTTGTCTAATTGTATACTGAGATATTAGATTCTGAGTTAGATTTCCAATCCATTTACTGCTATTAACAGATGCACATAGCTTGAGTTCATACACACATACTGTGTACTGTATATGTGTTTAAAGATCTCATTTTCTTTTATGCAGAAAAAATAACAGGTATAAGAAAAAGACTTCAAACATCCATCATGAGAAATTTTAATGAGGATATAAAAAAAATATATTATCTTCTAAAAGATAACCAGTTGTGTACATTTGTTTGTATAAATGGTATAATATATATAAAAGAATCATATTAAAGATAAACTTTCACTAGTCATTGTATGTATGTATGTATGTATGTATGTATGTATGCCGCATTCACCCTAGTCGGGTTGAGCCGGCTTCCTCCCTGACGGAGCAAGTCTCATTGGGATTTGTTTAAGGGCAGGGTCCCAAGTCCTACCCTGTTATTTAACCCATAACTGGAGGGAATGGACGGATTAATACCTTTCCCAAGGGTACCAGTGCGCAAGTGACTGCAGGGCATTCAACTGGAATTCGAACTCCGCTCACCGATTTCTCTTTCCGAGCCGATATCCACTGCACCACAACGCACATCCGTCACTATACGCTTACAGCACCTGGTATTCCCAAGCGGTCACCCATCTAAGTACTGACCAGGCTCAACGTTGCTTAACTTCGGTGATCGAGCGAGAACCGATGTATTCAACGTGATATGGCCGTAAGCACTAGTCACTAGTCATTCACACAACACAAACCATTCCTCATCCCCAATGCATTATCTGATTTTTGTCTCTGCTTATAGCTTGGAATTTTAAAGATTTTGTCCAGGATATGAATAGAGAAAATGTTTTATTGACAATTTGTTTAACAAAAATCAACCTTCAATAAGTTTCCTGGTCTTTTTGTTGAAATTCTGCATATGATGATAAACCAAATACAGTAGCAAGGATTCTGGTCAGAAGATTAGAGGTTTTGGGGAGCCTGGAACTTCAGCTTCAAATCTTCATGGCAAAAACACACCATACCACTTACATAGTAACAAAACACATACATTCCCTCCATATTCCATCAGTGAGAAGTTCCACTTTAACAGCTTCTTTCTGCAAATCACTGCTCTGTAGAATCAATTCCCCAAGAAATACTTCTGAATTTCTATAATTTTAATTTACTCAAGGTTTGAGTTAACTGTTACCTTCCATTTTTATCTGCATAAATTGCCTCCTAATGTAACTCCTTAACTTGAGTGGATCCAGGGTTTTGTACCTTACTGTATAAAAAAATTATATCTTAAAGACAATTTTCACATTTTTTATTTTTTTTATTTTTATTTTTTATAATTGAGTCACCCCAAGCAAGGCATTTTACTGCCACTGTTGTGCAGGGGGTTACATAGGAAGAATGTTATGAGGAGTGAGAGGTTGCAGGGGGTCTCAGGAAGAGAGTAGGAGAAGGAAAAGAATAGTGATGAGAGTGGGGTGGACAAAGAAAAAAGCATGAGAGAGGGGATGTAAGTTAGTGAGACAGGAGATGACTATTGACTTTACATTTAAATTCTTGGAGATTGTAACTGTTGGGAAAGCAAGTATGTGGAAGAGAATTCCACAGGCTGGAAGTGCGAGAAAAGAAGCTGCTGGAGTAGAATTTGTGTTTACAATTTATTGGTTTCACAGTAAAAGTGTGGGACCTAGTTGCTAATCTTGTGGCTCAAGTAAATTCATATATAGGGGGTACCAGTGAGCTAAGTTCATTGGAGCAGAAGCCATGAAAGTATTTGTAGAAGAGATACAGGAAAGCCACACTGCATCGGTGAGAAAGCAATTGTATCCTAGAAGCCAAGTTGGGATCGATCACATTACAGATTCGCCGTTGGATTTGGTCGAGGACACCTAAGTGGATAGCAGGAGCACCTGACCAGATATTGCAGCAATACTCAATGTACGGGTGGATGGTAGACTTGTATTTGTGCAGGATTGTTTTGGATGGTAAAAACTTCCTGGCCCTACACAGAGAACCAATTTTCTTAGCAGCTGATTTAGCTATGGATTCTATATAGTTATTCCACTTGAGACCTGATGTGAGAGTTAATCCGAACGCAGTGTTTTACTTTCAGGAAGAGAAGCCTGATTCATGTTAATGGGTGGGAGGAACAATTATCTGTGGTGGTTATTAGATAGCAGCTACATTTTGGAAGCATTAAAATTTACAAGCCATTTCTTATCCCAGTCCACCACGGATTGGAGGTCCTTTTCAAGCTCAGCAGCGAGGTTAGCTTTTTCAACCTTGGTAGATTTTTGATCGAGACAAGAGTAAACCGTAGTGTAGTCAACATATATGCCCACTTGGGATCTTATTACATCAGGGAGATCATTAATATAGATAAGGAAAAGCGTAGGACCTAGAATAGGGCCTTGAGAGACACTTGCATTCATGTGATAGTATTGGGAGGCTTGTCTGTTCAATACTACACTCATTGTATGGTTTGAAAGGAAGAACTGGATTAGGTCAGACAATTGTCCAGTTATACCATAAACCTGCAGCTTGCATAGAAGGCCAGCATGCCAGACTCTGTCAAATGCTTTGGAGATGTCAAGGGCAACAGTTTGGGCTTTACTGTGAGATGTATAATAAAATTATGCTCATCACCCAATTCATGTTCCTTCACTGTTTTTTGAACATGAATAGAAGTTTATCTATTCTTTCCTGTTTAGGATTGTTTCTCTGGTTCCTTCTGTTAAAGACTTGATTTTTTTCATTTCCAGTTACAATAAAGCCATTAAGATACAAGAAGTAACTGTGTGTTAGAAAATATAAAAAAAGAAAAATATTATTAAGAAAAGGGAACAATAAAAACAGGAATCAAGAAGACAGAAGATAGTAATTAACATTGCATTTAAATTTGTAAAAAATAAAAGCTGACTTGGAAGCAAGAAACTGGAAGAGAATTGCATAAACCGAAAGTGCTATAGAAGAAACCTGTAAGCATAGAACTCAAAAGAGTTAAATTTAGACATTTCATTGATAAAACAATGAGATCTTGCCAACAATCTAGTATTGTGCTTAAATTCATAAAGTCTGGGTTCCATAGAGTAAAGTTCATCAGAACATTTACAATGAAAATATTTCTATGAAAAGCACAGTGGAAGCTGTTATGGTGATGAAAAATTGGCTGAAGCTGAGATACCAAGTCAGGACCAATAACATTCTTCTCTGGATTTAATCAAGAATCTCTAAATATATAGCAGGAGAATCAGACTATATATGACAGTAATATTCAAAACATGGATGAATGGTAAACTTATATATATGTAAGATAGATTCAGTTAAGAAAAATTGTCTAGCATGACACATTGAACCTAACTTTCCTAGTAGCAGACCTAGCAATTGATTCAACATAACCTTCTCATTTCATGTCAGTAGATGCAATTAATATTATTTTATGAATATTAAGATTCCCATTATTTTGATTATGTAGAAGCTTTTTATCACTTATTTTGTGTTGATCATAATGATTTAATGCCATTAAGATATATGTGAAACTTGGCTGAGTGCAGTTGTAACTAGACAAGAGATTAAAAAAATGTCCCTCGGAGAGAAAAAAGTGTTTGTTCTTCAATAAATATAGAAGACTAAAGGTGAAAATCTAGTGCCAGTTGTTATTGTTCACATGAGAAAAGATCGTTGCATAGAATTAAAACAAAAACAGGAAATATCTCTTGACCATAGGCTATTTCACTTCTTTTAACAGAGATTGTTATTGGAAAACATGTCAAATCTTTGGAAGTGTAAAACTAGAACATTAAAAAATAAAGTACATAAATAAGAGAGAAAAGTAAAGAAAACAAGAAAGAAATAGAGGAAAATGAAAAGGAGAAATAGAAAAAGAGAAAGAAAGTGAAAAGAAGAATAGAGGGAGCAAAAGAAAGAAATGGAAGTGCAAGAAAGAAAAGAAAATAGAAGAAAAATAACTTGACTGAAAATGAGAAGGGAAAGAAAAGAAAAAAAAACACAAATTTGGAAATGATTACAATGAAAGAAAAGCAAAACTGTTCAGTTTATACCCCCTCTCTCTCACTCTCACTCTCACTCTCTCTCTCTCTCTCTCATTCTCTTTCCTGTCAAATATTATCATATTCTAAACTGCTACATGTCAATAACATGAAAATATAATAAAAATTTATTGGGTAAGAAAGTTATTAGACATCTGAAAGAATCAGTCCCTATGCTAGGCTATGAGAGCCTCCTTAGCAGGCCTAGCACAGAGATAAATATTATATGGCAGCAGCTAATAACACATGGGAGACATCTGAAAGAATCAGTCCCTATGCTAGGCTATGAGAGCCTCCTTAGCAGGCCTAGCACAGAGATAAATATTATATGGCAGCAGCTAATAACACATGGGAGACATCTGAAAGAATCAGTCCCTATGCTAGGCTATGAGGGCCTCCTTAGCAGGCCTAGCACAGAGATAAATATTATATGGCAGCAGCTAATAACACATGGGAGACATCTGAAAGAATCAGTCCCTATGCTAGGCTATGAGAGCCTCCTTAGCAGGCCTAGCACAGAGATAAATATTATATGGCAGCAGCTAATAACACATGGGAGACATCTGAAAGAATCAGTCCCTATGCTAGTTAATAAGAACCTTGTTAGTAGGTCTAGCATAAAGATAATTACAATATGGGAGCCAGAAATGAAGAAAAAAAGACAGACAAATGTCAGCAAGTCTTCAAAAGCAGTGCTAGTCAGCAGTCAAATGAGGTTTAAGCCTCCAAGTTCTACACTCACGATTGTCCTATGGGAGAATAGTCTAGTGGATTCAAGCATTGATTTGTGAATCTGGTGACATCGTAATTGTGAGATCAATCCCTGGACCAGGCAGTGTGTACTTGGACTCAGTGAAAATAGGTGAGGAATATTCCTTATTTTTAATACTGCTTAATACTAAAAATAAGAATTAGATGATATCCTCTAAACATGGGCAGTAGAATAAAAACAGCCTACCCTTGTAGATTAAAGAAAGGGTTCAATATGTTACCCAGGTTGCTATTAATCTGATGAAGGATGCGGGGTGGCCATAGTGACCCAAACATGGTTATCATAACAAAGATCTTCAATAATCTTAATATACATAATGATAACTTCTCATCTCAGAAATTCAAACAGAAAATATATTTTTTAAAGCTCTTTTTTTTTGTTTAAGAACTGAAAATAGATGAAGAAAATATTATTATGATTTATTTCTGACTCACCCACTTTGAAAACTGTTTCTTTCTTGTTCTGTAAATCAACATTTCTGAAATGTCAGTCAAGGCTGCAAATTGCTTTTATCATTGTTTTTTTTTAATCCCCCCCCCTCAGCAATACAGTGAACCACTGAGACACAGGGGGTTACTGATTATGAAAGAATTTTGAACAGCTATGGAGATTGATTCCTTGTTTCCTGTTTCATTTTCCAGTTTCCTTCTGCTAAAGACTTCTGATTTTTTTTCAGTTCCAGTCTCAATAAAGCAACTAAAATGCAAGCATTAACTGAGTTGATTTTCTAAGCACTGCTTAGATGTGGCATGTCTAAAAGTATGGGTCACTCAGTAAGGATTGAACTCACTACTCAGTTGTAAGAGATTCTAGCAAGACAAGCTTTCTAACCATTGCACCATGTCAAGGTGCCCAGATTCTAATAGTTGATTTTCTAAGTGCTGCTTAGATGTGGCATTAGGCCAAAAGTATGTGGCACCCAGTGAGGATCAAATTCATTACTCAGTTGTAATAAGTACTAGCAAGGGGTAACTGAGTGTTATAGAATATAAGAAAAAGAAAAAAACATTAAGGAGTAAGAAAAATAAAAGAACAGAAATTCTGAAAACAGAATATAATGATTGACATCTATAAGGAATGATGATAGGGTTGATATCTTTTTTGTGCTTGTGAAATAAATACTGACTTTAGAGATCATACCCAACAATTTTAATAAACAAAACTTTTTCACTTCTTCTTCTTCTTCTTCTTCATGTGTCATCTCCCTACATGGACTTCCACTTAGCCCTGTCTCTTGTCACTCTCAAAATTCTTTTTCTTTTTATCTCTCTCAAACCCCACTCTACCATCCATTTGCTCACTCCTATCAAATATATCTCATGCTGCTTTCTCCTGTCTCTCTTTCCTCTCTATCTTCCTGTCAGTATTAGATTCTCTAGGACATCTTTCACCTACTTGCTTTCCAGTCATCTTCTTTAAAGATTTAAATGCAATATCAATCTTTATCTTCTTTTGTCTTCATTTTTCTTCTTTTATTTTTCTCTCTCTTAAATAATTAATTTTTCTCATATTCTCTCACATTCAATAACCCCCTTGTATCTTAGTCTTGCTTTGGATGAAATGATTAAAAATTATTGAGAAAAAAGTGATCATTTCTCTTTTGATAAAATGTAGTTAACTTTTTCTGTACTCTGATTGAATGGGGTACAGAAAATAGGATGTGCATTGGGGTGCGTCTCAGAATGAGAAATCGGAGAGCCGAGTTTGAATTTTAGTTAAATTCATTACATTCACTTACTTGCAAATACCATTGGGAAAGGTATTAATATCTCTTCTGTACAGCTATAGGTTAAATAACATAACAGATTGGGTTTTATTGCCTTGGTTGGTAACTAGTCTACAGCAGAAAGTAATGGCAGCCTGCTGTGGGAAAATCTTCTGCCCAGTCAGTCATTTTTCTTTCGACACATGATTGCCCAAGCATATATCATGTATGGCACTTAACTGATTGACTGAATCAAATAGGATATACCTCCGACACAATATTCAAAGATTTTAAATGAGGTATATTTATAAATTTAAATAATTCTATATCAGCTTTATATTTTTTCAATGTTTGCTTGTAATTATTAATATTACAATTTTATTGATTGAGTATTACATCAACTGTATAATGAGAGGAAAGCAAGGGAGAAAAATTTATTCTCCCTTTTGTATTACTTCCATTATGGGCATTATTATATCCAAGATATAATAACTCTGATATTTTATGGATGGAAAAGAATGGCTGAAAGGAAAAATTATGTCAAACATGCTTTGTTCTCAGAGAGCACTATATAATACTAAGACATACACAAAACTATACAGGCAATTAGTGCACTAATAATTTTATATACCAGAATGTGATTAGTGTATACTTAATATTTGATTAATATGTTAAAACATTCTTCAGTTTAACCATAGTAATTGAAAATTAATTTTTTATAGTTATCTATGTCCACATTAGCCACACTAATTGAGATATACCTGTATATATATATATATATATATATATATATATATATATATATATATATATATATATACGTGTCCTATATGAAGAAGCTGGAGTTTCATTCTATATCAAGGAAAGATAATTTACCAAAAGAATGGACTTGTAAGGTGCTGGGGAAGCAGATTTACCCAGGCAGATTTGTCCAGGTTAAAAGAAAGCAATCTCAGAGAGTGGTTACTGTAAATGAACTGAATTTTGACCACTGCTTTTCATCACTATATGAAGTGATGTCACAAAAACGGTTGTCATGTGATCCATGTGGCTTATCTTCACGAAAGGGAGATAAGCACCTTCTATATCCTTACAACTGTATTAATTCTGTTTTATTTTGAACCAAACATTCTATTTACTAAAAAAATGTAGTTTCTTCTCATTCTCTTGTCCATATTATATTTGCTATCAATTAATATTTTCATATTAATTCATCTTTGTGATGTTGTATGTCCCTTTCATTGAAAAAGAGTATATGATTTGCACTACCTGACACAAATATTTATTATAACAACAAAGTAACTACAGGGTGTGGCAGAAATACCTCCCATAAATAGCTCCCACATTTTGGATAGACATAAGTGGTAATGATTTCTTCATCTAGCTAATTCTTTACCATTATGTGGGAGGTATTTCTGCTGCATACTATATATCCACTTTACCAACCCATCAGACTAACAAATTCTATGGGGTTTATTATGACATACACCTGACAAAGGCCGGAAATCACAACAGTCAAACAAAAATGAAGATATTGGTAAAACTGTGAATAATGTAAATAACAATATAGTGATTTTAGATGTTTCACAATGCTGAAAGTATGGGGCATCCAATGATGATTGAATGCACTAATCAGCCATAATTGTTCTAGTGAGACAAGCTAGCTAACCATTACACTACACCAAAGCACTCTAATGTAAATAACAATATGTTCCATTTGTAAAATGTTTTTATTTCTTTTTTTTTTTTCAGTATATGTTTTTGCTGAAAATGTTTTTTATCTGTATAATTTTCCTGTATTCATCAATTAATGAGAATACTTCACCCCAGAACTTTAGAAAAATATTGCACTTTTTGTCACATAAGACACACTGGAATTTATAATGTATCCTAAATTTAGCATGAAATATGATGGAAATCTAAAATTGGGGAAATATCTTTGAGCCTGTCCCAGGCTCTACCTCATATTTTACCTGCTATTCACAAATACTGCTTGGCCATTTTACTGCCTTGCATATAATATGCTTTCTAATTTAAAACTGATAGTGAAGCTCTGCTTTTTACTTTATTTCTTTCTGTCAGTGTATTGATAATGTACAATATATATTTGTCTATATTTCTAAGATGATGTATTATAATTATTTACATCAATTACATTGTTTTAACTGTTCTCCTCATCTTGTTTGCCAAATTCAGCCATTATGCACTAACACCTTCTTCAGGAGATTGAAATTTTGAACCAAATTATTTATTTTGATCATTGGGGTAGACTGTTTTTGTTCCATGGGTCATGTCACTTGCAGATGTCTTAGTCATATTCCTTTAACTCAACTCTCTAAGTTTTTTGTTTGCCACTGCTGTAGTCAGGTATTGAACTCACAACTCTTTGGGTTAACTCACTGGATCCAACCAATGCCATGTGTCCTGACCCAATTAATAAAAGCGTTAACTTTAAAACTTAGAGGGTAGAGTGAAATGAAGATAACTAAGACATTCACAAGTGGCATGACTAATGGAATGAGAACAATATACCCCAGTGATCAAAATAAAAGGTTAAGTTCAAAGTTTCAGACACCTGAAGATGGTTGGTGTGTGCAACATATGAAATGTGAATATGGCAACAAGATGAGGAGAACAGTCCGAACAATGTAAATGATGTAAATAACAATATATATTCATTCAATGTTGCTGAATTAGTAAACTAGAGAGATTTATAGATTACAAATATGATCCCAAATCTGATCTTTTTTATATAAGATGTAGGGAGATGGAAAAAAAAAAGAATGATTTTTTTATATGTTGCAAAAGATAATAACTTTTTCAACAAGTTATATTGAACAAGTAATGTTTTCTTATAATTGACAGGTTTGCAGTCAGTTTTTTATATTCATTATTTTCAAATCTTAGTCCAAATTTTTTCTCATTTATATTAGAAAACCCCAACCCTCACCACACTTGGTCAGTTGGGTTGATGAGGCTATTTAACCCATTGTTGGACATTTTGAATTCAGAGTTTTTCTTTTCCTAGACCAGTTACCACCCAGGGCTATAGAAACCAGTCTGCCCTGCTATTTACTCATAGACGTAAATGCAGATTCTACTCCATCAGCTTCTTTTCTCACACTTCCCACCTGTGGAATTCCCTTCCATTTACTTGCTTCCCTGTCAGCTACAATCTCCAAGAATTTAAATGTAAAGTCAATAGTCATCTCCTATCTCACTGACTTGCATCCTCTCTCTCATGCTCCTTTCTCTGTTCACACCCTCTCATCAGTATTTTTGTCCTTCTCTTACTCACTTCCTAACACTCTCTATAACCTGTCACTCTTTCTCATAATTTTTCTCCTATGTAACCCCTGCACACCAGTGGTGGTAAACTTCTTTGTGTGGGGCAATATGATTATAAAAAAAGATGGCAGGAAGAAGAGCTGGATTTATACATTTCCTAAGAATATTTACATGTAAGTGAATGTAATGGACTCTGCTATAATTCAAACTCAGCTCTCTGATTCCTCAATCTGAGCTGCTATTCATGACTCTACCGTTCATTATTTAGCCAATAGTTAATTATCTATCCTTCTTGTCCTCATAATCTTCATTAATATCACATTCCTAATTCATTATTACCATTTTAACAGCAATCCTCTATCTTGAGTGGCTATTGAGCCTTGTATAGGGTGAATTCTACTATTAAAAAATTGAATATAGCGTGAATGCCAAGTAAAGTCATGCTGCAACTACTGAAACATTATAATATTTATTTTCTGGAATGCTACAAGATGAGAGATGATTAATAATTGGTTTCTAATGCCTAGTTCCTTATCTCAAAGAACTGAAGAGAAATTTTGCACCCAAAAACTCCTTTGACTCACTCATATTGCAAGCCATGGACTGTTATCTTGAAAGTTATTTAGTCATTCCTATTATTTTAGAGATACCCCAATTATGTCCCTTGATTTTCTTTTGGCATGCAATCAATCAGTTAACTATAGATGTTGTCCCGATTGATTGTTAATGCATTTTGGGGCTGCTTGCATTGTGTGCAATTAACGATTGCAGATAAATGAAACTCTGAAAATTATGATTTAATCTTTTTCTTTTAATTTGTAAGTTTCTTTTTTACCAGCACTGATTCTGAAATAAATGGGCAGGAATTTTATATACAGAATTCAAATTAGGTTATGAAAGCTTCATTTTCAAAGTCATTAACTCTTCTTTATTTTCTACCATCTTTGATTACTGATGCAGTAAAGAACGAAATTAACAGCCAATCAAGGTTTCAGGTAACAAGCAAATGCTTTAGAAAAAGCCATTGCTGATGAGAATTTATTTTTGGTTCTCATTAGAATATTGGTATATCTGGATATAAATTTGGTAGTTTTAAGAGCAAGTTAACAAGTTTATTTTGAAAAAGATAAATAATACAACCACCAAACAACTGAAAGCATTCTCTTGAGGAAAGCTAAAGAATATAGCATTGAAAATGTTATGCTTAGAAACAACAATAATTGAGATATTAATTAAGATAATGTTTGAATTAATGAATATATTTATAATCTGACACTACTTATTATGATGCAAATTTTCTAATTCTTTAAAAACTTGAATTCTTTTTTTATGAATGTCATTGCAAAAATAATTTTGAATTTCCTGAATTAATTTTTAGGAACAAAATGCTCCTTTGATACTAAAATTCAAAAACACATTAGAATATAAAAAGATGCCTTCCAAAAGCTGACACTAAACTCCTAAAACCTGTTCCACCATCTATTTACTCAAGCTCACTACATATTTGTCTATATTTTTGAGATGAGGTAGTATTCATAAAATTTACATTATTATTATATATATTATATATATTATATTGTCCTCATCTTTGTTGCCATTTGTACAATGTTTCAGTTGTTGTACACTCCGGCCTTCTTCAGGTGCTAAGAATTTTGAACCGAACCCATTATTACAATCACTGGGGTATATCATCCTCATTCCTTGTGTAAAGCCTTGATTGGAAGTCATGAGTTAAGGACACATGGCCCAGTGGACATAGACGTTGGTTAGTTCCTGTGACTTGACCCATAGAGTTGTGAGTTCAGTATCAGGCTACAGCAGTGGTGAACAAGTAACTTGCAGGGTTAGAGAGACATAACTCATGATTTCCATTCGAAGCTTTATACAAGGAATAAGGATGATATACCCTAGTGATATCATTTCACCCCAAGCAAAGCATTCGACTACCACTATTGTGCAGGGGGTTACATAGGAGAAAAGTGACAAGAAAGAGTGGTTAGTTATAGGAAATGTCGGAAAGAGGGTGATAGATGAGGATACTGAGAATGGGGGTGGGGTAGATGGGAAGAGAGTTTGAGAGAATGGATGTGAGTTAGTGTGATAAGAGGTGTCTATTGACCTTACATTTAAATTCCTGGAGATTGTAGCTGTCGGGGAAGTATATGGAAGGGAATTCCACAGGCGGGAAGTGCGAGAAAAGAAGCTATTAGAGTAGAAATTGTGGTTACATTTTATCTGTTTCACTGTAAAAGGGTGGGACCTAGTTGCTAATCTAGTATCTCATGAAAATTCATACCCAGGGGGAACCAGTGTTCTAAGTTCATCAGAGTAGAAGCTGTGAAAGTATTTATAGAAGAGGCACAGGGAAGCCACATCATGCCAGTGAGAGAGTGACTGCAGCTGGGCTGCCAAGTCGGTATCGATCACATTACAGATTCTCCGCTGTATTTTGTCAAGAACCCTGAGGAGAATAGCAGGGTCACCCGACCAGATGTAGCAGCAGTATTCAGTACATGGGTAGATGGTAAATTTATATATGTGCAGGTTGGACTCAGACTGGAAAAACTTCCTGGCCCTGCACAGAGAACCGACTTTCATGGCAGTGGATTTAGCAATCGATTCAATATAGTCATTCTACTTGAGATTGTGAGGTCAAGGAGGCGTAGTGTTTTACTCTCAGGAAGGCTAGCCTGTTCCATGCTAATGGGAGGCAGGAGCGATTGTCTATGATGGTTAATTGATAGAAGCTTTCTTTTGGAAGCATTAAAATTTACGAGTCATTTCTTACCCCAGTCCACCACAGATTGGAGGTCCTTCTCAAGCTCGGTAGCAAGGTTCGCTTTGTCACCCTCACCAGATTTTTGATCGAGGTGAGAATAAACTGTGATGTCATCAGTGTACATGCTTACTTGGGATCTTATAGCATCAAGGAGATTGTTAATGTTTTTTTTTAAATCATGTCACCCCTAGCTAGGCATTCCACTGTCACTATAGCGCAGGGGGTTACACAGGGCGATAGACGAGTTAGGATGTACATAGGGCGATAGTTGGAGAGAATGGGTGTGGGTTAGTGTGTTAGGAGGTGTCTATTGACCTTACTTTTAAACTCCTGGAGGTTATAGCCATCAGGGAAGCAAGCATGTGGAAGGGAATTCCACAGGCGGGAAGTGTGAGAAAAGAAGCTGTTGGAGTAGAAATTGCGGTTACATTTCATCGGTTTCACTGTAAAAGGGTGGGACCTAGTTGCCAATCAAGTATCTCGTGCAAACTCACACCTAGGGGGCACCAGTGATTTAAGTTCATCAGAGCAGAAGCCATGAAAGTATTTATAGAAGAGGCACAGGGAAGCCACGTCATGCCGGTGAGAGAGTGACTGCAGGCAGTCAGCTAAGTCAGTATCAATCACATTACAGATTCTTCACTGTATTTTGTCAAGAAGCCCAAGGAGAATAGCAGGGGCACCCGACCAGATGTGGCAACAGTATTCAAAACACGGGCGGATGGTAGATTTGTATAAGTGCAGGATAGATTCAGACGGAAAGAATTTCCGGGCCCTGCACAGAGAGCCAACTTTCATAGCAGCGGATTTAGCAATGGATTCGACGTAGGCATTCCACTTGAGGTCCACTGAGAGTGTCAGGCCAAGCAGGCATAGTGTTTTACTCTCTGGGAAGCATGCCTGTTCTATGTTAATGGGAGGGAGGTGCGGTTGTCTGTGGTGGTTAATTGACAGCAGCTTCGTTTTGGAAGAATTGAATTTTACGAGCCATTTCCTACCCCAATCCACCACAGATTGGAGGTCCTTTTCAAGCTCAGCCATGAGGTTCGCCTTGTCATCAACACCAGAGATCAGAAAGAGTGTAGGACCTAGGATAGAGCCTTAAGGGACACCCGCATTTGTATGGTAGTTTTGGGAGGCATGTCCGTTTAATACTACCTTCAATGTGTGATTAGAGAGGAATGACTGGATTAGGTCAAACAAATGTCCAGTTATACCATTGCTCCGCAGTTTGCATAGAAGGCCAGCATGTCAGACTCTGTCAAACGCTTTGGAAATATCCAAGGCAATGGTTTGAGCTTCACCATTCTTGTCGAGAGCCTGGTATATATACTCAGTGATGGTCGTTAGCATATCAGCAGTAGACCTGGTGAAGCAGAAACCATACTGTTTGTCCGAGAGAAGCCTGTGGGCCGTGAGATGCTGAACCACCTTGGCATTGATAATGGCTTTGAACACTTTGCCAAAGATCGAAAGGAGGCGGATTGAGCAGTAATTAGCAGGGTCTGAGGGTTCTTCAGTATTCTTTAAAAGTTTTGGTTTGAAATTCTTAGTACCAGAAGAAGTCTGAGTGTACAACAGCCGAATTGTCATACAAATGGCAACAAAAATGAGGACAATAGTCCAAATTATGTAATTACTCACTAAGTATGTTATGCATTGTCTTCCTCTCTCAGTCTTGCAATCAATCTGTCCTGTGAGTATTAACTTTTTCCAATCTCTCTTTTCTCATGATATGCCCTAAAAAATTCAAATTACTTTTTCTAATGTTAATTATAAGTTTCTTATTTGTTTTCATTTTCTCTAAAACTTCATTCTGCTCACATATTCAGCCCAAATTATCTTCAGCATCCTTCTGTAGAACCACATTTCTGTTACTTTATTCTTCCACATAGGAGGACTGATATCTCATAATAGTTCGCTACACTTTTTTTTGTTCTAACCAGCAATTTAATCCACTAGACTATTGTCCAAGTGGGCACAATAGTTAGAAACATTGTAATAAAAACAACAAAGATGAGGAAAATAGTCTGCATTTAAATAGTGTAATTAACTTTTGTCATTCAAAATTACTTTTAATGCACAATATTATATGGGGTAAGAAAGAAACTAACAAACAGTAAATGTTACACTGTTTGTTATTAAAAAAGGTTTTGTACTATTGTTCCCCCAATGGAAGGCCCAAGAGCCACTGAAGTTAGTGGGTTACTTAATAAAGTTGATATAATTGATTGATTGATTCATTCATTCATTTATGTGATAATTCAGGATATTGGTGAATGTGGATTGCCACAATTTCCTGTTCTTTATAGGCCTTAATAAATTTTTGTCTTTTCGTTTTTTCTTCTAAACTTAGTTCTGATTAATTGATTCATTTTCTATAGCTTATCAACCACTTTCATGTTATTTAATGATAGAAAATATTTTTTGATTGTAAGAAAGATTTTTTGAGATCGTAATAGTTTAGTGATGCATGTCTTACTAATTAATTCATAACTAGGGGATTTATACCTTTCTCAAGGTTATTTGCATGTAAGTGAATATAATAAACCCAAATAGAATTGGAACTCATCTCTCTGATTAGCAATTCTGATTAGCCATTATCTATTACACCAACTGCACATACAAGCTTACAGCAACAGGTATTCCCAGACAGCCAACTATCTAGATATTAAACAGGCTCAGTGTTGCTTAACTTCAACAATTGTACAGGAACTAGTTTTTCAGAAGTTGTTCAATGAGGATATGTAGAATAGATAATGGTTGACCTCAGACTTTAAGATTGTAGTGATCAAAGAAGCATACTTTCAGGAACCTGTTCCTCAAAGTATCACTTCTGAGGAAGAAATTGTCTAAGTAGTACTTCCTTCTTACCAATTGAACATGGAGGGAATGAAGTATTATGGCAGCTGTGAAAGCTGAACTGGTGATAGTAAGGAATGCAGCTCATCAGAACATCTGTCATGGAAACAGTAATAGATTAGTGAGAGATAAGCAACATTTTGTCTGTGGAGACAGAGTTGTAGGGTGGATATTCCATGGTATGGAAAAGTTTCTAGACTGTACATACTGTGATAGTACTGTTCAGAAGAAATACATGTGCAACCAGCACTCATTGTTATCCACTGATTATATTACTGAGTGTTCTTCTTCTATGTACCATGTCATTTTAGGACGTAGGCAATCATGGCTTTATACGTCTCCCTATCCCTTGTGGCTCTTAGCACATTTTCTTTCGTAACCATACTCAAACCTCACTCTGTCATTCACCTGCTCAGGCCAGTCAAGTATGTTACATGCTGCTTGCCCCTGTCTTTCATTTCCTACATCTGGCCTGTGTGTATTAGATTCTCCAAGCGCTCGTTCTTCATTACATCTCCCAGGAACTTTAGCTGTTTCTTCCTGATGCTCAGTATTAATTTCCTTTTCATTTCCATTCTTTCCAAAACCTTATCATTGCTCACATGCTTGATCCATGATATCTACAGCATCCTTCTGTAGAACCACATTTCAGTTTTTCCTTCATCTTTAATGAGATCATCCAGCATTCATTGATCTGTTGAAGAAGTAACATCACATATCAATCCAGTTCTCTCTTCTTTGTTTCTAGTAAAATATTTCTGTCTGTCAATACTCTACTCAGCTTCTGGGATGCATTCTTTGCCATGCCCATTTGCCTTTGGATCTCAGTGTTGCACTTTCTGTCTTCTGTTAAAATACTTCCACGGATTTAAATTTTTGTACCTGCTTGATTTTAGTATCCTCCATCTGTATTTGGCATTTTGGGCTCCTATTTTTGCTGATAACCATGCATTTGGTTTTCTTGGAGGTCTTGTAGTTTCCTTTCCATGTCTGCTATCAGCACTGCATCATCTGCATATCTTATGTTGTTCAGATTGTGTCTGCTGAGTTTCTAGGGTCCTCAGAATAGTCTCACTGTACAAGTTTAATAGATCTGGTGAAAAAATACATCCTTGTCTTATGTCCCTTTTCTATCTTTGTATATCTGCTGAATTTGTTTCATGTTCATATCCAGGCAGTTTGCTGCTAATAGAGATTCTTGATTACTCTAACATTTTTCCCTAAAAAAAGGTTACTCAGCATTTCTATCAATTTTTTGTGGCATACTTTGTCAAATGTCATTGTCTAGTCTATAAAACATAGCTACTCATCCTTTTTCATTTGTATTGCCCTTTCTGAACCAAAACAGTCTGCCAATGAACATCATATTATTTAATGTTTACTTTTTAAAAAGGGATTCATAATGTCTTGTTGAAATAATCTTTATAGTGATTGACAAATTCAAGCAATGTGTCTCTCTCAAATTTTGCATCTAACTCATAAAATCTGTGACCTTCAAAATGTTTCATTAGCTTTTTGGTGAACAGACTTCAGATCGAACACAGGTTTCTGTATGGTATGTGCATTTCATGGCTGATGGAGTGTCATTTAAAGGTAATGTGCATCCAAGAGAACCAATCACAAAATGCCAGAAAATATGAAAACAATTTATGAACTCATCCATGATGACCTTCACCAAACAATCTATCAGCTTTTTCACATGAATGGAATCAGTTATAGAATCTGACAAGAATCCTATTTGAAGGACATTCTGATATCATCTCAAACCACACACACACATAAATATATATATCAGGAGTAATCTTTCTTTTATTCAATTTTTTATTGAATATGAGAGACAAGAAAAAAAAATTATTCTGTTTTTTCTCTTGCTCTTACAGTTTTCATTGGGGCTAAAGAAGTGTAGAAGCTGTTCATTGAGATTATTTTCCAAAGTGCTGTTTTGGCTAATTCACTGGCCATTTTCAAAGGGTGTGTTGATAGCACATTTTTCTGTGTTTATATTCTAAGCTGTGTTGTACAGAAATAGTATTCTAACTTCTACACAAAACAAATGAGAATTAATTCTATCAAGATTTAAATGGCTTTAAACAAAATGTACTTGTTTTTAAAACAGGGCTATTTTAGTTGTTCTTAAAACAGAGCTATTTTAGTTGTTTGTAAAACAGGGCTATTTTAGCTGTTTTTAAAACAGGATATTTTAGTTGTTCTTAAAACAGGACTATTTTAATTTAATAGTTTGTAGTAGATAAAAATAAAGTCACTAAATCCTTTTTCATGGGGTTCTTACTCTTGACAACTTAAATAAGGAAGAAAAATGTGAATGTTGTGTAAATTTAAATTTCTATTTCTCCAAAAGAATAATTTGTCCCATTTTCCCTTCAGTCATCATCATCATCATCATCATCACATATAAATACATATATATTGAGTTGTTTTCTAAGCAAAGGTTAAATGCAACACAAAACTGAAAGTATAGAGCACCCACTGAGGCTCAAATTCCCTACACAGTCATAATTGGTCTCATGAGACAAGATTGCTAACCATTAAACCACATCAAAGTGCCCACATACACCTATATATATAATGACAAATACAGAACCCATTTTGTAGACTTCATAATCCTGAAGGTTATCAAGTGTTCTCATCTTAATTGGATTCAGAATTATTAGCTTAGCTGTTTGAGAATTGGAACCATATATAAAATTAAGCTTCACTTGAAATTCTGTTTTGGATTGTTTTATAAAGTTTAGTACGTTGGCTACTTCTATAATTAATGTATATTATTTTTACATGATTATTTTACATGAAATAATAGGAGTGAAAATTTTCATGCACAAACTCAGTGATATTGTTTGATTTGCAATGTAAAATAACATTTATTTAACAAAAATAACAAAAGAAAAGTTTCAGAGCTTCTTTTCCAAGAAATAAACAGAATACACTAGAAAATTTTTTAATGAATGTATTTGAGTGTAACTTGCCTGTGTAGGTGCATTTGTGTGCAAAACATCCACAGCCTCTTTCGCTTTAGTGTGAAAAGTTAATAGCACCCACTTCAAGTGGAGGAAAAACAGGAAAAGGGAGAGAGTTACTTAAGGTTTTGCTTGTTTTTATACCCTCGGGGCTGCAGCTGGTGATATGTTTATTAAGGCAATACAAAAGATAAAGATGTTTGAATAAAATCATCATTTTACATATGAACAGATATAAAAATTCCAATAAGTTTACTTGATTAATTTTTTTCTTGATAGACGGGAATAAGGACAATATCCAATCATTGCAGAAATGATTGATTTTATTGATGAGAATTTCATATTTGTATGGAAGCATTTGTTAGCAACAGAAAAAAATATGTTTGTTTACTTTTTTGTTTATTGAAGTATAGATCCAATACTGAGAGACAAAAAAAAGCAAGAACACAATTTCTTGGAAAGGTTAATACTGGCCAAAATAAAAGTTTTTAAATCTTAATCTTACATACAAAATCCTATCATACTAGACTTGAAAAACTGCTTTTCCTAAAAATTTGTTTTAATAGAAAGCAGTAGCATGGCAGGGCAGAGAGTGTGAGGGCTCTGGGCACCCATATTAGGAGAGCATCCACTCAGAGTGAAATAAAAATGTAGTCTGTATTTAATTTGAATAAAGTGTTTATTTCATGTTTCATCTGTTTTTACATATTTAAAATGTCTTTCTTTCTCACATTTCATAGTAGTAGGCCCTTTAGGGCCCCTTGACTGCTTGTCTTATGAGTATACAATTAAGGAGTTGGCCCTGGTCATCACCAAACATCTGCACATCATTGATAGAAAGATTTTATAAATTTCAACTGAAAGTAGCTCTGGCGTTTCATTAATGCTGAATATTTCCTTATAAGGAAAGAGTTAATATCTTTACCATCATCAGCAACAACTTTGATTTTAAATTGCATCAGTTATTTTTTATCCTGTACATATATAAAAAAAAGTGACAGCATACTTAAGTATAAGAAAACTGTATATATACAAAAAAAATACTTGGGCATCTAAATAATGTTGTATTTGAGAAAACGAGTCTAAATTATGAAATCACTCTATCCTGTATGATCTAAAATTGCTAAATCATAATCATTATCATCCTGGGTATAATAAACTACATCCAGATGCAAGGCCTTTGATCAAAAGGTTTAAAGGAGTGTAGAACCACCTCTTAAATGCTGTTGTTTCCAGTTCCACCCTGACCTGGGGTGATAGCACCTGTTAGGGTTCCAGCTATTAGCAAATAGTTAACCCCCAAACTGGGGTCATTTAGGAGAAAAAGAAAAAGTTATGCTGAGTAAGAGTCTTTAGCTTTGGACAGCAACTTGTCTAAGAGAAGGAAAATCTCTGAAAGAAAAACCTCTACACCTGGTAGATAGGGCAGGTTGAACTTTCTAAGCTTGATATTTAATCTTCCTAGAGATGGTCTCTTGATAAAAACACTGAGTTTCCAGTCTCCTAAACTGTTTGGTGTTAGTAAGAGTATACAGTTGTAAAAACTCGCTCCAATATTTCATGATGGTTCAATTCTGAAGCCATCAAGAAAACCCTGTCTAAGCCATGATAGCATGGGTGTTAAATGATGATGATCATCATCATCATCACCACGAGTCATTTGACTACTTCAATTTTCAGGGAGACCTGAGGGTAGAAGAAACCAACAACCTCTTCCAGGATGATCTGTTGGTGGTGGTTTTCTTGCATTGGCATCCTCACTTGTGTCTACCTTCAACAGATAAAATATGTACAAATATAAGATTAAAATACTGTAAAAAAAAATGAGGATATTAATCCAGATAAATTTAGAATAATTAAGCACAAGCATTATAAAAAATAATAAATACATTTATAATATGAGTTTATATAATAATGTGTGTTTATTCATTTAAGTATAGACTGAATATGTGAGCAATGACAAAGTTTTAGAGACAATGGAAACAAAAAGGAAACTTATACTGTGGTGAACACACATTAGTACAGATATAAAAGAGGTCCTAGATTGTATGTGAACATGTTTGTAAACAGCAATTACGTAAGGGTTTTTCTCATCAGAAATGGGACAGTTTAGCATGTCTAGAAAGAGGCATATCTGCAATAGGTCAAGATTAAGGTCTTTTTAAGATGCCTCATGCTTATAAAAGCATAGGAAAACCAGCAGTCAGTAGTTGGCAAGACATGGTATCTTGTAAAGTTGGTTCTACGAGTATTTCGTTGTTATTTTTGTTACTTCCCAATACACTCTTTTCTTCCATTACAATATATACTTAATATCAGGCAGAGGCAGTTGAATTTTCTAGTGTACATAATGAAAAAGAGGGCTCGTAAAATCTGATGCTCACAGGATAGGTTGAAAGCAAAAGGAATAGAGGAAAATAATGCATAACATACTTAGCACTAGCAGATAAGGATTTATGAGAAAAAGCAAAAAAGACAAAATTTATTAAGAGCTAAAAAGGACAGGAAATTATGGAGAGCCATGATCCCCTAGGTCCTGAGAGAATATGGCACATAAAGAAGAAGAAATGAATTAACACACATACACATGCACACACATACACACAATTCTTTGATTTGGTGTAAAGAGATTGAAACACAGTAATGTGGTTTGTTGAATTAGACATCTGCTATCAGTCCTCCATTTTTTTTTTTATAGAACAAGAAAAGCAACGTTTTCTGTTGTGTCAGAAAAATGCCATAGCGCTTGTTGTCAAAGAAGAAAAAACTCCTGATTGTGGTTAACAATACAGAAATCTAAAATCAAAGATGATTATAAAGAAGCTTTTTGTTATCTGACTTTTTGCATAAGCAGATTGTTTGAAGACTTTTTTCAAGTTAAATCTTTTAAGTGCTGATAATCTTTTCTAACCTATGCAATGGAAACACAGGAAACATTCTAGGAGTTGGGGTTTTCTGTGATTTAATTTTGTTTGTCACATTTTAGTCTGTTTGTTGATATAATAACAGCCCTAAAATCTTCAAAATAAAAAGAGATTTTTTTCTATGAAATAACAACATGGCTGCCCAAACTCATCAAGGCTGTGCAGTAATCTGGTTTCAGTTCCATAAGACTTTGTTTCTTATATTATTTTTTTAAGATATTTTCATTCACTATTTATCTTTTCATTTTAATCATATTATTAGTCAATTAACTGAGATGAAGAAAATACTTAATCTTCATTTTTGTTTTTGTCCTTTCATTCTTTTATTTTCATCTTTTCAAAGAATGTACCTATTTTCCGTCATTCATATAAACTTTTCCCTTTCTTGTCTCTCTTTTCCTCTTTTTCATTTTTCTCCCTTCTCCTCTTTTTCTTTTCTTCTCACTTTTCCTCTCTCCCTTTCATTCTCTTCTGCCTTTTTCTTTTCTTTATCTTTTTCATTTTTATTTCTTTCCTTTTCCTCTGGATTTTGATTCCTTATCCCCACAATTTTTTATCTTTCCTTTTCTACCAGATTTTTCTAATGCCCTATACTTATTTTCCATACCTTTTTCTATTTTTCTTCTTTTTATCATTTTCTGCTTTAAAGATTCTTTTTGTCCTTTTTGTTTCACATTTTTATTTCTTCATCTAAAACCTGTATTTAACTGCATTTCTTAAAAATATAAACACAAATTTTCTTTTCACCCCAACTTTCTAAAAATGACACTCTCTAATATAAAAGTCACAAAATGTAGATCATCAACAGCCATCTTATATTCAATTCCCTCCTATATACCAAAAACCTATAAAGTGAAGTAGTTCTGTAAAGAAATTCTAACTAAATTATCCAACTTTCTTGCACTATACCAAGTAAAAAATTACTTTCTTGAAATGAGCTGAACCATTTGCAAGTTGTGGCATCCTCACAGTTCTCTGTAATTAATAATGCAGTTACCTTCTTTGCAGTAAAAAAAATGTATATCTCCTTTTTGTGCTGTTTCTCTTCAGGACATAGGTATCCTGGATCTTCACAACTTCCTGTCCCTTGTAGCTCTTAATAAATTTTACTTTGTTTTTCTCTGTCTCTCTTGCCTTCAATCTGTCCTGTGAGTAAGAATTAAGAAGTAAGTAAGAACTAATTAAGGTGATAGGTGTTGATGGCCTATGCTCTACTAAGTGTGATGAGCCTAAGAAGAAGAATGATGAAATGTTTAGTGAGAGTTTTATATATCATTATTACTGAATAGTAAATTTGATCTTCAATGCATGCCCTATAAAATCTTGTGCTGAAATGTGTTCTCTAAATATTTGATAGTAATTAAGAGTTACTTAAGGAAATGGGTATTGATGGCCTGTGCTCCTCTAGGTGTGACAGGCCTAAGAAAAAGGACAATGGTATGTATAGTAAGATTGTTTTATATATATCATTACTGAATAATAAATTTAATCATGAATACATGCCCTATATAATCTTGTGTTCTCTAAATATTTGATATAATTTTGAAGCCATTAATGTGATGTATCTCTTTTATATACAAGATTCTTCTTCTATGTGTTGCTTTAAAGTATTGGCAATCATGGCTCTCCCCAGTTTTCTGACCTTTGTAGCTCTTAATAATTTTGTCTTTTTATTATTTCTCCAAAATATTTTCTGCTATCCATTTACTCAAGCTCACTAGGTCCTGGGTATGATGGTAAACTGCATCTGGCAGCAAAGCCTCTAATTGGGTGGTTGTGAGGAGCATGGAACCACCTCTTAATTGCTGTTGTTTCCAGGTCCATTCTGACCCAGAGTGGCAGCACCTGTTAGAATCCCAGCTATGGGCAAATAGTTAACCCCCAAACTGGGGTCAAAACACTATGAAAGTATAAAAATACACTTTTATAGAAATATATACATAAAAATAGACTTTTATAGAAAAATATACATTTTTGAAGTAAAAATATTACTAACAATACATTTTTGAAGGAAAAAATTATTACCAGTAATACATTTTGAATACAAAACTAAAAGACATCTTCAGTTTCCTAAAAAAAAAAAAATTTATCAAAATCTGATGAAATCAACTTTCTCACTATAACTGAACATTAAAAAAATACCTTAAAACTCTACTTTTTTGGCATCAAATAATTAACATAGATTGGTATGCCGTTAAGCAAAACTCAAACTCAAGCTCACTAAGAATGTATTGTTATCTTTGTCTCTCTTGTCTTCAATCTGTCCTATGAGTATTAGATTCTCCAAGCCCTTTTTCTGCACTATGTAGCCCAGAAAACTCAACTGTTTCTTCCTGATGTTAAGTATAAATTCACTTTTTGTTTGGGAAGACATGCAGAAGAAGAAAAATAAACTTTCAAAAATTCAAAAGTATCAAGATACATACTTTTATGACTTGTAAAAGTTACTTGCTGGAATTCTTCAACAAATATAAAGAAGAGCTTGAATTTTCTAGTTGACACAACAGAGTTGGATTTAAATTTCACTGCGTAGGTCATCACTCTTCAACTAAGTGAGGAGATGTAGCCTTTAACTGCCTTGAATTTCTTTTTGTTTTTTAAAATTTTACATTTTCATAAATGTAAAAGACTAAATGGCCACTATTTGAAAATATGCTAGAATATTCATAGTCTCAACCAAAAAGACTTCCATTAAATTTAGTAACCTTAACAATTAACACTAAATATAGCAATAAATTTATTTAAATAGTACTTGAGTAAGAATTTCAATAATGGTACAAAGATTGTGAATGCTTTTAGCAACTGGTTGATATATTTGGCTCAAAATTATCTATATATATTCTTTGAAAAATATATTTTGACATAAATGTCATTAGAATACCATCTGTCATGACTTTGAAAGAATATTCATTGTTAAAATATATTCAATGCATTTCTATAAGAAAATTCATTAGCCAAGGATTCACTACAGTAAAAACCTTTGAACTGCACTTTTATTGGAAATATTCTTAGAATGTGTATTTCTATGAAAAAAATTATTAGTAATAAATTTCTATAGTAAAACTTTTGGAATGCATTTTTATTTGAAAGATTCTTGGAATGTGTATTTCAATAAAAGAAATCATTAGCAATAGATTTCTATAGTAAAACCTTTGGATTGCATTTCTGTTGGAAAGATTCTTGAAATGTGCATTTCTATAAGAGAAATCATTAGCCAAGAGTCCACTATAGTAAAACCTTTGGACAGCATTTCTACGGGAAAGTTTTTTGAAGTGTGCATTTCTATAAGAAAATCATTAGCCAAAAGTTCCCAATAGTAAAAACTTTTGGACTGCATTTGTATTGAAAAGATTCTTGGAATGTGTATTTCTATAAAAAAATTATGAGCAAAAGATTTCTATAGTAAAAATTTCAGACTGCATTTGTATTGGAAAAAATCATTGGAATATACATTTTTATAAGAATCATTAGCCAAGACTTCCATTTAGTAAAAATGTTTACTATACATAATATCTGCTGCATTTTTTACAATGGTAATGTTTTGTAAATTACGCAAATTACAGTTCAAAACCCCTAAAATGCAAGGTCAGTCTTATGTTTGGAGCCAATAAGCCAATAAGTCATTGATATGTTTTATGCATAAGTTGAACATAGTTTCTGAACAACAAATTAAGTTTCATCCACTGAAGGCTCTGCATAACTTTTAGCTCCTAATGGGTATATATTTTATGCTTCTAAAATACCTTATCTAGATATTAACCAAGAACATCAAACATTTCTCTGTGAATGTCTTTTAATATATTTATTAAATATGTTAGTATTTAAATTTGAATATAAACATTAAATATTTAATGTAAAACATTTTAACCTTAATGTCAAAAAGTGATGGAAATTAGTTTGATTATGGTGTGATATTGAGCGACATGTCTATTATAGAATCATTTAAGTTAAGTAATTTTGCAATTGTGTTGATTATACATTTGCATGATTGATTTTTTTTTTTCATACAATTTACTCTATTGCATGTAAGAAAGAATTCTGTTGTTTAAATTGTTGAAATAAAACTATCCAAACTAAGCTAATACTAAACAATACAAAGTCAGTGTGTTAGCAGGTAGGTTAGATTTAAAGGCTCCAAATTCTCCATTCAGGATTGTCCCATGAAACAATAGCCTAATGGATGAGAGCATTGGTTGGCAAATTTGGAAATATAGTAATTGTAAGTTCAATATTCACTTGGAATTGAGATGAGCAATAACTGAGTAGTACTAAATAAGAATTAGATGAGATGAATGAGAACAATTTAACCCCATAAATTGAATAAAGAGTTAAGTTTAAAATTCCATGGCTTTTACCTTGATTAACAAGCATATAAACACCTGAGAGTATAACCAACAAGAATATGAGAGTATAACAATCCAGAGGAAGATGAGAGTATAGCAACCAATATGAAGATGAGAGTATAGCAACCAATATGAAGATGAGAGTATAGCAACCATGATGAAGATGAGAGTATAGCAACCAAGAGGAAGATGAGATTATAGCAACCAAGATGAAGATGAGAGTATAGCAACCAAGAGGAAGATGAGAGTATAGCAACCAAGACGAAGATGCGAGTACAGCAACCAAGATGAAGATGCGAGTATAGCAACCAAGAGGAAGATGAGAGTATAGCAACCAAGAGGAAGATGAGAGTATAGCAACCAAGAGGAAGATGAGATTATAGCAACCAAGATGAAGATGAGAGTATAGCAACCAAGATGAAGATGAGAGTATAACAAGTTGGTAAATAGGACTGTACCTATTTGAATATGTCAATTAAAAGAGAAATAAAGTGTATAGTAAAGTAAGAGACAAGTTGAATACTGATCATGTGTCGTAGAACAATGCAATACAACAGAAACAGTAAAAACAAAGATCTGTTGCATTTTAATTAAATAGTGAATTTCTCTGAAGATGTTTGTTGAAGTTACTTTTATCCATTTCTTGTTTTAGGAATTCTATAGAAAAGTACTATAGATGTGTATAGTAAAGAGACAGGAGAAATTTGAAGTTACTGATCCTGTTTGTTGAAGATACTTTTATCCATTTCCTGTTCTAGAAATTCTCTAGAATTTACAATGGCTGAAAATAGGGAATATTAAAGAACCATATAAGACTGAATAGCCAATCTTTTCATATTGTTGTATAAATAATTTTATAACTTGATGTGTAATTGAGAACTAACACCCTATTTTACTGCTAATACAAATATATGTTGTCGCCTGTTAGGGCCAGGAAGAAAGACATGAAAAAAAGAAGGTAGGTTGAATCAGTGTATTGGAATAACAGAATATATATGCAAAATAAGAGTATTATTAGTCAGCAGAGAGAAGTATCCATCTGAACTGTCAAGTTACACTGTGTCTCAACTGCCTCCTTTAAGAAGTTTTGCAGGTTAGTATATATGAAGGAGGAAGAGTTCATTCCAATGTAGATAGGGCACCATAACAATACTAAATATTTGCAAGAGTTTCTTTGTTTATTTTTGATAGTAATAAAAATATTTTCTTTTTCTTTTCAGGTAAGTTTCATTCTTTCTGATGCAGGAGAAGATTTTAAATTCTCCAAATTTTCATTTCTCCAAGAACACAAAATTACTTCCGGTGGTAATGTATTAAACAGATTCCTTTCTATTGTGTTGAAAGCTTAATTTGAATTAGTGTTGTGGCTTTTGTCTTGCATGTTGATTTATTCTCACAGAAAAGCATGTTGTCAAGGAAGCATCCCTAATTGTTAACACATTTTTGACACCTCTTCTTGTGCAAGCCAAAATCTATCAGTTATTAATTTATTGTACCGAAGTGATCCAACATTTAAAAGGAAGACCCTAAAAATAAAGCTGCTTTATTAGTGATTTAAGTTTGAAAAGGATTTGTATTAATTGGGAATGGCAAAATCTCAAAACTTGATATTCAAAAATGTGAGCATTCCTCTTAGCCTCAAGCTAATCAAGCAAACACCAAGGGTAAGTACTTAATAGATATTCTTTGTAACATAATAAATACATGTCTCATGTTATAAATCATGGAAGATAACTGATAAAAAAAAACTGAATAATAAGTTCTTTCTACAATGGAACCAAAATCTATTTTGAAATTCTTTTTGCCAACTGTCTATACTAATTTCCGTTGCATGACAATATTTTTTCAACGAAATGTACTAAAAACTAACATATGTAAAAATGTAGCCATATCCAATTTTCATGATAAGCAGCTTTTGACTAAGGCTTTTATAATATTTTACCTTGTGGATTATTTTCTAGAAGTATAGTAATCACTATCCTATTTGTATTTTAAAATTGAATGATATTTTGTGTTTGATGAAATCTTGAAGTGTATTTTTCTCTCACCAAATTCCATGAGTTACCAAACTACTCAGCTGTTGGCGCTTGTTTCATCTGAATGATTATTTTTAACATCGTATTTTATTTCACATTCTTTGAATAAACTTTCAAGATTTAGTATTTCTATATTGATTTCAAAAGCAGATTTTTCTTTTCCAACTAACATCCTTATTTTTTCTGTAAAGATGTTTGGAAATGTTGCTAAAATACTGCTTTACACTTAAGAAAACCAAAAGTATACACACAATGAAATGTGCTAAAAATAACAAAGATCAGGATAGTTATCTGAAAAAAAAATGATTGTATGATGCCTTTCATAAGAAATATTACTTAAACCTATTTTCCACCTTTAAAATTCAATGTATTTTGCTTGCAAATCAAAAAATGTATCCTGCTACTGCAAGTGACTCAGAAGAATGAATGTTAGCGTGTTTGAATTTTGCAGTTGTGTTGCCATATTCTGCTATGGCAGCAAAAATGACCATAGCTGGAATTATGTTGTGCAGTAGAAGAGCCTTGAAAAACAATGCAGTGGAAAGAAAAGTAGTGAATAATAATATAATAATACAGTTAAATGGTAACATATTTTACTATTTCAGTTTGTCAATATAAAATGTTTTACAAGTCAAAAGATATTTTTATAGCATCTTCAACATATATATATATATATGATGGCTAAACTTAGCAAATATTGAAATTAAGATAGAATTTTCACAGAATTAGATCATCAGGAATTCATTGAACTTAATTTTTATGTTGGTACAACTACACATGTGCACAAACATGGGGTGCTGGGGATGAAGTCCTGATGTATGAAACATGTCATAAGTAAACTTTTTTCCATTTTTTTCATACAATTTCCCCAATTTTGTTTTCATATATGAAAATATATATCATTATCTCATATTCTGAGCTCAATCTTCTTGGGGATGCTAATGGAGAAATCATCATTTCATCATCATTTATCCATCACACCCAGATGATGCATAGGGCAGCAACTTTTGTTGCTGTTTCTGTAACAAACTGTTTTTACGGGACAAGTTTGTTAGCCATGCACCCAACCCCCAAACATGGAGAAATAGTATTTGATAATTATCTCATTGACTGTTTTTTGTTTAGATGCTTTGTTTTTGGTAATACCTCTTGAAATGCTTATATGGTAGCTTTTTATTCTATGTGCATAATAATCTTTGCTCTCTCTACCCTGGGTATTATTCTGTAACTGTTATATCAACAAGTAATTTTGCAGGAATATTCAAAAAAAGGAAATTTCTTTGTACAAAAAATAAGGCTACATAAATAGACTAAAACTTAACATTTATTCTTTTAAATATTTGAAAATTAACAAAATAATAGAACCAATGATTATAAAAATATATAATTCTAAAATAAATATGCAAATACTTACAACTGTCTCATATATAGATAGAATATCTGTGAATATTTAGGTTTGCAATGTATAAAGAAAATATGAATGTCTCTCTAAAATGTGTGTATGCATATATATAGCCTGTCATGGGAAAGAGTTAAGATATTCCAATAAATATGTACACAGTTTTAAGAAATATGTGTTAAACTCCTCTCTCTTCCTTTCCTTCTCTTCCCCTCCTACAATAGGTTGTCATTTCTTTCTATAGAAGACTGGTTGTGAACCAAGGTTATAGTACCCAATTTGTCCTGCTATTCAACCCATAGCTGGAGGAAGAGATAGACTAAACTATCACCCGGTTCACACTCCACCCATGTCTGTTGAACAGGTGAAGAGGCTTATCCCTTGTTTCCTGTTTAGGATGTGGTTTCTGGTTTTCTCTTTTCCAATCTTTTCACTCTTACGTAGCCCCCTGTGCATCAGTGGCGTTTTCGCCTTGCTTGGGGTGATATGATTAAAAATAAAAAAAAAAACCTTACCCAAGTGTATTTGCAATGGCAGACATAATGAATTAGAACTGAAGAATGATAGAAATGGTGAACAGGACTTGCCTTATTCTTGATGAAAGAGAGTTCGTCTTTGTCTGGCATGTTGGACTTTCATCTAAGAAAAATATATAATATCCTTGTGATTTCAAACTCAGCTCTCAGCATTGTCATTGCTCTGTGGTCAAATAACTATTTTCGCATCATTTGTCTAAAGTAAATTGTTCCAGAAGTTTTAGTTTATCTTTAGACGTTATCTGGTAAACTTTTATCCTGCCTTGATGATTTTTTTTGGCAGCAAATATTCCTTCCTTGCACACTTCTCATGCAACCAAACTTGTGAAGTCTCTTTCTGAGACTTTTTTTTATATACTGTGATTGGCAAGAGCTACCTGTAGATCCTATGATGATATTTTAAGATCTTAGAAACTTCTTTAAGCATCTAGTAGACTACTCTTGGACTGAACTTACTTCAACAGCCAAACCTTGGCATGTTGACAGTTGTTTTAAATGTCTTCCATTTGTAAATTTTCAAGACACTGGAATGGCTAATTTCTAACTGTTTAGAGATTTTTTAAAAAACTCTTCCCAGACTCAAATGATATCTACTACCTTTGATCTCATAGTAGTTCTGCTTACTTCAATAATCAAAGGCAGACTCTTCTCCCAAATACTAATGATGAATAGAGTCATATGCAACTGATACGATGCATATAACTCTATTTAAAATAATTTTAAGAAGCAATACTTATAGGCATGTCTTAACTTTTCCTCATAAGAATATTGCATTTCACTTAAAGAAATCTACCAATTAATTTAATAAAAATATTTATTCAATTATACTTATTTAGTTATATTGCATTCATATCTAAAAAATATATTCAAATGAGGATGAAATGTTTAAATATATTGACAAAAGATGAGTTTCCATGGACTGTTCTAACTTTCTAACATCTTTAACAGGAAGCTGTTTGTAAAATATCTATTTAGACAGCCTATATTCATTCAAACATGTTTCATTGAATAATATAATCATATTGTGTGTATTTATATTTATATTTATATATGGATCTGTTCCATTTGTCTAACCAGTTTTTTATGTTGATTTGAAATTCATCAAGGAAAGAACCATAGTTTTTAATCCAAGTACTTTCAAACTTTTCTTGAAAAGGATCACTATAAATATAAATAGATACAATATGTCAATATATACTCCACACACACACACATACACACACACACATATATATATATATAATTTTATATATTCTATATATATGATGAAATTCAACAAGATAAGTGCCATAGTGTTTTTAACCCAAGTACTTTCAACCTTTTCTAAGATCATCTTCATGGTTAAATTGCAAAGAGAAACGTGCTATTGTAACTGATAAAATCTGCGTTTCATTGTCATAGTGACCTTTAAAACAGAAGTGAATATGGTCTATTATAGTATTTTAGAATTTTTAAAATTTTATCAATTGTAGTTACGTAATTTTTTATGAAAGTAGCATTTGAATATGAAGGATGTGACTGGGAATAGGTAGAAATGCAAAATGGTATTCTATCAATTCCTGGTTAGCTCTCTTATATTGGAATGCTTGTTTGGTAAAAATTTCTGTAACTATGACTGTTTACACAACTGGAAAGTCTCACTATAAAAATAAGTAGACGCAATATGTCTGTGTATATATATATATATATATATTGATTGTTTGATTCTTAGTTCTTGGTCATAATAGGGTTAGACCAGTACACATTTGTATTAAAAAGTGTTTGATACAATTATATTGTAGAACGTTTGAATTTTTCCCATTTTTAAACGAGTTATTTCACTACCAAGCTTTCTACCATGAGTGGTGTCTTCAGGCAATTGTTAATAACTTTTAATAAATTTTTAATAACTTTTAATAAATTTTAATATATGTATATATATATATATATATATATATATATATATATATATATTACACATGGTGACAACCAAACTTCATGTGTAACATACTTGTTGATAATACAAATATAATAGCATCATCTACATGGAAAAAAAGACTAAAAAAGGGTTATATATATATATATATATATATATATATATATATAGTCATCCGCATACAAGCCTGTTTTCCTGTATCAGCTGATCAGTGTGGCTAGACATTTGCTTGCTTTTAGCCAAGATCAAAACTCGATTGATTTGGTATCAGTTAGAAAGTCTACCCCTAATCTATTGGAATACAGCTGAGAAATGAGGAAACTTTAATGTATTATGCATACACAGGGTATACACATGCCAGCAGTCATGAGAACTCAATTCATGAAGAAGAGTAATGCATAAATTGCAGAAGTGGTTACTGTTTTAAAAATTTTCCCCTCCCGAGAGATCAATTGGATAACAAGACCATATATATATATATATATATATATATATATATAAGTGTGTGTGTGTGTGTGTGTGTGTGTGTGTTGAATATATGGATTGAAATCTGACAAGATGAATAGAATAAGTAAAGAACAGGTAAGAAAAAAGTGTCTTTAACTTGTTTCACTTTAACAAACATCTTCAGAGACTTTTTAAATTCGAATTATTTATAATTTGTAAAAGATTTTCTAAAACTTTTAAAAATCTAAAGAGACAGTATTTTGATTGAGATTTGTTTTTATTGGTCAGATATATGTCATGTGTAATAATACAATGGATGGATATCTTTAAATGTTTGAATCCATAGCTAAATCTACTGCTAAGAAGGTTGGGTCACTATGTCGATCCAGGATGTTTTTTCCACCTGAATCCATCTTGCATATATACAAGTCAACCATCCATCCATGCATGGAGTGCTGCTGCCATTTATGGTCAGGTGCCCCTGCCGTTCACCTCAGTGTTCTCAACAGGCTCCAAAGGAGAGTCTGTAATGTGATAGGTACTGATCTGGCAACTTGACTACAGCCACTTCCCCACTGTCAAAATGTGGCTCCCTTTGTCTGTTCTATAAATACTTTCATGGCTTCTGCTCAGACGAACTTAAGTCACTGGTGCCTCCTCAACAGGTGTTTACTCGTGCAACCAGACTGGCAACTGGGTCCCACCCATTCACAGTCAAGTTAGCCAAATGCAGACGACAATTCTACTCCTGCAGCTTCTTCTCTCGCATTTCCTGCCTGTGGAACTCACTCCCATATTCTTGCTTTCCTGATGGCTACAACCTCCAGAAATTTAAATGCAATGTCAATACTCATCTATTAACCACTGGACTCTAGGTCTCTCCCCACCCCCGTATATCCTTCCCTTTCTCTCCACCTATGTATCTGTCATCGCACCTACATTCTCAGCTTTCTATTGCTCCTTTCTAACTAGTTTGTACTCCTCACTCTTCTCTAATTAATCTTTTTACAGTTATATACCCCCCCCCCCGCTCATGTGGCATTTCTGCCTTGCTCGGGGTGAAATGATTAACAAAAAAAAAGAAAAAACTTATGTCTGTTTGCATATGTGGACCATGTGTAATGAAAGCAATAGATGTTTATTTTAAATATAAGTGTATGTATGCAAAAAATAATCCCTATTTAAACTATAGATAAATTAACCCACCACCTACAAATATAATAGCATCATCAACATGTCAAAAAAGGCTAAAAATAATGGAAATATATATATATATATATATATATATATATATATTTCCATTATTTTTAGCCTTTTTTGACATGTTGATGATGCTATTATATTTGTATTATTGACAAATATGTTATGGATAGCGTTTAGTAGGTTTCCATATGTATTTACGTGAGACCAAATAGAGCGATGGTCAGAGAGATGTAACATGTTATAGTATATCATGTTACATCTCTCTAACCATAGCTCTATTTGGTAGATCTCATTTAAATAAACATACAGACCTATCAAACTCTATCTGTAACAAACTCGTCACTAAGACAAATATATATATATATATATATATATATACATAAGATTAATGTGGAAAAGTTTCTTACTTAACTGAGCAGAGTCATAATAAGACAAATATATATATATATAAGATTAATGTGGAAAAGTTTCTTATTTAACTGAGCAGAGTCATGCTGACTTCAATGTTTCATGAAAGCACCATTATGATGTTGTTTTTCTGCTTGAAAACTGAAAAATAAGCCCTGAGGAGTGAAGACATCATAATGGTGTCTTCACAAAACATTGAAGTTGGTATGACTTTGCACAGTTAAGTGCCAAACTTGTCTATATTAATATCATTAATGCTTGATCTCTATCTCAATATAGATCACTTTATGACAAAACCCCTGCTTGCCAAAATCTATTTTTATCAGTAAAACATTGAAAAAATCAACAGACTTAACATAAAGCATCATCACACACACACACATATATATATGTGTGTGTGTGTGTGTGTGTGTGTGTGTGTGTGAGCAAGCAGATATACATTCATAAGAAGGGTGCTGAAAACACCTAAATATCAGCATTTTGGTTAAGGAGAAATTCTTAGTTGGTATGAGAACTTTTTAGCACCCTTAAAAAAAATTTGCTGTTTGGTTAGTTGGTCAAATTGTGTGAGATAGGTTGGGCTGAGAACTTTTCAGAACCCCTTGTATATATTTGCTTCGCAATTTTTAGTGTTATTTATTTTTATGAATTTGGTTATGTTAAAAATGCCACATGATCAAGCATTTTTTACTTTGCTATTGTAAATGACAATGTAGTTTCATCAGTTTTATTTTGTGCAAAAATTCTAAAGGCAAAAAAATAATGAATATATATTTCTATTGTTATAATTTCTGGTTGTTATCTGAAAAGGACTGCAATACTTTGAATAACACATACATACATTTATAGACCCACCAGCTAACTCAGGTACAACCATAATCTCTCTCTTGCTCTCTCTCTCTCCCTCCCTCACGCACACACACACACACACACACACACACACACACACACACACACACATACAATCAGTCTGCCACTTAATTCTACAGTGTGCGATGGATAAATTGTCGGCTAATTTGAACAAAAATAAAAATAACACTAAAATCTCATTTTAGCAGATATATTTACCAAAATTACACACAAAATCATATTGAAATACTAAAGAGAAAATTCATTTAATAAAATCACCATTGGCTTGAACTACGGCCTCTAGATGACATCAGTAGCTCATGCAACTCATCTGGATTGACTCCTTCTTTATATTAGTGAATGCTACCATAATTCTTGCCTTCAGTTCATCTTTGGTAGTTCAAGGAGTTTTGTTGGTCTCTTGTTCAACTGCATCTGACGCATAATAATCAAGAGGAGGAAGTTTGTGGAGTTAGGTGGCCAGACGTAACAAGTGATGTGGTCACAGAAATTGTCTGACATCAATGACTGGGTCCTCCTGCTTGTATAGCATGGTGCAGAGTTCTGTTGCCAGACATAGGATCTTCCATCAGCCACCTTCTTGACTAAGGGTAGCACTATCTCCACAAGGCACTTGATGCAGGCCTCTGCAATGAGTCTAAGGCTCTCACTAACAAATTCAGGAATTATTTCTCTTATCAGGATGATCAGTGTGAGTTTCCAAGCTACTGTATTTTTGTAATTCCATTAGACTCAACTAACTCTTTCCAAATCTTTTTTGGAAAAAGGTTGACATCCAAACACACTGAAGTATTTGTATTGGAGCTTCTGCTGGGAATGCCAAGTAGTACAGCATTTCCAAATTTCTAGTGGAGTGAATTTTTCTCACAGATGGTGCCAAACTATAACGTGCAGTCAACAAAATTAAAAACAAACCACATACATTGCACAAAATTAAAAATATTAAATGGCAACAATTTACCCATCACAACCTGTACATTTGTATATTTCTTTAATATTTGTTTTCTGGTTAACTGAATTTAGTGCCCCTTTACTTGACCTAGAAACTTTACTTCATTGCAGAGTTTAAGTTTGGTCTTTTTTTCATTTCCTAATCTTCAGAATATTTTAAGGTGACACAAGGTGTGTGCTTAATGTTATTAATGTCTGGAAGAATCAAAGAAATTTCTAGAGACTTGCTTGAAAGCAGATTGGCAGTTTGCCAAAAAGTATATTTTCCATTTTTTTTTTAAGTAAAAAAAAAATATAAAAAGCCAAAAAAGTTGAATGAAATAAATATCCCAAAATAATCCATATTAACATCCTCATTATATTATCTAGAGCTCATATTCAATATATGTAATCTAAAAAGTTTCAATTTATATAGGCTACACACACACACACACACACACACACACACACTAATAAATATATCCAATATATTCCTGTATTGAAGATACACTATCCTCCGTGACACACCTCTCGTTAGTTCAATAATCTTTTTTTAGAAAATGTAGCCAAGTGCTTTCTCTATAATTAGGTGTATACGGAAAATCAATTTAATATTTTGTTTTAAAATGTGTTTGTATGTATGTATGATCTTTTGAAATATGAAACTGACACTCACCATTCAGTCCACCCCATTTTAATAGAAATTCACTGTTTTTTATATTGAGAACTCTTCACTTGTAGACATCTTCTTCTTCATGTGCAATGTCCCTTCAAGATGTAGGTGATCATGGACTTCTCCTGTCCCTTGTTGCTCTTAATATTTTTCCTCTTGGTATCTCTCCCAACCCCTGCTCTGCCATCCATTTGCTCAAGCCCATCAAATATGATACGTCTTACACTGCTTTCTCCTGTCTCTCTTTACCTCTATCTGTCCTGTGAGTATCAGAGCAAATTTTCAAACAATAAGCTTATATATATATATATATATATATATATATATATATATATATATATAGGAACAAATAAATTTAAATATTCACTATATTTTATTTGATGCTGTTAACGCTCTATCACTTTATATTGAGCATTTTAATTACAAAGACAGCTTGCCTTAAAAGTGTTATCCTCCAGAAATACATGTGTGTGTGTGTGTGTAAAATTGGGTATTTGGGCAACAATCCCTCTTATACAAATGAAGTACTGTGTCATTTAAAACAAAACTGAAACTAGTGTAAAAGAGTGATTGCTGTCCAAATACATAATTATATATTGACATTATTTACATTGTTTGGACATTATTTACATTGTTTGGACATTATTTACATTGTTTGGACATTATTTACATTGTTGTCTCCATATTCACAACATTTTGGCTGTTGTATGCTCTGATCTTCTTCAGGTGATTAGCATTTCAAACTGAATCCTTTATCTGATTCACCAGGGTAGATTGTTCTAGTTACATGAGTCATGCTACTTCTAGATGTCTTGGTATCACTTATCTTTTTTTAACTCAAATCTCTAAGTTATGTTCATCCCTGCTGTAGCCAGGTATTGAACTCACAACTTTTTGGGGTCAACTCACTGAATTCAACCAATGCTTTTATTTGCTAGACCATGTGTTCTTAAGGCAACAAAGATGAGGACAATAGCCCAAACAATCAATATAAATAATATAAATAATTACATTACCTTCTCAGAAATAAAGGCAAATACAATTATATATATGTATGCCTATTTATATAATTATTATTAATCATTTTGGTCATAATTAAATTAGACCAGTATACAGTTGTATTAAAAGTGCTCAATACATATATAATGTAAGGCTTTTGAATATTTTTCTTTTAGAAATTAGTTATTTACACAACCTTGCTTTCAACCTTTTGGTATCTTCAGGTGATTTATAATACTTGATTTCCAACACTTTCAAATATACAACAGGGGTTTTTATAAATTTCATATATATATATATATATATATATATATATATATATATATATATATATTTTATATATATTTATATATATATATAAAAGCATAACTCCTCCCTAATTTTAAAAATTAAGTTTATTTCAAACTTCCAGTCATGCATTTATAAAAACCCCTGTTGTATATTTATATATATATATATATATTGGAGGTGAGGATAGCTCAGCACATGCTGGGAATAGTCCGCAGACATGAGCCAATAACATCTGGGCAGTCGCAGACTCATGTCAGTAATCGGCAGACATCTGTAAAATTCTATTGACTGCAGAACACATTATTCCCCTGATTTCTTCTCTGTCATGCACAGGGCAAGGACAAGACTCCATTTTGACATCCTGGAGTCTCTAACCATCAATGTCCTGTCTTGGGCAGACAGAGAAAGTTAAAATTTAAATTGGAGCGTTTTGGGAATACTACCACCCAATATAGGTAATGTTTTTCTTTTTTTCTTTTTAACTCTATGTCTTAACCTCGGATGTTGTTTAAAATTTTTCTTGGCAGCTTCTCTGTTTTAATTACTGATGATTCTTTTTTGATGAAGTGTTGGCCGAAAGGTGTCCTAAAATTTTTTTCCCCCTCTTGTTTTATACTTTCCCTTTTTAAGTGAGATACTATTGTATCTGTCTTAATAAAATGATCTTTTTTAAAACAATTGTATTTTGGTGTGATAGAGAAACAAATTTGTTCAATTATATATATATATATATATATATATATATTCATCATCCACATACAAGTCTGTTTTGTTGTATCACAGCTTATCAGTTTGGCTAGACATCCACTTCCTTCTGGCCGGGTTATATATATTATGATTCTCACAGAAAAGTGAATGAGGAGTGACAACTATAAAAAACTAATTAAAAAGGATAACTCAGTCTGTGCATGATTCAACCATAGGCCAGTACTTACTAGACAATCCAGACTGTGCTAAAAAATATATAGACGATGATTTCATAATTTTACACAAAACTTCATCTACTTATGTGTAGTTCTTCCTATAAAGTTACAAAGGAAGAACTTTTCATTCACATCCTTTGTTTATTTGGAATGTTTTTGAATAATATTTTTTTTTCCTTTTTATACTCACTTGGAACATTTATTATGCTTTTATTTGTTAATTATTTTATTGATCAATTGTTTTAATTATGTTTCATAGTTTTCACTCTTCATTCACTTTTCTATGAGAATCATCTCTTGTGTCTTCATAATTATTTTCTTTGACAAGGTGTTGGCTGAAAGGATTTCTGAAGGGAAAAAAATGCTTTCGTGCTATTTTAAATCAGTATTTTTGTTCTGTGGTATCCTGTCTTTGTTCATATGTCACTTCTTTCTTTTTACTCTTTTCCTCCCTTCCTTTCTGTTACATTTTTCCTTCTTCTTTTCTTTGCACATTTACCTTCCAGTTTCATTACCCACACACACACACACACACATACTCGTACAAATTTTTACTACAAATTTGTAATAACTGATTTTACTGTTTTTTTATCAAAGCGTTCAAAAAAAATTCCTGTTATGTGAGCATTCTTAAAAAAACAGTAAAATCAGTTATTGCAAATCACCTGAAGACACCACATGGTAGAAACCTAAGTTGTGTAAGAACTCGTTTAGCAATTAAATATATACATATATATATATATATATATATATATATATATATATATATATATATATATCCCTAACTTTATGACTGTTTTCATTTCTCCTTTTTTATATTACATTTTAGTAGACCCAACCCACTCAAAAATGCTGGAAATTATGTAGCATAAGGAAAATACACAGTGTTAGATGACATTGTTTTTCTAAATTCAAAACCTAGTGCAATTTTTATCTCAGAACTGAATGTGTTGTTATTTTGGTATAAGAATCATCATTATCATTTTTGGTGGAACAACATCTTTTTTTACAAATTACATTAGTAAAAAAAGTTCTTTTGCTAATATAATTTATGTTTTCATTTGTCCATACATCATGACACAATTCCCAGGATCCATTATCTTTTACTTTGTTTTGTCTGACACCTTCCTGCTGTCTTTGATAGTACAACTTCTTCATCTTCACAAAAACAAATGTGTTTACAAAAATATATACACCTTGTCATTTGAAATAGTTAACCCATTCTATAGTTAAATCAGTAAGTAAAAATCATACTCAAAATCTTGTACTGTTATTTTTAAACATGAAGTTGGAACTTTAAGTATGAGTGAATGGAAACATGTATCTTTCAACTTTATTCCCTCCCCTGACAGAATAATTCTTAAATAGTCTTATAGTTCCAGCGTAGATGTAGTGAAAGCATACCGTGGCATTTTTCATCCAATAAAATAATACCTTTTCAATTCTTTTCAAATAAAATGGGGCTTTACATAAAAAAGAAGATGCACTAGAAGTTTGGCCATTTCATGTTGGACAGTCAACAGCAGCATAACAGTCTTCAAGCTGCCACAAACCCCACACACTTCTAACATGCATATTTTCTTTTTTAAAATCATTTCACCCCAAGCAAGGTAGAACTGCCACTGGTGCAGAGGGGGTTACTGACGAGGTGAGTTATGAGAAAGCGAAACAAGCTACAGGAGAATCAGAGAATGAATAAGAACAAGATGAGAAGTAGGCATATACGCTCACTACACTACAGTTTACTCTCGCATCAATCAAAAATCTACTGAGGCTGACAAAGCAAACCTCACTGCCAAGGTTGAAAAGGACCTCCAATCTGTGGCGGACTGGGGTAAGAAATGGCTCATGAATTTTCATGCTTCCAAAATGAAGCTGCTATCTATTAACCATCACAGACTTGCTCTTATCCCCCATTAGCATGGATCAGGCTAGTCTCCCTGAAATCAAAACATTGCGCCTCCTCAGCTTAACTCTGACAACAGACCTTAAGTAGAATGAGTATATAGAATCCATAGCTAAATCCGCTGCTAAGAAAGTTGGTTCTCTGTGTAGGGCTAGGAAGTTTTTTCTGCCTGAAACAATCCTGCACATATATAAATCTACCATCTGCCCGTGTATTGAATACTGCTGCCATATCAGGTCGGGTAATACTGCTATCCACCTGGGTGTCCTTGATAAGATCAAACGGAGAATCTGTAACGTGCTAGATCCTGACTTGGCAGCTTGGATACAGTCACTTTCTTGTCGACGCAATGTTGCTTTCCTGTGTCTCTTCTACAAATACTTTCACGGCTACTGCTCCAATGAACTTATCTCACTGGTGCCCCTATATATAAATTTACTTGAGCCACAAGATTAGCAATTAGGTAATTTTACTATGAAACCAATAAATTGTAAATGCAAATTCTACTCCAGCAGCTTCTTTTCTCGCATTTCCCGCCTCTGGAATTTCCTTCCATTTACTTGTTTTCCCGACAGCTATAATCTCCAAGAATTTAAATGTAAAATCAATAGTCATCTCCTATCTCACTAACCTGCATCCTCTCTCTCATGCACCTTTTTCCATCCAATCCACTCTTATCAGTATTCTCATCCTTCTCTTATCCACTTCCTGACACCCCTCCCCATGATCTGTCACTCTTTCTCATAACTTTCCTCCTATGTAACCCTCTGCCAAACAGTGGCAGTAAAATGCCTTGCTTGGGGTGATATGATTAAAAAAAAGAAAGAAAAGAGAATACAGGTGTAAAGAGAGTTGCATGAGAGTGGAGAGGAATATAAAGAAGAACATGATACAAGGGTTGTCAGGGAAAGGATGCGAGTCAAGAAAATAAGAGATGGCAATTAACTTTGCATTTAACTTCTTGGAGATTGTGGTTTTTAGAGAAGCAAGTATACGGAAGGAAATTCCACAGGCGAGAAGTGCAAGCAAAAAAAACTGCTAGAGTATAAGTTGCGGTTACATTTGATTGGTTTCACTGTTAATGGGTGGGACCTAGTTGCTAGTCTAGTAGCTCAAGTAAATTCATGCAGAGAGGGCACCAAGGAGCTAAGCTTGGCAGAGCAGAAGTTGTGAAAGTATTTGTAGAAGAGACAGAGGGAGCTACATTATGTTGGTGAGAAAATTACTGGAGTTGAGCTACCAGGTTGGAATCAATTATATTACAGATTTCTTTGCTGGATTTTGTCAATTTTATCTACTATGTGCCATATCTCTTCAGGATGTACGTGATCATGGCCTTCCAAATCTCCCTATCTCTTGTAGCTCCTAGCATCATTTCTCTTGATACTTCTCCCAAATTCTGCTCTGCATTTCCATTTGCTCAAGTACATCAAGTATGTCATGCATAGCTTCCCCTGTCTCTCTTTCCCTTTATTCATCTCATGAATATCAGATTCTCTAAGCCCTGTAATATGTCCCACTGTATTTTCCTGATGTTAACTGTTTCCTTTTTGTTTCCATTCTCTCCAAAATCTTGTTGATGCTCAAATGTCCATGGTATCCTTGGCATCCTTCTGTAGAACCACATTTTAGTTGCTTCAATTCTTTCCTTCATCTTTGATGAGACTAGCCAGCATTTGCTGCTATATTGAAGGACAGATATCCCATAACAATCCAGTACTTTCTTCTCTGTTTCCAGTGAAATTTTCTTGTCTCTCAGTGCTCTGCTTAGCTTCTAGAATGCATCCTTGGCCATGTCAATATGCCTTTCAGATCTCATTTTCACATGTACCATTCTCTATTAGGACACACCCCAGGTCTCTAAATTTCTGTACCTGCTTGATTTTAGTATCCCTGACCTTTAGTTGGTATATAACATATTTTCATTATGTTCATTTGCTTGTTCCTTTCTTTTCCTTAATTCAGATCACCATACATACACTTATTGCTACTGACTTTCCTTTTCAAAGAACACATATACGGACTCTTGCTTCAAACAAGTTGACCTCATACGTGATCATTTTTTGACCTGGCTTACAAATTTTTCCTTGAACATTACCCACTTTTTGTATGTACAAACAATTTTTTTATTCCAAGTATATAAAATTGTATCCTTATTGAATTCAAACAAAAAGGGAGTTCTTCTAAACAACTCATTTGTTCAGCACTCTTGAAACTTCTCTGTTTTGGCAAAGAAGTGTATGGAGTATAACTGAGAATCTGCATGATTCCTCAAAAACTACATATGAATTATATTAGTCCTCTTTGCTTCTAGCAGATTCGTTTACACAGTGTACAGTTTTAGACTATTTACATTATTTGTCCTCGTCTTGGTTGCCATTTATACAATGTTTCAGCCGTTGTATGTTCCAGCCTTCTTCAGGTGCTGGTAATTTTGAACCGAACCCTTTATTACAATCACTGAGGTATATCATTCTCATTCCTTGTACAAAGCCTCTTTTGGTAGTCATGAGTTATTTCCCTCTAACCTGACTCTCTAATTTATTTGTTCACCTCTGCTGTAGCCTGGTATTGAACTCAGAACTCTTTGGGTCAAGTCAATGGAACCAACCTCTATATTCACTGGGCCATGTGCCCAGTTTTCTTTGTTTGGCACATATTTTTAAAATGTCTGACCTTTAGGTACTACTTAAATGTCTGTCTTTTTGCTGGACAAGCCTCATCTCTGTGGCAATAACCACATCTATCACATTTATTGGACTCTGTTTTTTATTTTTATTTTCTACCTTCACATAAATTTCCCTGTGTCCAGCCATATTTCCATGTTTTGTAGCTAGACTGTATCATGGATACTGAAAGTATGTTTGAAACTTCTAGGGCATGACTTGTAGCTATTTTGTCATTTTTGCAGATATTTCTTACTTTTTCCAGATTTGGGTTGTCCAAATTCACTAGTTTTCTTTTTGTCCTTTCACTTTAGATTCTCATAATGACACAGTCACTTATCGTACAGTCATTTAAATATTCATACTCATATCTTCCTGTTTATGTTTTTAGATCTGTGAGAAATGACAGAGAAGTTTCTCCTTCCTACTGTGTCCTTGTATTAAACCAATACTTTTGTGGGCTATGTATTTCTTGCTTTGAACATATTTCCGGAGTTTTCTCAAAATAATTTCCTTTTCTTAATATAATTTCTTTTATAGTTTCTTATAATTTCCTTTTTCTGTGTTAGTGAATTTTAGAGAATTTTATACCTCCATTACATTTTCTTTAGCCATTTACAGGAATAAATGCATTTTATTCTGTCTGTTTTATATTTTTTTCTGATGCCACAAAGTACAATTCAAATTTCTGAAACCAGTTTTTCTAGTTTTCTTCAACGTTTTCTTCCACGGACATCTGTGTGGGAAGTTGAATAATATCTATTACTGTATATATGAGATCTTACCCTTGACACTATCTAATGTTATAAAAATGTTATTCTTTAACAAATTAAAGTTACTGTGTCAAGCACAAAAACCTAACTAGTAGGAACAGAAAGTCATAATAAGTGCAAAATTACTTGTATAATTCCCTGATAAAATAACTTTTTTTTCATTTTGCCCCAAGCAAAGCAGGATCCCACTAGAGCTCAGGGGATTACAGTGAGAGTAAAGACTGAATACAGGTGGTATTCATGAAATATGAACAGGATTCAAGAAGATGGAAGATGGCAATTAACATTGGATTTAAATGTTTGGAGTTTGCAACTATCAGGGTAGCAAGTAAATAGAAGGATGTTCCATAGGCAGGAAGTACAAGAAAATAAACTGCTGAAGTAGAAATGGTCGTTGCATTTAACTGTCTGAATGGTGAAAGGGTGGAAACTATAAGCTAATCTAGTTGCACGCTTAAATTCATGTAGTAGGGTCACCAGGTAAAAAAAAACTCGTCATGAAATTCTTTGTGACATTTGTTGTTGCAATTTCTTCATTGTTGTGCTTGATTAAATTCAATTAATCAAAATCCCAGTATTAGATATTTTTTCATTTACTTTGTGCAAATACTCTTGGAAATGGCATGAATCCATCTTTCCCCAGCTGTAGCTTAAACAGCAGGACAGGAGTTAGAGAAAAGAATTCCATGTGCCTATCAATGGCTTTTGTATCCAACATAGTACATAAATTTCTACATGATAAGATAATAGCCCATGAATCAAACAATTTCTTTGATTGAAATTTTTAGGTTGAAGGCCAAAGAAAATATTAGTAAGAAATATTCAACTGGGTGGTCCAAAAGTAGGTGGGAAGTGGCTGTGTGTAAATTGTGATGGACAACAACTTGAGCACTGATAAAATCCAAGTGCTTTTGTAGTACTCTACACAATAAAATTTAATTCTCTAATAATCAATGTAATAATTATATTATCAAATAAAATTTGTATATGTAATCTCAAAATAAATATTTTTATTTACTATCAACCTACTTTTGGATCACTCTGTCTCTGTGTTTGTATATATATATATATATATATATATATATATGTATGTATATATATATATATATATATAAGGAGGTAAAAGTTTTCAGTATTTTATTCCATTTTTAGGTTTTGCTATTAACTTAACTTGATTATACATTTAAGAAATAAAAATATTTTCAAATTCAATTTTATACTCATAATGAACTAATGCTAATAGGAATGCTAATAAATAATTCAAATTGAGCAAACGCTAGTATGATATGATAAGCACCCGATGATTGCTGAAAGATGCATGAAACCCTGAGTTATGCGTAAAAGGTAGGATAATATGTATAACACATCACTCAATAAATCACAGGCCTAACTAATAAAACAACAACTTTTAGGCAAAATTCAACTCTATTCATCAACATAGTCTCCTTCTAGGATGATACACAGATTCCAGCATTTCTCTAACAATTTGATGCTTTTTTTGTAGAATTATTTATCTTTGGCCTCAAAATATGCCTCAGTTTCTCATATCATTTCTTTACTGGAGCCAAATGTCTTTCCCTGGAACATTCTTTTGAGGTCTGTAAACCATCCTAGTCACTGAGGGCCAGATCTGGAGAATATGGTGAATGTGAAAACAATTTGTAGTGCAATTCATCTAGTTTTGCCATTATTGTAATCGACTTGTGACATTGTCTTGGTGAAAGATCCTTTTTTTCTTCTTCATTAGTGGCTGTTTTGTGGTGATTTCTTCCTTCAAATGCACAAGTAAGGCAATATAATATTTGCTATTGATAGTTCTCCATTTTTTAAGGTAATCAATGACAAAAATATCTTGCCCATTCCAAAATACGAAGGTTAGAACCCTGCCTGCTGATGTTTGCACCATTAGTCACTTTGGATGACTTTCGCCTGCTGCTTTCTACTCAGTTCACTGCCAATTTGACTTCAGAGTGAAGTGCTAGATCCATGTTTCATTCATTGTCACATATTTATGCAAAAACACTTTCTTGTTATGTTGAAGCAGTTGGAAACAACACTCTGAATTGTCAACATGTTTTTGATCTACTGTGAGCAAATGTGGCACCCACTTTGAACACAGCTTTCTCATTGACAAATGTTCATGCAAAATGATGAATAACTTGCCTTCTGATATGTTCAACTTCTCTTCTATCTCACACAACTTCAATTTACAATCAGCCAAAACAAGTTTGTGGATCTTTTTGGTGTTTTCCAGGACAACTGCTAATTTTGGGCAACCTGAATGTTCATCATAATTTGTGTCTGTACAACCATGTTTAAAGTCAGTATGACACCTTGTAAACATTGTTTCTGACAGAGCAGAGTCCAAATAACACATATCAAACCATTGCTTTGCTTGAACAGTATTTTTCCCATCATAAAGCAATGATTTATCAACACACAAAATTCAAATTTTTTCATTGTTTTGAAAATTTTCAACAGTAGCTTCACTTAAATCACTGTAATTTGTAAACTAATAATCTGATTGAGCCCAAATTTTGTCTTGTGTCATATGAAGGTTAGTATTTTTTTATTAGTGGTGCCATCTATATGTCAGGTCCAGGACTCACTGAGTGATGTGTTATTTATTATAATATATATATAGGTGTGTGTGTGTGTGTAGCAGCATTGTGGTGCAGTGGATATCAGCTCAGAATAAAATGTGTGCTGAGTTTGAATTCCAGTAGAAATCATTGCATTCGCATACATGCAAATACCCTTGAGAAAGGTATGAATCTGTCACTTCTTTCTCCAGCTATGGGTTAAATTGCAGGACAGATTTAGTTCTAAAGCCTTGCTTGGAAACCAGTCTACCACAGAAAGTAATAGCACCCACCTGCAGGAAAATCTTCTGCTTAGTCAGTCATGTCTCTTTTGAGACATGATCACCCAAATGTGTATCACATATGAGACTTAACTGATATGTAACTGGTTGTCACCTCAAGATATGCCATATTTATGGGTAATGAAGCTCAATATCAGGGATAGAGTGTGCATGAATATAAAAGTATATACGGAAGTCAACACCGAGTGGCGACAGTCTGTTTCATACTTGAATGCAATTTTCAGTCTGAAGATTGCTTTGTGGAATAAGAAAGACTATCGCCACTCAATATTGACCTCAATGTCCACTTTTATATTTACATACACTCTATCTCTGATATTGTTCACTATAAATAAATATGGCTTACCTTGAGATGGCAACCAGTCATGCAGAAAGAAAACTTTAACCTGAAGAGACATGGTCTCTATTAGTTTTCTTCCCCCAAGACATACCACTGCTCTTATGTCTGTGGTAAAGGTATTGCCCTTACAACCCTAATAGTTTATGGGTCTCATGACATGATTTGACAATGAGATATTTTTGAAACAGTCAGATGAAGGTGGCAGAAAAATTCTCTTCCTCTATGGTGCCATTCCATGTGGAGAATAAAGCCACAGACTCACCAGGGTAAATGCTACTGCAGTCATATCTGTAAAAGGTATATTTTTATGTAGTAGAGTTGCTAGCTGTATACATAACTGGTTTTGAATTATGAGTTGTTTTTCTCCTGGCTGCCAGTAAGGACTAAAAAGCTCAGTTTGCTATTTAAACCATAGCTGGGGTAGAATAGATGGATTTGTAGCTTTCCCAAATGTGTGAAAGGGAACACAACAAATTTCATTTAATTTTGAACTCATTATGCTTATTCCATTCCAAATGCCAGTAACTGCTACACTATATGTATATCCAACAGGAGAATTAATCTGTGGAAATACTTTAAGTTAAAGAGGCTACTATCAAAAGATTTTAAAGAATTTTAATTAAAAATGGTTTGTTAATTTCTTGTCAATTTCATATATTGACTGCCAACCACAAAATAACTCTTGGTTGGCTTGTTTTCATTATGATACCAACTACGAGCTATCTTGTGCTTGGCATTTTCTGATATATTTTCATCTGCGAACACTGAAAAGGAATTTATTCACAGTGATATTTTTAGTGTGAAAACAATGTTAAGACTTCAGTTGAAGCTATAAATCAACTGATAAAAAATTTTATTGCCTAAGTTGGCTATTATCAAGTTGGTATTTGAAGTCAGATTTCATAATTGACCTCTGGCAGTCAACATGTTTTTTTCTTGGAACTAAATTTGGTTATTTTAAAAAATAACTTCTCAGCTACACAATAAGACAAGCAATATAGAATTTTCTTTATTTTATTCTTTTGGCCATGCTATTTTTTATACATTTTTTAAAAAATTCTTTAAACCCTGTCCCTCTGAAGAGAACAGTATATGCACTTTCACAGAGCAGCTAGTATGCCAATCATTCATGTTCAAAGGGTTAAGCAATTCACCCTAGGCAAGGCAATAATACCACTAAGGTTCAAGTAGCTACTAGAAAATAAAGAGAATGAAAAGACTTTAGAAGGAACTCGAAACTCAATCCTAAACAGGAAACAAGGAATAAACCTCTACTCCTATTCAAAAGGCCAAGGAGGAATGTGCTTGCCAATGATTTTGAATTAAGTACAGTCATTGTAGTAAATAAAATGAGACACTATAGTGGTTCAATCTGTAAATATATGTTTGTACTTTTACAATGAACATCATAACGTATATCTATGACTAGGTTAAAATAAAATGCAATTAAATTTGAAAAATGTTATCAATGATTAGTGACTGATTGTTTCTAATTCAATTAAGTATATTCTTTTCTGATCCTCTGCATTTGATCAAAGTAAAGGTTTAACTCTGAAGAGAACATTTTCTGCTACTTGATCAATCATTCATATTGGAAATATTGATCATAATAATTCTCTACTCCAATCTTTACAGTGTGTTCATTGGTTGCTTTTCTATGTCAGTCTTTTGAGATGAAGATCTTTCAGCTTTTCATGCAGCAAGCAAGCAAGCTTGCACCTTTTGTTTCGATACTGAGTGTTTAATCTAAACCCAGAGTAAAATATGAATAACGAGACAAAAGCAAGATTTATCTTGTCATCTTTCTAAAATTGACATGCCAAGATGAGTCAGGCTCATAGTTGTTAGCATGCAAAGCAAGATGAAGAAAACCTTTTGCTAAACTATGCGTCTTAGTAAGAGATCATTCAGCCTTGGTTTGGCAGTAAGCAGCTTTTATGAAATCCAACTTTTGCTGAGAAAAATGTCAGAAAATCTGACCAGCCTTCCTTTACCAGCTTCCAAAAATCTTTCCTTTCATATTTTGTTAAAATTTTTGTTAAGATTAAATAAATCAGTTTTAGCTTTATATCTCTGAAAAAGTTTTAAAAATGACTTAGTCTTAACAATAAAATATTTCTTTGTTTTACAATGATCAGAAACTTAAAAGATTTAAAATTTTCTTTGTATCAAGCTTAAATATAATTAATTCATTTTAGATACTTATTTTTGAATTTTGATGAGACTTCTTACACACATTTAGTTATCTATTGATATGCCCATTATTAAATACTAGATTTAAAGCAGAACTCTGTACAGACTTTTAAGTTAGCTCCTTCCTTATCTAGGCACAAATCTTAATGCTGAATGTTCATGCACAAGAGGAAGGGCAGATTTTCAATCACAGGATCAAACTGATTCCAAAAAAAGATACCTGTCTATGTAAAGCAAGTGTGCCCCAAGTTAGAGGGGTTTCAGACAAACAAATGGACAGACAGAATTTTCCATTTATTTACATAGATACAATCTGATTTGTATAAAACTAAATTCTTTATTCAGAAATTCAAATAAATTTTAAAATGGCTCAAATTATCCACTATTTGAAATCAAACATAATATAGTGCACCGAAGAAACTTAAACAAGCTCAGTGTATCAATTTCATAAAATATTTTTTCTCTCCATTTTTATTTTTATTAGATGAGAACAGACATTTAAAATTGTTTTGACTTTGACAACACATTTTAAAACTACACTTGAACATCTCCAAATTTAGGAGAAACATGCAATATCAGTTTTATTTAATCAATATCAGCCAGTCATAGTTATGCCAAAAATTTCAAAATTTTATATTCAAAATTTGTTGACCAAACTTTGATGCAATCAATTTCATATGCATATTCTTAAAAATATTTGTGATTTTTGATTTTGGAAAATATCGGACAATTTATAAAAAAATCTAACCAAATTTGTTTTGAAAATAAAATTGCATTTAATTTCAGTTTGTGGTGTTTTGTAAGTTGGCAAGTCTATAACAAATTAGTTTAATTAACAGTCAAATTACTCAAAAGCAAACAAAGAATTCTCCCCTCAAAAATGTCCTTATATTAATATAACATATCACTTAAGGACTATTAACTGTACCAACAACAAAAATGGATAGTACATATAACTTGAAGAGAAAATAATGACATCATCAATATGTTAATATTCCACACTACTTTAAATACAAGATGAGGAATGAAACCCTTATTAATAGTGAAAAAAGTAATAATTATAAAGAGTTGAGAAACTTATTTCCTGAAAAATTGTTTAAAAAAATGATTTTATAAATTTCTCCTGGCAGCATGATCAATGAATGCCAAATGTTTTCTTGTAGGGAAAAGGCTCATATTACAATTACTATTAGTATCGACATCCAGTTGCGGAAAAGTTTTAAAACATTTGGGACTGTAGAAAAAAGAATTGATCCCATTTTTCTTTTCATAAACTGAAATAAAACTTTTTTAGGTTAAATCTTGAAATCAAACAATGTATTTGCTATTTCCTAAGCTAACCTTAGCCTATTCAAAGATAAAATAAAGAGAAAATAGGTTTTAAAATTGCACTGTTCCAGTTTTTTCAAAGTAAACATGGATTCAAAACTCTGGATTGAGGAACAATCACTAATCATAATGGAAAATACTATATTATCTCAGCAACAAAACATGTCCAATGAAGTAGTGCTATGTCTTGAAACTAATTTTGTTCAAAATGACAATTTCTCATAAACGAACCAAGAAAAAATATTCTAAAAATGATATTTGAACAGAATATGGAAAATAAAAAAATTATAATTATTTTTATTTATTTAAGTAAATTCATGCTTTTGCCCAAAATGTAAAATTTTTATAATTTCTTTTGCCACACAATTTACATATTTGTAAGATAGAAATAGATGATAAAAACATAAGATTTTAAAAACATTTCTAGTTCCTTCTTTTATTATTAAAAATGATTTCTTTCATTTTATTTTTTGTTTTATTTAAATGTAAATTGATAATTTAAGAGTGACAACTCTTCAGTTTTATCCAAGAAGAGAAAACTCTCTTTATGAGCAGCCATTTTGTTTTCCATTTTAGAAATGGCAATCACTTTGATTTTGTGTTTATTTTTTGTTCTTTTTATGGGTATTACAAAGAAAATATGATGAAATGGAGATTATTTAAAAAAGGTAATAGCTTTATTTCAGAATGTTTAGTCATTTAAATTAGAAATATCATGCTGGCTTCTTTTGAAGAGAAAAAATATTTGTTTTGAAAAAAGAAAATTCTTTTTTTATTTTGTTTTTTGTTTTAATGTATTAACCAATTAAATCAATATTCTTTTTCATCTTTTGGCATTTATGAGTTTATTTAGATGAGTATCATTTATAATTGGTCACTTTAGAATTTAATGTACATAAAGACTAGAAATTGCCATTCATTTTTTTATTTGTTCTAACAAATAAATTTTCCATACATTTATTTTATATAAATATTACATATAAAAGTATTAAAACATTGTTGCCATTACTGTCTGAAATTTCTAAGATTTGTACCTCTGATATTACTTTTAAGAAAATAGTTTATTTTTACTGAACAAATAATCTACTACTTCTTTGTCTGGAACATTTTAGTAAACTACTGGTGACAGGTAGGGTTTAGCTTTGTTATTATAAAACTTATCTTGATTTTTTACTTCCATATAAAATCCTACTTAAAATACTGATGGACAGTTGAGATTATTTTTGGTATCACTTTATGATTACACTGATGTCCTTATTTTAGCCATTTATACATTTTCTGACCGTCAGTATTTGAGAATTCTAAGTAGCAGCAGAAAAATTATTCTTTTTTTTTTGTTTAAAATTTCTTTGCATCACTTTTCTTATATATTTCTCTCATTCAACTTCTCTCTGGTTTCTTGATTTCTTTTTCTATATTTGCATCTTTTTCTTTTCCTTTCAATATTTTTTTCATTCCTTTAGTATCTTTCTTCATCTTTCATCAACTTTCTTTTACCAGAGACTTCACTTTCTCCTTTTTCTTTCTATGTGAAGATCTTTCTTTCTTTCAATTTCTCTCTTCCTTTCTTTTCTCCTTTTCTATCAATTTTCTTTTCTACTTGAATCTTCAGTTTCTCTTTTTCAATTTATTGACTTCTGACAACATCATGTTCAAACACCGTTTCCCACAAGATCACTGAAGTTAAGCAATGCCAAGTCTTGATAGTACTTAGATGGGTGACCACTGTAAGCTTAGATCTGCAGGTAGGTATAATGGATAATGACTCAGAATTGTTAATTGGAGAGCTGAGTTGAAACACCTGTTCCCATATGATCACCAAAGTTAAGCAACATTGAGCCTGGTCAGTACCTAGATGGGTGACTGTCTAGAAATTGCTGTATTCATGGAATTATGGCTGATGTAATTGATAATAATTTTTAATTAGAGAGTCAAGTTCCAATTGCAATTGGGTTTATTATATTTATTTACATGCAAATATCTTTGGGAAAGGTAGAAACCCAGTTCTTCTTCCTCTTGTCTTATAAGTTAATTAGTAAGACTTGTATTTTTAAACCATATAATATCTCCAAAAATAAAATAAAATTGCATGCAAAAATATTTAGATTTTGCTATCCATCTAGGTGTTGATAGGCCTCTAAACAAAAGCCAATCTAACAATCGTTCTACTTATTGTGAGCAATATTAATTTTTTCATATTTCAGTATACTTTATCTTTCTACATTGACTTAAAGATGTTGCCCATTCACATTACCTCAAACAAAAGGTTAGCAAGGAAACTCCCATCAATACTAGAAAGAGTGATAACATTGGACTTGAGATTTATATCTTAAAAATTGTTCTAAGAGAAAGATTTTATAAATTTCAACTGGCAATAATGCTATTTTCTCAATGTTGAATGTTTCCTTAAAAAGAAGTAGTTAATCTCACCATTACCATATCAATCAGTTTCACTTGTCTTTCTCTCAATGTTTGCATCAACTAAAACTTTTTCAGTTCTGGTTCAATTAGTCAACGTCTATATTCTAGTCTGTTTATATCTACCAATCACAATTTCGTATGTTGGTTACCTTGAGTGGTTTTATAACTACCACAGTTACGTCTGTTCAATTTATTCTTACTTCTCTGCCACATCAAATAAAAAAGAATTGATTCAGTTGCCGGGGTTGGGTTGTTTTTTTTTTTTGCTTCCTTGGTCATAAACTCATGTAAGAAAGGAAAATTTCCTTTCTAAACTCTCAACCACATAATCTGGAAACAGTGAAAGTTGTTATTTAGAGTAAAAAAGGATGAACTATTGAAATAGGTGTGAAATGTGAGAACAAAGAAGGGTAGAATAACGAAAGAAATTATTTTTTAGAATAAAGAAAGAAATAATAAATTATAGAATAAAGAAAAGAAATAATGAAGTTTCTAAAATGTATAAGAAAGGAAAGTAAAAAAAAAAATGAGAAAGGAAAATGTAGCAAAAAGAAAGAAAAGTTGAAACTGAGAGTAACTGGGCTCCACCAGGTTTACCTACCTAAGACATTCTACCTAAATCCAAATCCTTCTCACTCATATTGCAGGGACCCTTCCTTAATTGATTATATGTTCAGATGTGTAGCTGTACCAACCAAGCTTGGTCAATTGTGGGTTGATGAGGCTATTTAACCCATAATTGGAGGTTCTGAATTCAGAGTTGTCCTTCGCCTAGACTGGTTACCATTCAAGTCTAAAGAACCCAGTCTGTCCTGCTATTTACCCATAGATAGGGAAAGAAGAGATGGATTCATACTTTTCCCAAAGGTATTAGCACATAAGTAAATGTAATGAACTCAACTGGAATTCGACCTCAGCTCTTTCATTCCTCAATTGGTGCCACAATCCATTACTCTTCCATGCCTACTAATAAGCACATATATAAAAAAGAAAGAAAGAAGAGATGGATTCATACCTTTCCAGAGGGTATTAGTACATAAGTGAATGTAATGAACTCAACAGAAATTTGAACTTGGCTCTCCAATTTCTCAATTCAAGCAAAAATCTATTACTACACTATGCCTCCAAGAAATGAAAGAATAAGAAGAAGTTGGAAAAGGAAAAGCTAGTAATGGATAAAAAGAGAAAATAAAAATGGATGGAGGAGAATGAATAGTAGTAAAAGAAAATGTGGAAAAACTGTTGGATGAGAAGAAAGAAAAGAGAAATTTTGAGGAGAAAATGCAAGGTTAAAAAAGCCTTTCAAATAAAAAGTCTAGTAGAAAATGGTGTGAATAAACAGTCATGTGAAATGGTAGAGAAATAGAATTAAAAAAATTGAACAAGCAAAGGAGATAAAAGCTAAAAATTCAAAAGAAGACAGAAAAGAAAAATGTAAGAGTTATTTAAAAAGAACAAGAAAATCAAGATAACCAAAAAAAAAAAAAAATGTAAAATAAGATGAAAGAAATAAAGAATAGCAAGGAAGAACAAAAAAAAAAGAAGAAAACCACACATTTAGCATTTCTTTTCCTCTTCCGTCTGTCTTTTAATATCAGAGATTGTCTATATATTTTATTTTTATCTGATATTCTTGGGCATTACTTTGCACACCTTAAGGGGATATAATTCACTTGGTACTTACACTAAAAGTTACAGACCTATTCTGTAGCCAACTTCCATTAATTCTTCCACTGCATCCATCTGTCGGGAACTCCATTAACAATGCTGCAATTTGTCTACATCTGAGTTATTCTGGCATTTCAAGTGCTCAATGGGAAAGTTTGCATGGTTGAGAAAGTGTGTACAATGCGAACTTTGATTTTATATATAGAATTAGAAAATAAAAAAAATCCCATTTTGTTTGAGAATATATTCTGCACAAAACTTTAGGATTTATTAATAGTTTATATGGCTCTGCAGAAGGATGCTGAGAATGTTATGGACTGAACATGAGCAACAATGTAGTTTTTGAAAAAGTGGAAACAAAAAGAACACTTATACAGCGTGTCTATAAAGTCCATGTTCACTTTAAAAAAAATTATAACTTTATTTGTATTTGTGATAGAAATAATCTGTAAAAATGAGCTTGAACAATTAAACTTGAAAGATAATACAGTGTTTCAACAAAATGGAGCTCCTTGTCACTTCGCTCTGCATGTTAGACAGTTTCTGAATCAAGAATTTCCTAACAGATAAATCCAAAGGGGTGGACCATTTTATTGGCCTACACCTTTTCTCCAGATTTGACTCCATTAGCTTTTTATGAGGACATGTGAAAACAATTATGCATGCAACCAAACGTAGTTCATGAAAAGATTTGAAAGCTAAAATGACTAATGTGATTTCAAGCATTACTGTAAATTAGTGAACTGTAAAATCATATTAGCCTTTGTGTTGCTAATGATAGAGGATATGTGGAAACTTAATTAAAATTTCAATAAAACCTTAAAAAATATAGATTTACTTCTTTCTAATCCTTTTTACAAATTATTTCTATTGCAAATACAAATAAAGTTATAAATTTTTAAAGTGTACACGAACTTTATGGACACCCTGTATTTAACATTAAAAAGAGATGGCTGAATTTTTTAGAGCACACAGTAAGGAAAGAGGGCTTGGAAAATTTGATACTCACAAGACAAATTGAAGACAAAAGGGATACAGGAAAACAATACATAATCTACTTGATGAGCTTGAGTACTTTTTTTAATCATTTCACCCATAAGGATGGTAGGACTGCCACTAATTATCATAAGGTTACAGTGAGAGAAAAGTTAGGATACAGAGGGTGTTGAAGAAAGGATAAAAGGATAAGGAGACAGAAGATGGCAACTGACATTGCATTTAAATTTGTAGCAAGTAAATGGAAGGAAGTTCCACAGGTAAGAAATGCGAGAAAAGAAACTGTTAGAGTAGAAGAAGTGGTTATATTTAACTATTTCAACAATAAAAGGATGGGCCTTAGATGCCAATCTAGTAGCATACTTAAATTCATATGGTTGCCACCAGAGAAAGAAGCTTGTCAGAGCAGTGGCCATGAAATATTTGTAGAAAAGCCAGAGGAAAGCCACATAACAGGGTTTGGGCAAGATGACAATAGAACAAAATTTATTCAGAGCTACAAAGAAAAGGAAATTGTGGAGAGTTATCATCGCTAACGTCCTGAAGGGACATGGAACATAGAAGAATAAGTAGTAGCTCTAACAAGTACTAAAAACAATATAAATGAGATAAATGACAAAGTTGAGTTGAATATAGTGTCAGAAAACTAATGATCTCGACATTAGTTACTTTTGTGTTATAAAGTATGTACATATACGCTGTATCATAAAAAATTAATATAAGAATGAATTTTGGGTTCTTATAATTAATTCTAATGTCTAATTTCTTTATTTTTTCTTTATTTTATTATTTTTTTTAGATTAGCAAGTAATGTACTTAACTAGCATTGGTAAATAGATGGTAGAAGAAAATCTGCAGGGATAGTAAAAAGACAGATATTGGTAAGAGCAACAAAGGATAAGAAGTTGTGGAGTGCAATGATCACCTACCTAAACAGCTTGTGTAAATGGATGGCAGAACAGAAACTGGCAGGGATAGTAAAAAGACATTGCTAGGAGCGACAAAGGATAGGAAGTTGTAGAGAGTCATGATCATATACCTAATGAGCTTGTGTAAATGGATGGCAGAATAGGGAATGGAAGGGATAGTAAAAAGACAGACATTGCTAGGAGTGACAAAGGATAGGAAGTTGTAGAGAGTCATGATCACATACCTAATGAGCTTGTGTAAATGGATGGCAGAACAGAAACTGGCAGGGATAGTAAAAAGACATTGCTAGGAGCGACAAAGGATAGGAAGTTGTAGAGAGTCATGATCACATACCTAATGAGCTTGTGTAAATGGATGGCAGAATAGGGAATGGAAGGGATAGTAAAAAGACAGACATTGCTAGGAGTGACAAAGGATAGGAAGTTGTAGAGAGTCATGATCACATACCTAATGAGCTTGTGTAAATGGATGGCAGAATAGGGAATGGAAGGGATAGTAAAAAGACAGACATTGCTAGGAGTGACAAAGGATAGGAAGTTGTGGAGAGCAATGATCACCTACCTAAATAACTTGTTTAAATGGATAACAGAACAGAAAATAGCAGAGATAGTTAAAAGTAGACATTGTTAAGAGCTGCAAAATATAGGAAGTTGTAGAGAGCCATGATCATCCATGTCTTGAAGTATGCAGTACATAAAAGATATATTTAGGTAGTATGTATTTTATTGAATTCAACTAACTAGGTCTATTTGTTTAATCTTCTTTGGTATCTTCCAATTTTCAAATAAGATGTTTTATATTAGGATCAAAATTGTGTATAACGGGTTCAAAGTTCATGTTTTATGTTGTTTTTGTTTGACCACTTCAGTCATTACCAAAACCATATGCTGTCAGTGTGGTCATTGAGATTCTATTAGTTAGATCCTAATGTTTTATAGATTTTTAATTGTTTAAATCAATCCACATTGATGCCATATATAATAGTGAAAGAGAGCAAGACTGCACTAAAATATAAATATAATAATATAAACTATAATTCTATCCTGCCATTCAGGACGTTGGCGATCATGGTTTTCCCCAACTTCATTTCCTTTGTAGCTCTTAATAAAGATTTTTTACTAACTCTCCTAATACCTGTTCTACCAACCATTTATACAACGTAGATTTTGTGCTTCTTTCTTCTATACCTCTTGTCTTCAAGATGTGAGTATCAAGTTCTCTAAAATCTCTTTCCACATTATATACCTGAGAAGTTTCAATGGTCTCTTTCTGATGCTAAGTATATATGTTCTTGTTCTTTTTTCATTTTCCCTAAATTTTTATTGTTGTTCACATGCCCATTCCATAGTATTCTCAACATCTTTCTGTAAAACCACATTTCTGTTGCTTCAAGTCTCATCTTCATGTGTTTCTCATAAAATTTTCCTGTTTCTTAATACTTTGCTTATCAGTATATAAAAAACAAAGCATTAGTTTACTCAGGTTTAGTGTGTTGATCTTGTGTAAACCAATGCTTTAACTTCTGAGCTATTCTTTTGTTCATTTACAAATTATTATAATCAGAAACATTATAGATTTTTGTAGAATCTTCCACCATTAAACTGTTTTTCCTTTCCTCAAAATGTAAGTTATATCTTAGAATCTAACTTGAAGGTGTTATGAATCTCTGTTTGGTGTTGTCACTGCCAAACTCTACTCCAGTACTTAAACTGTTAGTGAATATAATCAGTTCAGATTACAGTGTTAACTTTGTAGCCTCCTGTCTAGTACTCTAACCTGCTATGCATACAATAGAAACAGAACCTAGTAAAGTGACAATCCCAGAACAGCAACACTTCAGCAGTGACCAGAAATGATTATATCGCAATTTTCTTTCCGAGAGGGACATATAAACGACTGTCCACCCATAACTGTAGATGCAATATATTGAACCGTTGAGATAAGAATGGTCATATAATGATGTGTGATGTGCCACCAACCTTAATGCCAATAGAGAGACTGGCTAAAGTGCCTTTACAGTTGAGACATTTTCACAACCTGTGTTGACAGAGGTCAGAAATTATGGCTAAAGTTTAAAACATTGAAGAAAGGGAAACAACGCTTCTTGCCAAAGTTATGACGATGTGAGAAGTGATAAATTCAGAAAGACAAAATTACTGATAAATTTTGTCATTTACTAGACTGATTTCAATATTGAACCGACAGACAAGTTTTTAGAAAAATTTTCCGAATCTTAAAATTTATATTAGGTCGAGTCATAAATAATTTCTGTTTTTCTTTATCATCTTTATTCTTACCAAAAATAAAGTACAATTAATTTTATGTACAATTGATTTCAATATCAAAATTGTTAAATTATTTTAGGGATATTATTCAGGCAACAGAAAGTCTATTCACTCCTGAATTGCTTTGACAAAAATTCATCAGGAAACTGAAAGAAAAAAAAACAACTAGTTTAAATTGAGCTACTTAGGCAGAACCTATATGAACCAGCAGGAGGGTGTAAAAAGATTAACTGAACAAAGTATTGATTTTTATAACTAAGAGGATGTAAGTTCAATCCCTATGTTGGGTAACAACATAGAGATTGAACAGAACTTAACAGACCAGAACTTGACATTTACTTATTTAAAAATGTAACAGAAAAATAAAGGTTAACAGTTTTTTAATATTTTTTATGAAGTATTGAATGTATAGGTGGTGTCATAGCTAGAGGCTCACAGTAAGAAATTGTCCATCTGACTTCAAATTTCAGTAAAATCATTGCATTCATTTTCACAAAAATATCCTTGTAAAATGTATGAATCCTTTACTTCTCCAGGCTGTGGATTAAATATCAGAGAGAACTAAGTTTAAATTCCACTTGAGTTCATTGCACCCCTTTATATGCTAAATAATTTAGGGATAATATCCAGGCAATAGAAAGTTTGTTTATTCCTGAATTGCATTGACAAAAATTCACCAGGAAAATGAAAGTGACTCTCCTCTCAAGAGAAAAGCAACTAATTTAAATTGAACTACTTAGGCTGAACCCATCTGTCCCAGAAGAGGATACAGGCAAATCTAACAAAGCATTAGTTTCTTATAACCATGATAATGTAAGTTCAGTTCCTATGCTGGGTAACAGATATTGTCCATAGAACAGAACTTAACAAAAATAATAGACAAGTGTCAAAATAATCTTGAAATTTCTCTTAGATTGAATTATAAATAATTTCTGTTTTTTGTTTTGTGTCTTTGTTCTTCCCAAGAATGAAGTACAATTAAATTTTATTCAATTATATGCTAATTATTATTTGCTATCATTTTTTGTATGAATTTCTGGGATGAGCAATTATCATCCTTTATGCACAGATATTGTCTTCATCCTCTTTGTTGTTATCACAATATTTCAACCATTACCCTCCAGCCTTCTTCAGGTGCATATTGACCTGGGTAACCAACAAAGAATTCTGAACTGAACTATTTATTTCATTTATAGAGGTAAACTGTTTTCATTCCACTGTTCATGTCTAGGGATATTGTCTAGTTTTTATTTTTAGTACTGCTCAGTTATTGCTCTCCTGTTTCCTCTGAATCCAAGTACACACTGCCTGGCTCAGGGACTGAACTCACAATTATTATGTCACCAAATTCACAAAATAATCCCAAGAATAAAAATTACATTTTATTCAATTATATATTCATCATTATTTGCTATTATCCTGTATAAATAGACAAGATATCCCTAGATATGGGCAGTAGATCGAGAACAGTCTAACCCTGTACATTAAATAAAGGATTTAGTTCAGAATTCCATTTAGAATATTCTGATCAATATAAAGCTGATGAAAGATCAACAGCCAAAATGTTGTGATAACAAAAGTAAAAATGAGGACAAGAATTTACATTTAAATAATGCAAATATTGTAATGAAATGTTGCCACTTCTCAGGCAAGAATCTTTTTACAAACTCTTGAATCAAAAGATTTTTGCAGTGATTAAAAAAGGTATTAACTATTTGGTGCAAGGTCAGGTGAATATGTTTGGTGGGGTAGGTTAAAAAGGTAATAACTGACTGAAGCAAGGTCAGGTAAATATGGTTGTGGGGTAAATTAAAAAAAGTATTAATTATTTTGTGCAAGGTCAGATGAATATTGTGTGTGGGGTAGATTAAAAAAGGTAATAACTGATTGGAGCAAGTTCAGGTGAATATGGTGGGTGGGATAGATTAAAAAAGGTATTAATTGTTTGGTGCAAGGTCAGATGAATATGGTGGGTGGGGTTGATTAAAAAAGATAATAACTGGTTGAAGCAAGGTTGGGTGAATATGATGGGTGGGGTAGATTAAAAAGGTAATAACTAATTGGTACAAGGTCAGGTAAATATGGCGGTTGAGGTAGAACAGATCAATTGAGTTGTAAATTTTTTCTTTGTTTTATTCTTGCTGTATACAGCTTGTGTTGGCATGGAGAACAACAGTGCACTTTTCAATCAAATATTTATGAACATGTTACAGTTGCCAGATTCATAAATGTGGATTTAGTGTTTTATTTCATGTTAAGAATTTTAAATGCATTCCATATGTATAACATTACCATGGGTCTCAGATCTTGCAATCAATTGTAGAGACTTATCCTTGTCTATAAACTGCCCTTTGTACCATCCACCCGTGTATTGAATATTGCTGCCATATCTGGTCGGGTGCCCCTGCTGCTCTCCTTGGGCTTCTTGACAAAATACAAAGGAGGATCTGTAACGTGGTTGATACTGACTTGGCAGACCGGCTGCAGCCGCTCTCACACCGGCATGATGTGGCTTCCCTGTGCCTCTTCTACAAGTACTTTCATGGCTTCTGCTCCGATGAGCTTAGATCACTGGTGCCACCTAAGCACGAATTTACACGAGATACTAGATTAGCAACTAGGTCCCACCCTTTTACAGTTAAACAAATAAGATGTAACCGTAAATTCTACTCCAACAGCTTCTTTTCTCGTGCTTCCCGTCTGTGGAACTCCCTTCCACAAGTCTGCTTTCCAGACAGTTACAATCTCCAGGTGTTTAAATGTAGGGTCAATAAACACCTCCTATCACACTAACTCCCAACTATTCTCACAACACTCTCATCTACCCAACCCTCATTCTCGGTATCCTTACCCGCCTATCACCCACCCTCTGTCATTTCCTATATTTAATCAGCCTTTCTCCACTCTACGTAGCCCCCTGCACAGTAGTGGCAGTGACATGCCTTGCTCGGGGTGAAACACTTATTAAAAAAAAAAAAAAAAAAAAAATATGGTTATATACTTCAAATTTATTTGAAACTCCCACCTATGATTGGTAGCTAGGATGATACAGTCATCATTAAAAATGCTTCCCAGAAACAGAAATTACTTTTGTTTCAACCTAATACTCAACAAATATTAGGCTAATTTTACAGTTTTCTGTTTTTGCATGCATTTTTAATGTCTTATCAAAATTGGCTACTTGCTTGATATAACTTGATTATTGCAGAAATAAATCAAATTTGTATAAAATTTAATTTATAAATATGTGTATTTGTTAAGCTTCATATGAAGAATTGAATTTGGTAACTTTCATTTGAAACATTGTTTTGGGGGGTCTTTTTTCATTGGGTTATATACACTGTCAGATTTTTTTTATGTAGGCCAATATCTTCCCAATAAAATGACATTAAACATTCATGTTGGTAAAACCTTTAGGATTTGAACAGTAAATTAATTTTAATTTATAAATATGGGCATTTGTTAATCTTCATATGAAAAACTGAATTTAATGACTTTCAAAATGTCAACTTAACCTAGTAACAAAACTAGCATAGGCCCCACATTTCCAAGATTCCCACATTAAATACTTTCTTGAGCTGCTTCTTAAATTATTCATTATTTCAGGTAACATTATTTTGAGGAGGTTAAATCTTTTTTTTTTTTTTTTAATCATCTCACCCCAAGCAAGGCATTCCACTGCCACTATTGCGCATGGGGCTACATAGGGGAAGGTAAAGAGAAGGAGTGGATAGACATAGGGAATGTCAGGAGAAAGGTGATAGATGAGTAAGGATAGCGAGGATGAGTGTCGAGCAGGTTAGTGTGTTAGGAGGTGTCTATTGACCTTACATTTAAACTCCTGGAGATTGTAGCCGTCGGGAAAGCAATCGTTTGGAAGAGAATTCCACAGTCGGGAAGTGCGAGGAAAGAAACTGTTGGAGTAGAAGTTACGGCTGCATTTTATCGGTTTCACTGTAAAAGGGTGGGATCTAGTTGCTAATCTAGTATCTCGTGCAAATTCGTATTTAGGGGGCACCATTGATCTAAGTTCATCGGAGCAGAAGCCGTGAAAGTATTTATAGAAGAGACACAGCGAAGCCACGTCTCGCCGGTGAGAGAGAGACTGCAGGCGGTCTGCCAAGTCGGTATCTATCACATTACAGACCCTCCTCTGAACCTTATTGAGAAGCCCGAGGAGAACAGCAGGGGCACCCGACCAGATATGGCAGCAGTATTCAATGCACGGGCGGATGGTAGATTTGTAAATGTGCAGGATAGATTTAGACGGAAAAAACTTCCGGGCCCTACACAGAGAACTGACTTTCATAGCAGCGGATTTAGCAATGGATTCGATATAGTCATTCCATTTGAGGTCCGCTGAAAGTGTGAGACCAAGGAGGCGTAGTGTTTTACTCTCTGGGAGGCAAGCCTGGTCCATGCTAATGGGAGGTCAGTATAATCATTTACCACATATTTTTCTACATTTGGTTATCATGTTGATAGAAGTTAAATATTTACCTGCTGTATATATGCTATCACTATACTGATAAATAATTCATTTAGTATTTATGTAGATTTTTACTTTTAATTTAGGGTCCCTTTTTTGCTACAGACTATAAAATAACTTAATCTGGCCCTGATTAATTATAGATTTGGAAACATTTTGTTTGAGAGAAGTATGAGAAAAGAAGCTGTTAGCAAAGAAATTAAGATTACATCTAGCTGATTCAACTCTAAAATGAGACCTTGCTGCCAATCTAGTCATCATCTTCTTTTATGTTTTGTGTCCTTTCAGAACATAGGTGATCATGGCTTCCATATCTTCCTGTCTCTTGTAGCTCTTAATATATTTTGTCTTGTTATTTCCCAATCGGCTTAAGTTCATAAAGACTTGATACTATAGAGTAAAGTTTATCAGAACAAGTGCCATGAAACTATTTATAGAAATGACACAGGGAAACTACCATACTGTAGCTTTGTCTCTGTCCTTTATAAAAGTCTTATTCTCTAATCTTCTACCTTGAGTCACTCTTGGGCCTGTATTGGGTGAAAAATAGTATTAAAAAATTTCATATATTGGTTAATATATTATTTATTATGTAATATCTTCATAGATTTTGAAATATATAAGTGGACAGTGAAATCAACAACCAGCAGCAACAGTCTGTTTCATGTTTAAAGTCAGGATCAATAACATTACAAATTCTTCTTTGAATTTTATCAAGAATCTTTAAGTATATAGCAGAAGCACTAGATCATATGTGGCAGCAATATTTGAAGCATGGATGAATGGTAGACTTATAAATATTAGCAGTAAATCAATTTTAATTTATAAATATTAGCATTTTTCCAGCTTCATATGTATAATAGAATTTGGTAATTTTCGTTAATCATAGATTTTTTTTGATGGGGTTATATACACTAAATCTATTTTTCCTTGTTCTTGTAATCCCAATGTTTACAATTTTATTTTTGATGGTATTTTGATCTCTGTTAAATTTTTCTTTAGAATTCCTAGCATCCCTCAATATAGTTACAATATTCTCCCTTTAGAAGTTATATCTTATTACCCAAAGCAATCTGAAATTAAAAGATATATATCTGTAATTATATCATTATCTATATTTATTTACAATATGAGGAAAGAACAACCTTCAGTTTCATAATAAAATCTCACACAAGCAAATAGGTTATTACAAATATTTCTAATAAAAACAGATGCTATAAGCCAAAAATCTCAAGAAATATTTATATAGATCAATATACTTAAAAGTATATCAGAGTTAGTTGGTTAATACTAATTTTATTGTAAAATTTTTATTTCTGTCTTATTTTCTTGGATGAGGAGCTATCAATATTTACAATATTTACACAGAGAGTCAGTCAGTTAAGTGCAATATGTGAAACACGCTTGGGTAATCATGTCTCGAAAGAAACATGACTGACTAGACAGAAGATTATCCCGCAGTAGGTTGCCATTGCTTTATGCAGCATTCTGGTTGCCAGCCAAGGCTATAGAACCCACTCTGTCCTATTATTTAACCCATAACTGGAGAGAAGAGACAGATTAATACCTTTCCCAAGGGTATTTGTATGTAAGTGAACATTGTCCTCATTTTTGTAGATATACAGCCACATCATGTTGCAACATCAGTTCCCATATGATGACTAAAGTTAAGCAAGGTCAAGCCTGGTTAGCATCTAGATGGATAACGACTTGGAAATATCAGGTGCTGTAAGCTTGGGTGTGCAGGGAGTATAATGGATAATTGCTTGGAATTGTAAATTAGAGAGCTATGTTCTAATTTAAGTTGGGGTTCATTATATTAACTTGTGAAATGTTTGTATCACTTGTGAAAGATATGAATCCACATCTTCTTTCCCCCAGCTATAGGTTAATCAGTAAATCATTATTATTTCAAAAAATAATTCTAAGGAACGATAAGAAAGGAAGTGAATGACAAGGAAATCTTTGAATAATGAAAGATACAGCAGATAACACCAGGAAATTTTGCAAAAATATATCACGTAAAAAAATTACTTAAAATAAGTGCAACAAAAAAAAATAATCTGCACAAGACTAAATATGCACAGGTTGAAAAACTGCAGAATGCAGATTTAGCAGGTGCATATAATAAGATAAAAAGAAATAGGGCATAAATCAAGCAGGTTGTATAAAAGTTAAAGAGAAAGCAATTGTAATGTAAAAGGAGGGTAATACAAATACAAATACAAATACCCGCGTCTATTGAACAGGTGTAGAGGCTCATCCCTTGTTCCCTGTTTAGGATGTGGTTTCCAGCTTTCTCTTTTCCAATCTTTTCATTCTTAGGTAGCCCCTTGCGCTTCAGTGGCATTACCGCCTTGCTTGGGGTGATATAATTAAAAAAAAAAAAAAAGATCAAATGAAAATATCAGAGAGCTTTTCAATGACAACTGAAGAGGGAAGACAGTAATACATGAAACTGTAGAAAGCCCCATGAAACTAAAATCTAAAGTTAGGTCAGCATGAGCCAAAATGAAAAAGACATTAACAATAGAACAAGATGGTGTTTTAACAGAGATGTTGACAGTTTTAAACAATCAAATCAAAGGAACCAGGTAAAAATGAATGCACTCTATCAAACAATCAGCTTGATGAGCAATATAACAAAATATATAACAAATAATTAAAAATCCCTCCTCACAGATGATGAAGTGCCTTAAAGCAAAAGAAACGTGATCCTACAGGAGGATACTGAAAATACCTTGGATCTAATGTGAACAATGACAGTTTTAAAGAAAATCAAAACTAAAAGAAGACTTTCATAAAGTGAGAGTTGAAATTTCTAGAACATAAAATGAGGAAAGATGGTTTGGAAAATGTGATACTCCCAAGACAGACTAAAGGCAAGCAGGACAGAGCGAAACAACCTACCTAGTCAGCTTGAGTAAATGGATGGCAAAACAGAGTTTAGAAACAAAATTTATTAAGACTTACAAAGAACAAGAAATTGTGTAGATCCAGGTTTAGGACAGATGACAAAACCTATTAATATCTACAAAAGAGTAGAAATTAAAGAGAGAAATGATAGCCAACATCTTGAAGAGGCACAGAACATCTTCTATGTGCTATGTCTTTTCAGGACATAGGTGATCATGTCTTTCCATGTCTCTCTATCCCTGGTGGCTTTTAGCACGCTTTCCCCTGTTATTCCACCCAAACCCCGCTCTACCATCTACCTGCTCAGGCTTGTCAAATATGTTATCCACTGCTTTTGATCTGTCTCTCTTTCCCTCTATCTAACCTGTGAGTATCAGATTCTCCAAGCCCTCCTTCCTCATCACATATCCCAGGAACTTTAGCTATCTTTTTCTGGTGCTCAGTATTAATTTCCTGTTCATTTCCATCCTTTCCAAAACCTCATAATTGCTCACATGCTCAATCCATGATATCCACAGCATCCTTCTGTAGAACCACATTCCAGTTGCTTCAAGTTTTTTCTATATCTTTGATGATATTGTCCAGCATTCACTGCCATACTGAAGAACAGACATCACATTGCAATCCAGTACTCTCTTCTTTGTTTCTAATGAAATTTTCCTGTCTCTTAATACTGCTCAGCTTTTGGAATGTGTCCTTGGCCATTCCAATTTGCCTTCGGAACTCATTGTCGCACTTTTCATCTTCTGTTAGAACACTTCTCAAGTACTTAAATTTTTGTACCTGCTTGAAGAAGAATAAATCAAAATTGATATGGCTTTTATCAAGATACTGGATCAAGAAATGCAATTCTTATGAAAAGAATGCTGTCATACAGTTGACACAAACAAATACTTAGAATATTAGGCAAGCTTGATTTATGCATAAAAGATATTCAAATAATTCATGACCTGTACTGAAAACAGACAGCTTGCACGCATATAGGGTATGAGTTAAATGAGCATAAAATAGTATAAAGAGAAGTACAATAAAAACTTTTTTCACTTCATTTATTTAGCCTACAAAAGATGATTCAAAGAGGACCTGATCATGATTTATTATCAAAAGATATATCCTTAATAACATACACTAAACAGACTACATTGTGTTGACAGATTCAGAAGCTTAACTTAAAACTATAAAACGTGGTTGTTAATGAAAGCAAGAAAATGAACTATTAACTGTGAGAATAAAGAATTTAAATAGCAAAATGATCAAACCAAAGATTTTATTAGGAGAATAAAGATCATGTAGGTATAGAAAGTTAATTATCTGTGTGGTTCAGTAACTTGTCAGAGAGAACATTTTGTTTTATTTTCAGTTAATTCATTTGAAGCAAGGCAATAATGCCACTAAGATTCAAAGAGCTACTGGGAATGAATGAGAATGAAAAGTGAGTGAAGCAATTTGGGGAGTTATGGCCAGATGTAAGGGGTGATATAGTCACAGAAATTGTCTGTCAGCCACGACTGGGTTCTCTTGCTTTTGTGGCATGGTACGGAGTCTTGCTGATAGATATAGGATCTTTTACGAACCACCCACTTGACCCAGGGCAGCACTATCTCCTCAAGGCACTTTATGTAAACCTTTGTGTTGAGTCCTGTAAGAAGATGAATGGAGGCATAATGTCACCATCACTAGTGATCACTCCAAACACCTTTTTACTTCTTGTGTCGCATAGTGCAGTGTCCTGTTGCCAGATATAGGGTCTTCCAGCAGCTGCCCACTTGACTTAGGGCAGTACTACCTCTTCAAGGCACTTGCTATAGGCCTCAGTGTTGAGTCTGAGGCCTGTGGGAAGATGAATGTAGGCATAATATCACCATCACTAGTGATCACCCCAAACACCACAATGTTGACTAAATATATCATCCAACTCTTTCTAAATCTTCTGCACTGCACTCAGATCAACACCCAAATGCTCTGAAATGTTTGTATTGGAACTTCTGGTGCAAATACCAAACAGTACAGCATAGTGTTTCAAAATTTCTGGTAACAGAATTTACCCATCACACCCTGAATATATATATATATATATATATATATATATTCAGGATGTGATGGGCAAATTCTGCTCCCAGAAATTTTGAAACACTATGCTGTACTGTTTGGTATTTGTACCAGAAGTTCCAATATATATATATCGTATTTTACATGATGTATGTAAGATATTAATGAAGAAAGAAGAAAAAGAGAAATTTTGAAGCTATAATTATGCCATACTATTAAAATATTAGCACCAAAAACGTAAATAAGTAAAATAAAGTTTTTGTAATTTGGGAAATTTCTTTCATCTTTAAGAAACTCAATTAATTTAGGTGTGGAAGCTGACAACAAAAGAAGGAATTAAAAAATGAAATTAACCACTCATAACTAATTTGGAGAAATTCATTTGATATTTTGTTCCAGTATCACAATTAAGTAGGTGATGATAAATTAATTAGGGAAAAAATCAATATCCAAAATTTCCTTTCTTCATTTTTCAACAAGAAATTACAGGGTCTTTCAACATCCCTTTTTTATTGTGACTTCAAAAACAAAAAATGCAACACTTTCTTTTACATTGCTAAATACTGGAGATATTTATAAGAGTGTAAAGTAAATCATTTGAATAATTTTTATCATTTATTTTTATAGTGCATCAAGCAACTGACCACAATAGTGAATCTCACAAGTTATCTGTGAACAATGCTGAATAATATGAAACTCTGACATTAAATATTATTGTTCATTTAGATCTTCATAGTTAGGACTTACCATGTTCTATACTGTCAACTCATCCTCATTTTCTTTGAATTCCTTTGGTAAAGAGGTCGTTTCTACTCAAATAGCTTCTTTCCCAGAACTGTTACTTTGTGTTTCAAAATCCCAAGAGGATGCTTACCTGATCACTACATTCTCAACTTCTTCAAGTCTAGGTTTGAATATTAACTATCCTACATATACTTTGTAATATGCACTTTTTACCTCCTCCCTTTCTTCCCTTTATAAAAGCCTCATTCTCTAACCTTCTACTTTGAGTCACTCTTGGGCCTTGTATTGGGTAAAAATAGTATCAAAAACTTTAATATATTGGTTAATATATTGTTTATTATTTAATATCTTCATCTCTTTTTTATTTATCCCTAAGGTAATATTTATTAGAAGACAACCTGACACATGGCTTAGGGATTCCGGCTTTGGTTAAAGGATACCTTATTCCTTGGCAGTTTGGAGTTCAATCCCTAGGGTCACAATATTTATTACAAGTATTTCAATAGAAGAAATGGACATGTGACAAACTGGTGAATATAAACAATCAGGTCATGTGTTTCTTGAATAATCTAGTATTGAAATTAGAGAGAGTTGCCTTTAAACAGGAAACCGACCATTGCTGCTGGTTGTTGACTTCACTGTCCATTTATATATTTCAAAATCTATATTCTATACAATGTAAATGTTTCCTCTTCTGAGGTCATTTTGCTGACTTTCTTGAAATTATAATCATTGTAATAGATTACAGAGGGTAACTGAGAAAAAGTTTATATTTAAGTAAATATTCTTTAAGCAAACTATCAGATATAAAGTAGCAGCACTTAGTATAATAAAGCTAGGATTGTATACTTCACTGGTGAGTCAACAGTGTTAAGATAACATACATGTGAGAAAAACCCATTATAAAGGCACTCTGTAAGTCTTTTTGATGGTTTTGATAGATGCCCTATGTTACATAATGTATAAGCTAGACAAAACATTGGCAAAACAATAACTATAGTGATTATAATTCCATTCTCTACTATATTGGTTAGAACTTTTATGAAACAAATCGAGTAGTTGTAATTTGAAATCTGTGGGCATGGAAATTTGAAAGTGAGGAATTGTCTTTGATATAAGATCAAAAAACATGAAAGTAGATAAGTCAAGATTTCTGATGTTTATCCATACCACCTCCTAGATTTTTTATATGCCCATGATTTCAACAGGATGACAAGCCATACATGGCTGACTTATTGGCATCGGTTCTATCTCCATCCCTCTCATCCACCAAAGGGCTTACGGCCTATCACATTGAATACACCGGTTCTCGCTCGATCCCCGAAGTTAAGCAACGTTGAGCCTGGTCAGTACTTAGATGGGAGACCGCTTGGGAATACCAGGTGCTGTAAGCATATAGTGACGGATGTGCGTTGTGGTGCAGTGGATATCGGCTTGGAAAGAGAAATCGGTGAGCCGAGTTCGAATTTCAGTTGAATACCCTGCATTCACTTAAGCACTTGTACCCTTGGGAAAGGTATTAATCCATCCATTCCCTCCAGTTATGGGTTAAATAACAAGGGTAGGACTTGGGGACCCTGCTCTTAAAAACAAATCCCAATGAATCGTGAAAAGAAAAACGTTGTAAAAATAAAATAACCTTACCCAAAAATCACTGGTTATGACCTTAAAATGATCCCATAAAGATTGATAGGTTGTTAAGCCTCAAAAACAAACAAACAATCACCCACCAAAAATGATACCGTTTACATTCCCAATAAAATAAAGAGAGTGAAAAGAATCCTGAAAAATTATTGTTAAGTCTGTTAATGCAGTATTGGAATACTTACTAAGCAATTGCCGGTAGACTACTAGAAACCACAAACAGCATGCAATGCAACACCTTGAAACCATATATTGCTTGAAGTGGATCAGTTTAGTAAAATCCTTAAACTTCTGTAAAGATTATATATTTCAAAATGTTTATTTCTTCTGTATAAATTCATAGATGCTGGTAAAGAAAAAATGTTGTTTTCCTATGTAGAAACAAAAGTAATTCAAATTAAAGATAATATTTTCCCTGGTTCCCTGACCACATGTATGTAGGTCTCACCCTTTTACCATCAAAATAGTTAAATGTAATCTTTTCTTCTACTCTGTTTCTTCTCTCACACTTCTCATTTGTGGAACTCCCTACTCTTTGCATGCTTCCCTGATTGCTACAATCACCAAAAGTTTAAATGCAATGTAAATTCCCATCTTCTATCTACTTGATTCCCATCTATCTCTTATCTTTTCTTATACATCTTTGACATATATATATATATATATATATATATATATATATATATATACCCTCTGTACCTTTTCTTTTTCCATCATTGTAACTTCCTGTGCACCAGTGGTGGTCCTGCCTTGCTTGGGGTGAAATGATTGTAAAAAAAATTAATAAAAACCTTTTTAAAATTATCACAAGACAAAATCAGTAGTAACATATAGAGACCTCAGTGATTGGGGTTTATTATGAAAAGTGTAGAGTACAGTTTTGAAAGCAATATTTATGAAAAAACTATTCACTCTTTAAGTTTTTTTTTCTGATTTCTGTAAAAGAAAGAATTAAAAGTTTATTATTAATTAACATTTTGATGTATTTATGATATATCCCTGGAAAGAATATCAGGGAAAAAAATAGTGCAAGAATAATACTTAACACTGAAGATAGATTAGAAGAGATTTATTATACAACAGTACAATAAACCAATAGACATACAAGAACAATCAATGTATAGTAACAGAAATAATGATCAAATAGCAAATGTCTCCACCTATGAAGTATGCGTCCGTCTAGTGACGTATGCTGATGTATGCATCCGTCTAGTGACGTATGCTGACGTATGTGTCCGTCTAGTGACGTATGCTGACGTATGTGTCCGTCTAGTGACGTATGCTGACGTATGTGTCCGTCTAGTGACGTATGTTGACGTATGTGTCCGTCTAGTGACGTATGCTGACGTATGCTTCTGTCTAGTGACGTATGCTGACATATGCTTCCGTCTAGTGATGTATGCTGATACATGCCCCTAGTCACAGTCTTTTATAGACTAGACCATATCCATTACGGGGTAGGATAGGATGTTCCTCTACAACAATTTATTACATTCTCATTTCTTCTCTGGTTGAGAATTCCTCAGGAGTGAAATGTTTTGTTGATCAAGTTCTTTATCAAGTTCTTTATGCTAGTTTCCTTTGCATAATCTATGATATTCTGTACACTGACATTTGAAAGATTGAAGCGTTGGTTATTCTCTTCAGGTTGTTTAGAAAATGATAGGTCATTGTCCACTTATCACACATGCAGATGGAATTACTTTTTAAGATTTTGAGATATTGCTGTATTCCTACCTGTATACAGGAATGGGATATTCCTATCCTCTTAAATATGTGGACACTATTGGAGTAAATTGTAGTAGAAGAGGGTGATTGTACTGGCTAGCCGTGTATCTACTTCACACTGCTTGTGAGTCTTGTACTTGTTGACATACTATTATACCCAACCTCTGTTTTGACAATTACTCATGCAGTAACCTTTTAGGGTTACAACATATATATATATGTATATATACAGACACTTTGTTATCAGCATTTAAATAAACCTAAAATTTGTCTTTTAGGTACTGAGAATTTAAATTGTAACCTACCTCACCATCGTGAATTATTTAAGAATATTATTTAAGAAATAAGGTAAGGAAAAATACATATACAAACTTCAGTTTAAATTTTACTAGGCATTTCATTGCATTCACTTATGCACAAATACTCTTGGGAAAGGTATTAATCCATCTCTTCTCTCACCAGCTATGGGTTGAATAGCAAGATACATTGGGTTCTATGACTTTGGTTAGCAACTGGTCTATCACAGAAAGTGATGGCAAACTACTGTGAGAAAATCCTCTGCCTAGTTAGTCATGTCTCAAAAAAGACATGATTTCCCAAGCTTGTATAACATATAGCACTTAACTGAATGATATTGATAAAAAATTGAATAACAAGACAGATTGGGCTTGATAGCCTTAATTGGCTACTAGTATACCACAGAAAGTAATTGTAATCTATTATGAGAAAATCTTCTGCCTAGTCATTCATGTCTTGAAAAAGGCATGTTCATCCAAGCATGTATCATGTATTAGAATTAACTGAATTCTAAAAGGAAGTATCATATTACTTTTAGATGACATCAGATTATATGTTAAGTGTCATTGTAATTTATAACTTGCTTTAGGAAGAATGACAATACGTATTCAACGCTTTCTATTTGCTTTGAGTGGGTTTTGAGAAGTGAGTTTCTATTTCAGAATTCAGATTCATCACCTGCTTCCCAAATTATCTGATCAATGACAAATGATCAGTAGGGCAGGTCAATTTTAGAATCAGAGTATTGCAGTCAATTTGAATGTCATTGGTTTCACATGATAAATAACAAAATTGGTTGTTTTGGTAGATGACACTTAAGGTCAAGAGACAAGTTTTCTTAATTCTACTACACTCTTCTTAACACCTTCATTATCTTTAGAGAATACGGATATATGGAATATTCTAAATTGGATAAATTCCTCTTAATTCAATTGTTGTCATAAGCAATATGAGTGACTTTCAATGATATATAAATAATAAGCACAGCTGATCTTTCATAAAAAACAGCTGAAATTCTTTAGACACTGGCAACTGGGTCCCACCCATTCACAGTCAGGTTAGCCAAATGCAGACGACAATTCTACTCCTGCAGCTTCCTCTCTCGCACTTCCCGCCTGTGGAACTCACTCCCGTATTCTTGCTTTCCTGACGGCTACAACCTCCAGAAATTTAAATGCAAAGTTAATACTCATCTACTAACCACTGGCCTCTAGCTCTCTCCCCTCCCCTGTATAACCTTCCCTTTCTCTCCTCCTATGTATCTGTCATCGCACCTTCTTTCTCAGCTTTCTATTGTTCCTTTCTAACTAGCTTGTACTCCTCACTCTATTCTAATTAATCTTTTTACATTTATGTAACCCCCTGCACATCAGTGGCGTTTCCGCCTTGCTCGGGGTGAAATGATAAAAAAATAAAAAATAAAAAAAATAAGGAAGCTTGAAAAGCTTAATGCTTACAAGGCAAATTGAGGCAACAGGCATAGGGGAAGGCAGTGAGCCACTTAGGTGCTGAGCTTGTTTGAATAAATAGCAGAATAGAGAGCAGGTCTTTAGCAAAGGACAGGATGAAAAAGTGCTAAGAGCCAGATAAGGTAAGAAATTGTGGAGAGTCATAATCTCCTATGTCCTGAAGGAATACATAGATTATCTTCCATAAATGTTTATACTTCAAATAAGGTCTTGTCAGATTTTGTATTCATATTCAGTATCTGATCTCTCAAGTTGAACCACCTCTGCCATTTAATGCATTTTCTGTTGTGATTTAAGGCTTAATTAAATTTCACTTCCTATCCATTTTTAATTTGACAATTTCTTTTTGTCTCTATCAACTTCAAACTTCATCCCTTGTGAAGATTTTCACTAGAACATCTTCACAAGGGATGAAGTTTCTTAGCTCTCAGCTTCTGATATTTTTGATCATTTTTATTTCCTCTCTTCCTTGTTGTCTCCAAACATTTTTTTCTACCTTCTGATGTTTCTACAGGAACGCTTCTTGCACAAATGTTGTTGATACATGAATGCTTTCAGAAGTTCAGTCAAGCACTTTAGAACTTGATTTTCTTATGTTATTTACATTCACCTTTTCTTTTGTTATTCACATCAGACTGTTCTTTGAGCATCACTTAAAATCATACCATAAGTGGATCTGTTTGTGTTTATATGTTCATACAGGGAGCGATGAGTAAATTGTTGCCATTTTATATTTTTAATTTTGCACATGTGCATTGGTTACTTTTGATTTTGTTGACTGCACAGTAGAGTCAGTTGGGCACCATGTCTTTGAAAATGAGCACCATGACACAATTTATTCTGCCAGAAATTAGGAAACAACACACTGTACTGGTTGGTGTTCATGCCAGAAGCTCCAATACAAGCATTTTGGAGTGTTTGGGTGCCAATCAGAGAACAGTGCAGAGGATTCAGAAAGAGGTGTGTGTGTGGGAAGAGACTTGAAAATACAGAAGAAGGGGGAGCATAATTTCTTTATTAAATTTTCTTGCACAGGTGAATAGACGTGATATCAATCAGTTAAGTGCTATATGTGTTACATGCTTGGGTGATCATGTCTCTTTCGATCAATGACCAAATAAACAGAAGATTTTCCTGCAGTAGGCTGGTTGCCAACCAAAATTACAGAACCCAATCTGTTCTGCTGTTCAACCCATAGCTGGAGGGAGAAGAGATGGATTAATACCTTTCCCAAGGGTATTTGTGCATAAGTAAATGCAACAAATTCAACTGGAATTTGAACTCTGCTCTCTGATTTCTCATTCCAAGCCAATATCCATGACACTGCATCTCACATCCCAATATAATAGATACTGTTTAAAAATTGAGGCATTTACTCAAAGATCAGAGTGCACTAAAAATAATGTTTGAAGAAGTAATAATGTTGGATTTAAAAGAAATTCATTCATTATATATATATTATAGGGATTTTTTAGATGTGGCACAAGGCTGAACATATGGAGTACCCAATGAAGACTGAAGTCACTATTCATTCGTAATTGATCTCTTGAGACAAGATTGCTAACCATTACACTATGATGAAGGGTCCAATATATATACACTACCGACAATAATTATTAAACCACCACAGTTTTTTAAAAGAAATGATGTATTTCATACTATTTTTAGTATTTATTGCTAGGTGAATAATTCTAAATGAAAATAGAATTGTTCTTTTGTTAATACTGCACAATATGTGCATCAAATGAGCTATTCTGGTGTCTAGTTTTTGTGCTCTCTTCCCCATGCTAGTCTCTTCTTATTGGCTGGCCAAAGCAAAGGCTTCCTAGCTGCCTTGTAAAATTTTGCAAAGTAATAATAACAATGGTATGTAGTACAACACACGGAGAATCAATGTACTGAATATAATACTCTTGAGAATAGTTAAAGCACTGGTTGAAAGTGCTCAGAACAAAAGAAACTATGGACAATTTTATATTCCTTAAATCCTAAAAAAAACAGAAAAATGCTCGAATACTAGAAAAACTCAATAAATAAAAGATTGATTAAATCATCCTTGTCAGCCATATTCAATGAAAGATGCTTAAAAGAAATACTGCTGCCCAAATATATATATATATATAATATCAATTTCACTGTAACTGCACATTTCAATCAACCAGGCCATAGTATAGATAACATGAAATGCATTTGTTTAGTGTCTTTATTTAAATGCCAGCAAGAAGAAAGTAAAAATTGATTCACACATTCTAAGTTTAAATAGGAATTTATGCATACTGAATACAATTTCTATACAAAACCTTCTATAAGCATTCACTGACCCTAATTTTGGCAAATGACTAGCTCAAAACTACTTGATTTCAGCAGCAATATACTGCACATAAAAAAAATGACCTACCCAAAAAGTTCAACTTCAGTTTATTTCTCATTGAGAAATGTCCGAAATTATAATTTTTTATATGTTTCCTTATCATGCTTCTATTTGGTCTAAAGGTCTAATATACATAAAACAATCTATACTTGCGTTATATAATTCCTGGAGAGACCATCCATGAAAGTCTGGAGTTGGCATGTTGAAGGTAACATCAATTGGCTACATGACAAACTTATTGCTTATATATATATATTTATATCTTTCTCTCTTTCCCCCACAAATATTACTATTAATAACTATGAATTATACTCCTTTGATTTCTTAGCCATGCATTCTAATATTTTTTATTTTTTTATTTTAATCTTAAATTTTAAATTTATTTTTTAATTTAAAATTTTAATTTTTAGTTTTTATCTACATGGAATCTTAGAATATTTAAATTTTTACTCTTGTTATTATAAATTTAGTAATAAGTAAATATGATAAGATTTAATTCCCATAAACATCACGTAAACTAAAATTAAAATCTATTAAACTGTCAATTTGTAATATGCACCTGATGATTGCATAATGCATCAAACTCTGAGTCCTGCCATCAACAATATATATATATATAAGTTGTGTATTAAGCAGCAACCCCTCTTTTATGTAAATTGCATTAAAAATGACAGACAAGGTGCTGAGGTTAAGTCTTTTAGATAATTTTTCATGTGATCCTATGATTTTTTCTTTTGAGTATGAAAAGAAAAAAATCATATATATAATTATTATAAGTAATAGGCTTGTCACATAGCTGATTGATGTCACCTTCAATATTCTAGCTTTCATCGATGGATTCTCCAGGAACTATATATATAACCCAAATAATTTCACAAATACACATTGTTTACACTTTATTCAGACTGTCATCCTTATCTAGGTTGCAATTTGTATGACGTTTCAGCTGTTGTACACTCTGGCCTCATCAGGTGCTAGGAATCTTGAACTGAACCCTTTATTATAATCACTGGGGTATATCATTCTCATTCTTTGTGTGAAGCCTCTTTGCTATTGATGAGTTATCTCCCTCTAACCCAACTTGCTAAGTTTATTGGTTCACCACTGCTGTAGTCTGGTATTGAACTCACAACTCTTTGGGTCAAGTCAATGGAACTAACTAATGTATCAACTTACTCCATTGATTGTAATAAAGGGTTCGATTCAAAATTCCTAGCACCTAGCACCTGATAAGTTGTACAAATATCAACCAAGATGAGGATGATAGTCTGAATAAAGTAAATGGTGTAAACAATGTGCATGTGTGTAATTATAAATATTAAATGGTGACAATTGACCCAGTGTACCTTGTATTACTAAAAACTGTTTTAAATCTAAGCCTGCTCATTTTTCTCAATTTCAGTTTTCTCATTTCCATTGATTTGTCTTTCTGCTTTTGCTATTATAGCTAGCCAAATTATTTGATAACATTGGTCATTGTTAAAAAAATTATTTTTTGAAATTGCTTACTTTGCCGCTCAATAAATCACTGATTTCAAATATCTAACAGTATATTAAAATGAATTACTTGATTTACTTTTTAGTTATACTAGATCCCACCCTTTTACAATGAAACCGATAAAATGCAGCCGTAACTTCTACTCCAACAGTTTCTTTCCTCACACTTCCCGACTGTGGAATTCTCTTCCAAACGATTGCTTCCCGGACGGCTACAATCTCCAGGAGTTTAAATGTAAGGTCAATAGACACCTCCTAACACACTAACCTGCTCCCATTCTATCAAACACTCTTCCCATCTGCCCAACCCTCATCCTCGCTATCCTTACTCATCTGTCACCTTCCTCCTGATATTCCCTATGTCTAACCACTCCTTCTCTTTACCTTCCCCTATGTAGCCCCATGCGCAATAGTGGCAGTGGAATGCATTGCTTTGGGTGAGATGATTAAAAAAAAAAAAAACTTATGACTTATAAGTTCAACCTTCTACCACATTTCTATTATAAGAGTATTAGTTTAGTGTTGGTCATCGATGACCCAGAAGATATAGTTTAGACATTTTGAGTGCAAAACCAAATTTTATAATTTAAGTCAATTTTTCCACAATAAAATTGATAGTTGTCTATACTTCTGAGATGAGGTAGTATTTACATTATTTACATTGTTTGGACTGTTGTTGTGAGTTCAATATTGAGTTACAGCAATGGTAAACAAATAACTTGGAGAGTTGAGCTGAAGGGAGATAACATCATGACATTTGGAGGTGGCATTGCACATGGAATAAGAATGATATGCCCCAGTGATCGAAATAATGGGTTTGGGTTGAAATTCTTAACAGCTGAAGAAGGTCAGAGTGTACAATGGCTGAAACATAAATATAACAATAAAGATGAGTCTGAACAATGTAAATAAATAAAATTGATATTAATTAATCAATGATTGCAAACATTTCAAGATATTCTTCTATTGATATAAGTAATGTATCAAGTGAATGTCAGCTTATAATATCTATACCTATTGAAAATATGGGTAAGATCTTTTTGGTGGATGAGTAAATCTTATTATGTAAGCAAAGTACATTTTTTTTTATAAGTAAATGCATAAGATATAGACCAGAGAAACAATTAATTACTACAATATCCTTACATATCTGAATAAATTATTAATTCATTATTTTACGTGTTACTATGGACTACTTGATATTCTATAACATTCATCAGTCTCTCAACCATCGATTCTGGTAAATTTTCTATTGTTTTAACTTCAGCATTATTTGCAACTGCTTTTGTTGTCATCCTGAGTCTTTTTCTTGAATACTGTTTTCCATTTTCTTTAACATTAATAATGACAGACCACAAATATATGAAGAAGATAGGAGTTATTAAATTAGTTTGTGGTCAGCAAAATGTTTATTTGGCTAGCTGGGCAATAGTCAACTATAATATAGGACAGGTTTTTAAAAAATGTTTATTGCTGTTTTCATCAAGATAGAATCTATAAAATAGAAAATTTTTGAAATTTTTAAAACTTTCATTCTGTAATATTTTACAATACTGTGTATATAAAGTATGCAAATCCATTATTTCCATGTTTGATCAATTTAAATCTGATATGTTTATGCCCAAAGATATATTAATCTTTTTGTACCTGTTTTAAAGACTCTGCTTACAAGAAGTAAATGAAATGCTACAGTCAGTTGTTTTCAGTTTTTATGATATTACAACAACTAAACGTTTTGCTCACTTCTTTGTTTTTAGCTAATTACATCAGAACATAAGCATTGTAATGTAGGCCTAATGTTAGATTTTTGTTGCAGTCTTGAATAAATGGCATGTGACGCATTGGTATCAAGGAGATTGTTTTGTTCAGCACAAATATATTCTAGACAATTGAATTATCTCTAAGTGTCAGAATAGTGTATGATAATGAAAATGTTTACATTCAAACAGTTAAGTAAAGTCAAGGATAAAAATGATTAGGATAAATGCTTATGATAAATCTAAATTCAATAATTTGATAAGAAAGATGAATTATATATACTTGCATTGAGTTTATTGTACCTGGTCTAAATAAAAAACAAAACAATGTCAGAATAGAATAAAATGAACAGAAATATAACAGGAGGAAAGCAAAATATTAGAAAAATACGTATTAAGAGTTTGTAAATAATTGAATAAATTGATTTATTTCAGACACAGAAAGCTAATAATCTCTCTCTCTCTCTCTCACTATCTATCTATCTATCTATCTATCTATCTATCTATCTATCTATCTATCTATCTACACACAAACAAGTTTGATTAAAAAGAACCAACAAGGTTTGTCTGGTGATTTTTTTTATTCCATTTTTACGATTCTGGAATAAGGTGTTGTGAATTAGGAAGATAATTGGGGATAAACTGTCTGAAGTTCATATTTCTGGTGTTGTTTTGTTCAAGTACTTTCTTGTCTCAGTCATTTTCAAGAACCAATATGGTGTCTGTGTGGTAAGCAAGAGTTCTTTGTCAACATCCTGGTATTCTTTGGAAAGCTGAAAGTTTGAACAAGTTTACAATTATATCATGTGTAACAGTTATATATATATATATATATATATATATATATATATATATATATGTCACACACACACACACACACACACATATATCTATTTAAATCTATCTAAACTTATTTATAAATGGAACTTTGTCTGTGTGTGTATGTGTATGTGTGTGTGTCCATTACCTATAGACTCCAAAACAGCTGAACCAATTTTCTTGAAAATTTACACAGTTGTACTATAAGCATCTGCGAGTGTTCTTAGCTAGGTTTTGTGTCGAGGTACCCCCGATAAATATCAAAAGTCGATAACTGAAAAAATTGGGTTATAATAAGAGTGTTCTGATTTTAATCAAATTTGATACTCTCATAGACAAAGACATAAGAAATGATATTCAGAAGTTTCAAGGTTGCAGTTCTTACAATAGCACAGAAAATCGATAATATATATATATATAAAAGCTTTCATTACACCCAAGCAACACCGGGCTATACAGCTAGTAAATGAATAAGGAACAAAGAAAGTATTAACAACCTTCAAAACATTAATTTAAAACAGTGCTCAATATAGAAATAGAGCAATGAATATTTATTATAAGTTATACTTTAGAACATGTACAAACTACAATCTACTACAAAGTGTACATTTTGTTTTGATACCATCATTACTAACTACCTGATGAGACATTATTCTTTCAATGTCGGAACAAAATGTACACTTTTGTAGTAGATTATAATTTGTACATGTTCTAAAGTATAATTTATAATATATATATATATATATATATATATATATATATATATATATATATATATAAAAATATGTATAAAAATAGAGCAATGACTATTTACTATTAATTATTACATTAGAACATGTGCAAACTACAAAATACTACAGGTAGTTAACAATGATGGCTGTTACAATCATTGTTAACTACCTGATGAGACATTGTTCTTTCAATGTTGAAATAAAATATACAAATTTTTAGTAGTTTGTACATGTTCTAACATAATAATAATACATACATATGTATATCAAGCAAGACAAAAGTAAAAACACAAATTTCTTTCTTCTTTTTCTTCATATCTGATTCTCCAAAAAAGGTTTAATAAAAGTGAATCATGCTAGATTGATAAATGTTTCTTATTGTTCATTATCTTATCATTCTGTTGGATACCAATCCATATTTTATCTATATTTGATCCCAAACTCATATATATATATATATATATATATATATAAAAACATTTTCACAACAATGATCTAACATTGCCTGATGATGATGTAAAAATCTTGAAACGTAGAAATTTCCATGTTGCAATGTAAACTATATTAATTTTAAATGAAAAGACAATATACATATATATATATATATATATATATATATATATAGTGATAATAATAACTACTTAGACTCTGTAAGAATGCACTCCGTAAATTTATGCCAATATAAACTCTTGAAAAAACCATTAACAAACAGAACCTAAATCCGTTACAATCCGGCATACTAAGTCATCGGATAAATGGGGAGAAAAAAAAGAAACCAGCGGAACAAGAACAAAACATTCAATATTCCGCAGTAAAGAAAAAACCCCAAACGGAACCAAACACAAGAAAAAGTGCTCAATACGAAAGTACAAAAATACAATAGTAGAGCAAAAACACATGAAAAATCTAAAGTGAGCCAAAACCTACCGCAGTTTCACACTACAGATCGTCAGGGAAGAGCCTTTTCCCTGACGATCCATAGTGTGAAACCGCGGTAGGTTTTGGCTCACTTTATATTTTTCGTATATATATATATATATATATATAGTTTTAAGGTATGTTATATTTGTGGGTTAAACTTTTGAATTAAGTTTGAATTAATTGGATCCACTCTTTAAACCATGACTGGGCAATGGAAGTAATGTACCATAACTATTGTGTTTTTGTTAAAGTTTTCTTTTCCTAGGAAGATGACTGAGCTGTCTGTAGAGGTTTAGTACCTTTCTGAAGTAGTGTACCAACAGTATACCTGACATGAAGTGTCCATTGAAATTTGTATGTAAAAATATATACATGTGTATATATTGTTATGAAAAATGTTCATTGATTTCTTCTTCTGCCATGTCCCTTCCAGTTGCCCCTATCCCCCAACATTTTTTCTTTTGATATTTCTCTAAAACTTTGTTCTGCTATTCACTTGCTCAAGCTTATCAAGTATGCTGCATTTTTCTGTCTCTCTTTCCCTGTATCTGTCCTGTGAGTATTAGATTCTCCAAGTCATTCTTCCTCATTACATATCCCAGAAACATCTGCTGTCTCTTCCTGATGTTAAGTATGTTTCCTTTTCATTTCCATCCTTTCTAAAACCTTGTCATTGCTCACATTTGGTCCATGGTATCCTCAGTGTATTTCTGTAGAACCACATTTCTGTTCTTGCAAGTCTTCCTTCATCCTTGAGGAGACTGTTATCATTCACTCCCATACAGGAGTACAGATATCACATGACAGTCCAGTACTCTTTTCTTCATTTCCAATGAAATCTTCCTGTCTCTCAGTACTCTACACAGCCTTTGGAATACATCCTTGGCCATGCCAATACATTGTCAGCTCCCAGTGTCGCACTTTCTGTCCTCTGTTAGAATGCTTCCCAGGTATTTAAATTTCTGGACCTGTTTCATTTCATCATCCCTGACCTGTAGTTGGCATTTTGGGTTCTTGTTTTTACTGATGACCATGCATTCAGTTTTCTTCTAGTTTATGTCTAGTTTTTTCTTTTTGCTTTCTTTAGCTACCTACTGCTTTTTCTTTGTTCCTATTGTAGCTGATTAATTTGTTTTTATGGCTTATCAACCTTTTGTGCCAGAACATATTTTTTAAATTGAATGAATGGCCATAATGATGATTTACTAACACAGTTCCTACTAATTAACACATAACTTGCAAGGAAAAATTCAGAAACATACCTTAGGTATGAATCTACTTGTGTGAAAACAACAACGACAACAGGAACTGGAACTTGGTTCTTTGATTTCCAATTTCAAACTGTTATACAATGCACCACCCACATATCCAAGCTTACAGCACCATGTAATCCAAAACAGTTTCCCATTTAGATACTGATCAGGCTCAATGTTGCTTAACTTCAGTGATCATATGAGAATCAGTGTTTCAGTGTGATGTAGCCATAAGTCTCCTTGTTATAACATACAAGAAATATAAAGTAGTTGATAGAAAATTTCAGCATTCATAAGTTTTAATACAAAACAAATTGCATTTTACAATGGGTAGATTTTTATTCATCAGATGGCCCTGATGACGTTGTTGAAGCTTGAAACAGACTGTCACCACTTGATGTTGAACTTTGTGTCCACTTTTATATTTACAGACACAATATCTTTTATAGTGAACACTCTTGCCCATAAATATAACATACCTTAAATCTATCTATATATATATATATATATATATATATATATATATATACACACACACAAATATCTATTCTGAGACAAGAATCTATAGACACATAAGTAGCTAACATGTCAGAATAAAAGCTGTTATACCGTCTATTATAAGTGAATGAAAGTGTGTACATACATATATATATATGTGTGTGTGTGTGTAATTTTATATGAAAAGGGAGACATATCCAGATTTCATCATGTCTTCTAATTTTCTCTTGGTTTTTCATTCTACTTTATTTTTGTTTTCGTTTTTTATTTTTTTGGATTAAAAGCACCACTGCATTAGTTTTTGATCAAAAATAGAATTTCTTTTAGCACTGGCAAATTTCTTTAATTAAACCTGTTCTAAATCTCCCAGAACTGCACATACACCAAAAATATTCCATTTTGATTGAGGACTCTTTTTAAAAAAAAGGTTTGTTTTTTTTTGTTTTTTGTACATATGACACAAATTCATGATAGAGAATTTACCACTGAATATTCTTGTGTCATTCTGGTGAATAAAGGTCTTCAATTTGAAAAGATAAAAATATTAAAAAATGGACAAAAACAATTTTTTGTGCACACAATTCAAAAGCAAATATATTTCTGTATAATGGAAACTGGTTATTTTCACATTTTTCTATAATTTTGAATGCACTGGAGTTTGCAGATATAAAAAATATACTAAATGATTATAAAAATAATGACAGTGCTAATAAATGATGATAAAGATAAAATGTTCCTACACATTTTCCTCCTGAAAATACAGTTCTAATAATTATGATGGTAGAACTGTAATGAATATGAAAATAATAGAGATTATTGAAGTTCAAATCCTGTTGTCTAGTCTTCTTTTAATCTAAACTGCATCTGTCTATATTTCTGAAATGTGTCATATCTAGTCAGAAATCCCTGCTGTTCATCTCAGGGTTCTCAACAGGTTCCAAAGGAGAATCTGTAATGTGATAGGTCCTAACCTGGCAGCTCAACTCCAACCACTTTCTCACCGACAGGACATGAATTCCCTTTGTCTCTTCTACAAATATTTTCATGGTTTTCACTTTGATGAACTTAGGTCACTGGTGCCCCCTCCTCAAGAATTTACTTGTGCAACCAGACTGGCAATAAGGTCTCACCCATTTACCATTAAATCATCCAAATGCAGCTGACAATTCTACTTCAGCAGCTTTTTATCTCACACTTCCCGCCTGTGGAACTCCTTTCCATATACTTGCTTTTCTGATGGCTACAACTTCCATGAATTTAAATGCAATGTCAGTTCTCATCTCTTATCTATTTGACCCCAGTTCTTTCTACATCTCCCTATATATCTTGTTCTTTTTCTTTCTCTCTACCTTCACTACACCCGTGTTTCCATCCATCTCTTGCCCTTTCTCTGACACCCCCTGTAACTGGTTCATCTTTCTCTTCACTCTCATCTTTATATTATATTAGTTCTGAGTAAGGACATGATTAAGGATGATGAGTACATCATTCCATGCAGGAGAAGGAGAAGCAAGCACTTTCTTGAGATAAGACTGCAAGAACACTGTAAAGCTGTAACATGAGAAGAAATAGAAAAATCAGGTATGGCTGACCATATATGGAGGGGAAAAGGAGATCACTTCCCTCGGTAGGATGAAGTTAAAATAATAGTGAACATCACTGGATAATCCAAAAACTTGAGGAATCAGTGCATATGTTTGGCCACAAGAATCTCTAAAGCCAGTCAAGTATAGACAGGAATGCAATATGGAAACAAGTAATACAGAGGACTAGAGAAAAACAATTACAAACAACAAAATTGCAATATCAGATCTGCAAAAAAAAATGATTACTAAGACATTAGATTTATAAGTCTCAAAAATTCACTCCAGTGGAAAAAAGTGTTGGCTGAGGAATTCTAAATGTGACTTTACCTAAAAGTTGTGAGTTCAATACCTGGCCACAGCAGAGGAAACAAAAACTTTGGAGAGTTGAGTTACCAAGGGGAATTAACCAAAATTGAGATATCCAAAGGCATGAAATCTACCCCCCTGGATTAAATAAAAAGTTCAGTTCAAAATTCTAACTAATAGCATCTGAAGAAGGGCAGAGTGTACAACAGCTGAAACATTGTGAATATGGCAATAAAGAAGAGAACAACAGTTCAAACAATGTAAATAGTGTGAATAATACAACTGGTTCAAGAAATGTATACAGACATTGTAATATAGCAATAACTGTAGAAGTAGAAGCTTATGGAGCTTTATTTGACTAATTCAACTTTATCACTGAAAACATTTATTTTATTATAGTGGATGGTTGCATGTGAGAGGGGAGATGGGATGTGTTTATTTTCTTACCACAGACTTACCCATATTTACGAATGTTACAAACTTGCAAATATATAAACAAAACTTATTTCTAAATTTAAATTTTGAACACTGCACCAGTTTGAAAGTTTAAGCATCACACAACTGAAAGCATTATTGTAGTGATTCAGTGACATACTATTAGCACAGTTGCAATCATTGTTGTTATTTTCTAGCATCATCATGTTATTCATAATTATTTGTTGTTTTCTCCAAATATTTTTGTTACAGATTTGACTTCTTAAAAAGATCACCATTGTTTGTCAAAGAAATTAGTATTCCTCTTATGATATATATTGTAATCATTATCCTTATTGAAGCATTTGCAAAACAGAGGAAATTTGTAGGTTTTCTCTACTCTCCAACTTCCAGTATAAGCATTAGTAGATCTGTGATATGCTAACACCTTCACTTGATAGAAAGAAGAACTGTTTCCAAGAAATTAATTCCAAAATGAATTATGAAAACATTTTATATACAACATTGAAGTACATAAAAATAAATCATACTAAGATGCAACACACACACACACACACACACACACACACACACACACGCGTAGGTATGTATATGTATATCACAAATTATCCCACACATAGAAATTAAACACATACAGAAAAGCAAGTAGGAAGTGAAAGCAGACAAATAAAAAGGTCTTATTGCAAAATGAACACAGTAAAGCTCTAGATATGTCATGTTACTATTTAGAATACTGAGAAATTGTGCTGTAGCCATAGTTAGCTCACTACTGCTTCATTCCCTATCATAAGCAACAATTTTTACCAGTGGGCTATCATAAGATCCTCAAGGGCCCCTTAAGACATCAGTAAATTCGTCCAGTCAAAATAGAGATAATCACCTTTTACATTCCTACATCTTTATTATTATGGCAGTATTTTGTTTATTTCTTTCATTTTCCTTGACATCCTTTCTTCTCCATTTTGAATTCTGATTACAACAGTTACGTGTATAATTACAATTCATGATTGAAATCTTTTTTGTTACTTCTTGTGGTTGTAATTCATTCAAGCAGATGCATATAAAAATAATCTCACTTCTGAAAGGAAATAAAATAAAGAAAATTAATGATGAAAAAAAAAACTTCATAAACAAACCACATTTTTAATATTTAATTACCAGCCAATCAAAGACATTCTCTTCATAATTCAAAATTTTAATTTCAGAAAAAGAAAAGGGAAATAAATACATATGTAGCATTTAAGAAATGGGTAGAAAAAACTTTTCAAAATATTGCATCTTATTTTTATTTAAAGTTTTATCTATTTCTCTTTTTCCAAAGATGGAGTCTATTTTTTTCTCCCTTCCCTTAACACAATTTTTCCTTCTCTTTATCCATACTCTCTTCTTGTGCACTTCCTCATTCTGTCTCGTCTTCTTTCCATCTCCTCTTAGCTAGAGGCAAAAATATACATCAGAGATGGAATCCTCCACTGAAAGAAATGAATGTCAGCTTGTGTGTTGTTAATAACAAGTGGGAGTGACAGGAGTTCTTTTCCCTCTATTTTATCACATTCACTAGCCCAATTGTTAGAGCGTCTACAGAGAAGAACTTTCTGATGATTCCTTTCAGTATTTGATACTTGGAAAGAGTGTAGTGAAAGTGGTTTGTGAATAAACAAAAACACTGCAGATTTGTTTCAGATAGAGTGAATGATGGATGATAACTAAGGAGTTGAATCATTTGAGAAAAGTCTAATGGGATTCCTGCATTGAGAGAGGAAACATGTAAGTCTTCTTCACTATCTAAGATCGGCTCTAAATATTACTATATGTCATATCAAAACACCATAACATAACCAAAGAAAGGACTAAATTAAGCCGAAGAAAGGAAGACAAATGATGACATGAGTTAAACATGAAAAACTTTCCATACCACAATAAAGTACATAAATATCAAGATCCTATATATATATATATATATATATATATAGAATAAATATGTTATATCACTACAAAAGTAGCTATTTTGTTTCGTATCAAGTGATGATGCTGATTTTGAGTTGAAGAGTTTTAAAAGGTTCAAAACTAGTCATATCCTCAAATAACCAAAGGGGTTTGGCTAGTGTTATAAATTCTAAATAAATATTATTCACTTTACTTTATATTGAGCACTTTTTTAAGAATAGTGTTTTTTGGATACCATATTTTATTCCATCCATGCCTACCTTAAGCTTGGATATATATATATATATATATATATATATATATATATATAAAATTGAAATTGCCCCAAAAGCCAAGTTTGAATTTCCGTCAAATTTGTTTTATTCCCTTGCACACAAATACTCTTGGGAAATATATTAATCTATTTCTTCCCCCTCCAGGTATGGGTCGAATAACAGGACAGATTTGGTTTTTGATAGCCTTGGCTAGCAACTGGTCTACCCCAGAAAGTAATGGCAACCAACTATGGGAAAATCTTCAACCTAGTCAGTTTTGTCTCAAAAGAGACATAATCACCTAAGCATATATCACATATGACACTTAACTGACTGAAAGCAGTAAAGCCACTCAGACACAAAGGGTTACTCGATGTTAAAGAATTAGAAAAAGGAAACACTACTAAGAAGTGAGGACAATAATAAAGTATTCGGGAATATAGTAGATTACCTTTAAGTTTTTGAAGATCAAGGTGAACTGAAAAACATGGAGCTGGAAGAGAGTTCCACAAGCAAGAAGTGTGAGAAAAGAAACTGGTAACATAGAATTTATGATAATGTCTAGGTAAGTCAACTGTAAATTGATGAGATCTTGATGCCAGTCTAGTACTGCACTTAAATTCATAAAGTCTAGGTACCATAGAAGAAATATTTTATTAAAAGAAAATGCATCTACTAGTAAGATTTGAACCTGCATCACCCTCTACAGGAGAAACAATCATTAATTCTGACATGCTTTAACAAACTCAGCTACAAGGAGTGTTATGATTAAGCAAGGTTTGTTTATGAAGATTTTTTTTGTTATCTAAGTATCGACTTTGCTTAATTGAGATGAGTCTTTGTAGCCGAGTTACTTAAAGCAGATTATATGTAACCACTGTTTCTCTTGCAAATACTGTAAGAGTGCATATATATATGTATTTGTATGTGCAAAATTTCTTACACAACTAACTATATACCTGTAAAAGGACAATATTAATAAAGATTTAGTTAAATTAATTTTTCTTTTCATTTTTTATATATATATATATAGATAGATAGATCAGAAATTATATGACACAGAGGAATTAAAATAAATATAAAAAGTAAGCAGTATTTGATAGGTATTAATAAAAAGAACGATATTGTTCCTATTTAAGATGCATGGAAGTTGCTGCAATGGTGAGCTAAACAGCAACTGCCTCTGCTGGCCGTTAATCAGCAACTGACTATCCTTATCAATGGTCTATCATGTGTTTCTCAAGGGCTCCTTAAGACATTAGTCAATTCATTCTATCTAAATTTTGGTATTCTTTGGAAAGCTGGAAGTTTTAAATAATCTAGCAAAACTTCATGTGTAATGATTACTGAGAATGAGGCCATTTTGTTCACTCATCAGGAGTTATCATCAATTATCTATTTAACTATTGCAACAAAGTGGTAAAGCTTTTTTAATAATCAGTATGCTGGATCGATGATTTCAGATCAGAATGAAAGACAAAACTGTGTCTTTTTTATATTGCAGCTATTAATGTTTGTTTGCTAGGTTGGCATCTCCCACTTGGAACAATGAACAAAACTCTGATTTTTGCATTTAAACTATTAATGTTCGTTGATTTTAAATTAACCCACTTTGGGTTAATCTTTGTTATTCTCTAAGTTAGTTTGAATACTGCATTGTGCTACTATTGCTTTTGTAATGATCTGTAATATTATGTATGAGCCTGGTCTTAGGTTTGTATGAGTTTATATATCATAACAATGTTAGGTGATTGAAGTCGGGGGAAGAAAAATTTGTGTAAGATCCTCTATGTTGGCTTTAATTCTTATTAGGAATGAATAAAAAACACTTTCTCCTCCCCAATTTATAAGCAGAAAAACACAAGTGTATACTGGGATATTTCCCTAGCCAATAAAACAGGCCAGTTATTGGTTTTCTCTGACTGAGTCCATGTCTCTCTTGAACTGAAAATGCTATGTTTGCTTATCCAAACTTGTTCCTGTATGTCTACTTTGTAAACTTTTTGCCATATTACTGTTGCTTTGTTTTTTATATATTGTTTGCTTGCTTTACATTATTTTTGGCTCTGTTTTTTTCTTATTATTGCTTATTCCAAACTTTATCAATTCTATTTGTTGAGCAGTTCTGTCCTTTATTTATATCTAATCATGGTCACTAACTCTACACGCTAAAAGTTAGAAGTCATTTTAAGAGACACAATGTGTTACATAGAATATTTTCCACATTCTCATTCAGTTTCAGTTATATAAAATATTTTCCACATTCCCATTCAGTTACACACACACACTCACACAAACAAAAAGATTTTTAAATATATATATTAGTAGTGTGTGATAATTTTGAATTCCAGCTGTGGTTGTTTATGTTAATTTTGTGTTAAGGTTTTGAGAAAAATCAATATAACTTGACAAAGTATTCTCTTGGTTTGCTCTCATGTTTGACTGTTCAAATCACATTCATAGAACTATCTCACCTGCCAAAGTAATGAAATGATTGACAACCTTGACAGCAACCAATTATCTATCTCGTTCTCTTTCTTTTTATTTGATTCTCTTTCTTTCTATCTCATTCCCTTTCTATATATCTATATCATTTTCTGTCTCATTCTCTTTCAATCTGTCTCCCCATATATCTCATTCCCTTTCTATATATCTATCCTATTCTCTATCCTTTCTATCTCGTTCTCTTTCTTTCATTTTCTCTCCCTGTACATATATGTGTGTGTGTGTGTGTGTGTGTGTGTGTTTAGGCAATAAATTCTTTTTTATGTATGTCTGATTAAATAAGTTATAAACATTATGTCTACTTATTTTTAATAAAATCCGTTCGTACTCACAAATAATCTTCCATGTATTATTATTAAAAGATGTGAGAAATACGCTGTAGATTTGGGAGTTGTTTTTATTTTCTATTTTCCAAGTACTTTCAATCTCCTTCCAAGATCATGTTCAGGGGTGCAAAAAGTAGTAACAAGTATTAGTAACAAAATAACCACAAAACTGCACCTCTTTGTAATTTATTTAATTAGACATATATAAACAGAAGTTTAACACCTTCTTTTTCTGTGATGTGTCCCTTTGGACCATAAGTGATCATGGTTCTCCACATCTTTGTAGCTCTTAACACCCTTCTCATGTTATCCCGTTCAACCTCCACTCCACCATCCATCTACTCAAGTCCCTCAAGTATGTCACACATTGTTTTTGCTTGTCTTTCCTTTCCTTTATTTATTCTGTGAGCATCAGATTCATCTGATAGATTTGAAAATGCAGGAAAGTAGTCTTCTTTAAAGATCCTTTTCAATCAACAGTCAGTTAAGTGCCATACATGAAACACGCTTGGACGATCATGTCTCGAAAGTACGAAATACCCTTGAGAAAGGTATTATCCGTCTCTTCCTTCCAGTTATGGGTTAAATAACAGGACAGATTGGGTTCTATAGCCTTGGTCGGCAGCCAGTCTACCGCAGAAAGCAATGGCAACCTACTGCAGGATAATATTCTGCCCAGTCAGTCTTTTGAGACATGATCGCCCAAGTGTGTATCATGTATGGCACTTAACTGACTGACATTCTGGCCTTCTTGTGGTGATTAAAATTTTGACCTGAACCCTTTATTTCATCCACAAATGTAGGTTGTTCTAGTTTCACCTGCCATGCCTTTTTCACATACTTCAATATCAGTTATTTCCCTTTAACTCAACTCTCCAAGTTTTATTGAACTCTTTGGGTCAAGGCACCGGTTTCAACCAATGCTACTGATAGTGTCACCTCTTTAAGTACCTTGTTGAATGAGCTCACCACATTCAGGCTTACCATTTGGTTGGATTGGACAGGAGCTTCTTTGATTATTTCCATGGTAGACAGGTTTTCAGACATATGATGGCAACTTCTCAATTACTGGGTCAATTATTTTTATTTGAAACCTATAATATCCTCTTTTTTTCTTTCTGTAATTATAGTCAGAGATTATTAAAACTGTAGATTTAAAACATATGATATCCACATTGTTTCTTTTTGAAATTGTATTCAGAGATTAAAAATGTTCAAGAATAACTATTGGAATCATTATGCTATCAAAAGATATCTATTTTCTCATTATTGTTTGAAGTCCTGAGATTAATTGCTGTTATTATCCAATTCTGACAGAAAATGGAAAGTGTGACGTTGAGATCCAAAGACACATTGGCATGGCCATGGATACATTTCAAAACCTAACCAGAGTAATAAGAGACAGGAAAATCTTATTGGAAACAAAGAAGTGCTGGATTGCTATGTAATATCTGTCCTTTTGCATGGCAGTGATGTTGGGTGATCTCATCAAGGATGAAGAAGAGACTTGAGGAAAGAGAGACAGGAGAAAGCAGCATGAGACCTACTTGATAGACCTGAGCAAATGGATGGCAGAGCGGGGTTTGGGTGAGATACTGAGAGAAAAAATATTGACTAGAGAGAGCGTCATGTGAAAGTCCATGATCGCCTACATCCCAAAGGGACATGGACAATGAAAAAGAAGAAGATCCAATAATTCATTCAAACTGGTAGTCTTATCTTTTCTGTTCTCATGCTTGTAGCTTTTAATCTTCTTCACATATAAGTTACAGGTTGTCACATATATTTTTGTATGTCTCTTGTATTTTTCTCATCAGATTGATGCAAATTCTATTAAACACTTCAGACATCATGAAATCATGTTAAAAGCATAAGTTGCTTTGTTTTTAAATTATTTTCAATCTTCTGCTTTTGTAAGAAAAAATCAAATTTACTACTTTAGTTTAAGTCTATTTAAGTTAAAGTCTATTTTTGTTTAAGTCTATTTTTTCTCTGGGTCACAGTTACATAATGAAAATTTGCTCATGCCTCAACAAATTATATGTAAAAAAAAAAAAGAAAGTGAGGGTTAAAAGGAGATAACTGCAGATTCTGAACATTATCATAGATAACTTTCTCCTCCAATTTGTGGACTCTACTTACTATAATATCCTTAATACTTGATATAATGCAAAAATATCACAACGGTAAAATCAGTCAATGATTATTTATAACTATTTATACTGGAACTCAGTTATTTAGTTACAAGTAATCCATAATAATATATACAATTTTGAAATCATATTTATTTTTGGCATATGAATTATTTCAAGCTGTTTTTTTAATTGTTTTTCAATCATTCTGCCTCACCTGCTATACCTTTTCACCACACCTATGAAGTGTGCCACACTGTTTGAGAATCACTAGTTTAGGTAGTTACATTGGAAAGTCTAGGATTCTTCAAGGTTAAATATAAAACACTTTCTTGAAAGATGATCAAAATAAACAGATATCAAATAAAACTAACAATCATAAAAAATTACATGAGATGTGATTTAATAGACAAAGCCAAGTTTTAATTCCAGTTGGGTTCATTAGTTTCACTTAAATCTTGTGAAAGGTAGGAATCCATCTATTTCCCCTAATTATGAGTTGAATAGTAGACAAGCTACATTCTATAGCCTTGGCTGGCAACTAGTCTACCAGAGAAAGAAATAGAAAATCTGCCAAGTCAGTAATGATCCCAAAAGAGGCATGATCACCCAAACATATATCCTGTATGGCACTTAACTGACTGACTATATCACAAGAAAAATTATGCTGGGCAATGCTGAGTAACTATACAACAACAATAATTTACTTATTGTCAAATGAAATAAAATAATTCATTCTTAAAACAAACATGTCCATGTCAGAGTGAAGAGTAAGCAGAGAGAAAGGCTTGATATATGTTTCCTACTTAATAATTAAATTTTCACTTTGTTTTATGCTTGCTGCCAGTACCAATGAAACAATTCCCTCAGCTAATTATTTCTTTGTCTGAGATTGGGTTTTTATTAGATTAATCCTTTTAACTAGTTATTACCTCAACTCATATTTCAAAATTGTACACCAATCAATTGTGGCTCATGGTCATATCACACTGAAATACAGCTCTTGTAAGATCACCAAAATTAAGCCACATCAAGCCTGGTCCGTACCTAGATGGGTGCCACTTGGTAATACCAGATAGTATAAGCATGAATGAGCGGGCAACATAATAGATAATGACTCAGAATTGTTAATCAGAGCAGAACTCTAATTTTTGTTGGGTTCATTATAATAACCTTGAAACAGATATAAATCCTCATTTTTCCCCTAGCTATGGGTTAATTAGCAAAACCTGTATCACTAAATCACTATTATCTCTAAAAAAGAAAATAATCATATAATCTAATAATACTTTCTGGTTTAAATAACCTGCAAAGGGTTGATAAGCTGTAGGAAGTTAATCAACCAACAACAACCAACCTGTTGTTACAAAATTGAATACTGCAATATATATATATATATATATATAGTTAATAAAAGATTTGTCACTTAGCTGAGTGATGTTACCTTCAGCATCCCAACTCCAGGGTTTCATAAATAGATCCACTGGAAATTACTCCATCCACTCATCAGAGGGTATCAATAACAAACTGCTTATACTTCTATATAGCTTCTTTTTTCCCCATAAGGTATGTGTGTATTATCTGTGCATGTGGAGAATGTTGTTATTTGTCCTTTTAGTTATTTCTTTTTACTTTACCCTTACTCCCTAGCCTTTACACTCTATTTCTCTTTTCTTTCAATTGTTGCCATTTAACTTTCAGTTTTCTAGACAGGCTCTTGCTAATTTTTAAGCTTTCCAGATTTTTCTTGATTTAGGAAAATTGTATTTCATTTTTTTTTTTACATAAGTAATTAATTTCAATGCTTAACTAATAACTTTACATTATTTCTTAATATAAATGCTATATTTACTGGATAAACATGTTTCAGAAGACTTGTTTTTGAAATGGCATAATTCTCATTAACTGGCCTAAGTTTTTGAGTGTTTTTAACTCTTTGAACTCTGACCCTGTGATCTCCCCCACTGGGCTCCTGCTGCCCATAATGCTGTCAATAACCAGCCACTCAATGGAAAGGGTTATTAAAGAAAATGTTCTCTTCAGCACTTGGGTGCAGGTGTAAGGCCCACTGAAGATCTTCTTCTTCTTCTATGTGCCCTGTCCCTTCAGGACGTAGGCGATCATGGATCTCCACGTCTCCCTATCCCTTGTGGCTCTTAGTATGTTTGCTCCTGTTGCTCCTGGCAACCCCCGTTCCATCATCCACCTGATCAGGCCCTGCAAATATGTTATCCGCTGCCTTCCTCTGTCTCTCCTTCCTTAAGATCACATTGTCTTTATTAAAGACTCTCTGTCTGATAGGCAATACCTGACAAGCTTGTGTGAATGGATGGCAGAATGAGAGGCAGCTTCATTCCACCACCCATTCACACAGGTTCATTTGTGAATGTTTAATATTCAATAATTTTTTGAACTGGGCCCAAATTTCAAATCCAGCAGACATTAAAGTGAGAATAACCACTCCTTTGGTCTTGGCATCTGATAAAGATTATTATTACCTCTTTCTCTGTTCCTTTCATGTGGTTATGATCACATTCTTTGATCAGAGGATGCCACTGCTAAGTGGGAAAGTATATGACTGAAAACTGTTTTACACTATGTCAATAGGAGTGTATATGTGAGAATATAATATAAAGAGTATTAAGTAGTAATTATATGAATAGTATTAAATAGTAATAATATAATATGAAGAGTATTAAATAGTAATAATTTTGTGGGGAATGGTTAGGTAGTAGTAAAGCGTATTGAAATATACATTTTCCTCTTTACTAATATTGTGACAGAGAAACTCTCTCTCACTTTTTCTCTCAACACATACTTCCTTTCCCTCTTCCTATTCTTCCATATTTCTGGTAACCTAGATATTAACCCAGACATAGCTTATGTGCTCAAATGACTCATCAACCAGCCAAAAGAAGATTAACTTCATGCAAACCAGAGATGTACTTAAATAATATTCATGAAAAGAATATATCAAAAAGCAAGGAATTCATTCAAGAGTACAATCCACACACTCAGATACTTAGAAGATAATATAATATACCTCTGATAACAACCTGATACTACGTTCCACTGGACACACATATGTAGGAACAAATATGCTATATACATATACATGGAATAAAAACTCTTTATAACCTAACCACAGCAATACATATATAATAATGAACATTCACATGAATACCACAATGACTTATACAATAAAGTTATCAAAGACACAAAATACAGAAAGGACAGAAATGATAATCATTCACATATAATAAGAGATGTAACCTTATGGAGTCAGCATAAATGAAAATGGTTTTATAGTGAATAAAACCTGCCTTTACTCATTTTCATCTCAAACTTGTCTATACCATAATATAATATGAATAGTATTAACTAGTAATAATTCTATTGAGTGTATATATCTGGTTTGGCGCTTCTACTATAATTCTTGAGATTCTTGACAAAATCCAAAGAAGGGTCTATAAAGTAACTGATACTGACTTGGCATCTCAACTTCAATCAGTTTCTCAGCACCATGATCTAACTTTCAACAATCCTACATATATTTTCTTTGCAATTGTTCTGATGAGCTGTTCTCCTTGTTTCCTCAACTGCATGCATTTAAGTGTGCTATTAGATTGGCAACTAGGTCTCACCATTTTACTGTTGAACTAGCTACATGCAGTTTCTTTTCTCACACTTCTCACCTGTGAAACTCCCTTCCAATTTTTGGCTTCCCTACTAATTTAATTGGATGTGCGTTGTGGTGCAATGGATATCGGCTCGGAATGAGAAATCGGGAGCCGAGTTCGAATTCTAGTTGAATCCATTGCATTCACTTACACGCAAATACCCTTGGGAAAGGTATTATTCCATCTCTTCCTTCCAGTTATGGGTTAAATAACAGGACAGATTGGGTTCTATAGCCTTGGCTAGCAACCAGTCTACTGCAGAATGCAATGGCAACCTACTGCGGGATAATCTTCTGCCCAGTCAGTCATGTCTCTTTTGAGACATGATTGCCCAAGCGTGTTTCACGTATGGCACTTAACTGACTGACTAATTTAAATCTTTCAAAATTTAAATGTACCATCAATTGCCATCTTCTGTTTGTCTGAATCCTGCTTCTTTATTGTCATTTTCCCCACTTCTTCCCACTAGTGGTATTATCACCTTGATTGGGGTGAAACAATTAAAATAAAAAACTAGGGCATTTTATTTAAGCTTTTTCTTAGTTTACTTTTTTTTTTTTAATCGTTTCACCCCAAGCAAGGCAGTACCGCCACTGATGTGCAGGGAGCTACATAAGAATAAAAGTTTAGACAGGAGGAGAGTGAAGAGACAGACGAACCAATTGTAGCGGGTGTCAGAGAAAGGGCAAGAGAAGGATGGGAACACAGATGTGAAGACAGTTGCGAAGGTAGAGAGAAACGAACAAGATATACGAGGTGATGTAGAAAGAACTGGAGTCAAGTGGATAAGAGATGGATATTGACATTGCATTTAAATTCCTGGAGGTTGTAGCCATCAAGAAAGCAAGTATATGGAAGGGAGATCCATAGCTGGGAAGTGTGAGAAAAGAAATTGTTGGAGTAGAATTGTCGGCTGAATTTGGTTGATCTAACAGGAACTGGGTGGGACCTTGTTGCCAGTTTTGTTGCACAAGTAAATTCTTGTGGCAGAGGCATCAGTGACATAAGTTCATCTGAGCAGAAGCCATGAAAATATTTGTAGAATAGACAGAGGGAAGCAACATCCCACCAGTAAGAAAGTGACTGGAGCTGAGCTGATAAGACAGAACCCATCACATTACAGATTCTCCTTTGGAGCCTGTCAAGAACACTGAGATGACCAGCAGGGGTGCCTGACCATATATGACAGCATTATTCTATGCATGGACGAATGGTTGGTTTGCAGTGTAAATCATCAAATATTTTGAAAGCATAGTAACAGTTTTTATAGATTTTGCTAGTATCCACAAAAGTACACATGTTGTCAAGAATCCACTTTTGTGCAACCACTTTGTAAAGATGATTGACTGAGTGATTGGCTTGTGTTTAAGGCTTATGAAACCTTTACAGGTTATTTAAAGCTGAAACAATAATTTTTGCAAATAAATATTACATTAATTTTTTTTTTTGAAGATAATAATGAGTTTTCCAGATACAAGTTCTGCTAATGGACCCATAGCTGAGGTAGAAGAGATGAATTCATATCTTTCTAAAAGATATTTGGGTGAATGTAACTAAAGCAGCGAGCTTGATCATGTTTATTAAATTAGCCTTGTGTCAAATATAACAGAACTTCCCACAATTTAAAATTATCAGAAGGTTGGAAATATAAAGGCAAGTCTGTTTGGCTGTGTGTATCAACAAGGTAGTAGTAAAGTCTTTGTTCTTCTCTTTCTATTGTGGATGGCGAGTAGGTGAAGAGAAAGAAGGAGAGATAAAGTCAACAACAAGTGAAAAGGTGAGGGAGTGCAAACCTGTGCTGCTAGGACAGTTGTGTCCGATCAGCAGCTTGAAAAATTTCTTGTTACATCGTGAATGTGTTGAGTGTTCTCTGCCTTCTTGTCTCTCTGACTGACCGACCGATAAACATGGAATATGTAGCCAATTCAGTCACATGGTTGGCTCCAAATGTAAATTTATTTTTAGGTGGGAAGAAATATGACATAAGTCATTGAAAGTTTACTTTGTTGCTTTCTGTCAATCACTCCCTTTTCATTGGTTAATAAATATTTTCACAATGGCTCACAAAATTTTGCCTTGGTCTTTTTCCTCAACACAGAGGCAATCCTTTTTTCTTTTGGTTAGAATATAGACTTCACAATGGCTTGCACACTTGCAAATAGTGAAGAGAAGCGTTATTTTTATTTTGTATTCACCACTTAACAAATATGATTTGAATTCAAATATTCAAATTCAGTTCTCTGAATCCTCATTCTGAGCTGCTATTCATTACACCATCGGCACACCTACTTGTAAAGAGGTAACTATTTCATTAAGATTAATTAACATGTATGGTGTCATTGATTAAAATTAGGATCATTTTCTTCTGGTCTAATGCCACCAGAAAAGAAGAACTTAAGTTGATTCAATAGTAGTTAATTTTTTCTGGTTATTGCATATTTTTGGACTCATAGAATAATTTGTTAACAAGATAATCGAGTCTGACAATAAGGGAAAATATGTGTGAATCTATGGGTTTACAGAGATTGAATGAGAAAGAAAAAATGATATTTTGAGATATAAATTAATAGATTGCAACAAAAAATACATTGAGACAAATTAAATGTAAATGGACAAACACTGTTTATATTCATGCCATACAAGTGTATATGTGTATACATTTAGTGTATCAAGGCAGAAGATAATTTTCTAAACATATACTGTTAAATATAACAGACAATGAATGTATTATGTTTAATCATGAGCCATTCTAAACATTGTATTTTGCTTTAATTTCAGGTGAAAATAAAGACAAAAATAGTCTAACATTTGGATATTTTTTTATTATGCTGGTTCTAAGCTTTTGGCTCATATATATATATATATATATATATAAGACTCTTAAAGAGTCAGTGCATTTTCAATTTATTTTTCTAAAATTGTTAACCATGTGGGATAAAAAAGAAAACCTCACTTACTCATATATATATATATTTATTATAAATTCACTGCTCTATACACCATATATCGAGCACTGTTTTAAATTAATGTTTTGGACGGAAAAAATTTTTCTTTTTTCTCTCCTCATTCTATACACACACAAGGTGCAATGGATAAATTATCAACATTATTTTTCTTAATTTTGTGCTTGCATGTTGTTTGTTTTCGCTTTTGTCAACTGCACAGTACAGTAGGGTCAGTTGGGCACCGTCTGTGAGAAAAAGAGTACCATAATGCAATTCACTCCACCAAAAATTTGGAAACGGTATGCTGTACTGTTTGTCATTTGCACCAGAAGCTCCAGTATAAACATTTCCAAGTGCTTGGTTGTCAATCTAAGGACAGTGCAAAGGATATGGGAAGAGTTGGATGACTCTAATGGTGATTACGAAGACATAGCTTCTTGGAAAACTCACTCTGACCAAGAAAAGAACTCCCAAATTTGTTATTGTGGCTCTCTGACTCAACAGCCTATATCAAGTGCCTTGAGGAGGTAGTACTACCCTGGGTCAAGAGAGTGGCTGCTGGAGACTCTATATCTGACAACAGAACTCTGCACCATGCCACACAAGCAGGAGAACCCAGTCATGGCTGTCAGACAATTTCTGCAACCACATCACTTGTTACATCTGACCATCTAACTCCCCAAACTGCAAACCCCTTGATTACTATGTGTGGGGTGCAGTTGAGTGAGAGGCCCAACAAAACTCCTTGTAACACCAAAGATGAACTGAAGGTAAGGATTATGGCAGCATTCACCAGCTTAAATAAGAGTTGCAAGAGATTTTGAAGTCACGTGGAAGCCGTGCTTGAAGCCAATGTCGATTTTATGGAAAAAATTTACTCTTTAATATTTCAAAATATTTCTACCAGCTTCTTGAATTGTCCAGGAACTGCATCAGTTGATTTAACCAGGAATTCTCGTGGCATGGAAGACATAATTTTTTGTATTTACCCTTAAAGTTCTTCCAAAGTCTTAGTTTGTTTAATTAACCCCAAAGAAAAAAGTCAAATGGTGTCAAGTTAGGACTCCTGGCTGGCCTTTCATACATACATAAAATAGAAAATTACTTTTCAATCACCCTGTGTATATATATATGTGTATGTGTGTGTGTGTGAGAGAGAGAGAGAGAGAGAGAGAGAGAGAGTTGAATAAGGTGATGCCTCACAGTAGAACAGCAGATAGTTTTTGGTAAGGACGTTACTACGGGTATTAATTTGATCTTTACTGAAGGCTCCATATTTGTGATCTTGTAACAGTCTAAATACATTCGCATATATATATGTGAGTGTATGCATGTTGTGTGTGTGTGTGTGAGTGTGTAAATCTGCATAAAATCTTTTACATATTTGTATATATGAGTGTTTCAGTAAAATGTGTTGCATTCACTTATCCGCAAATACATTTGGGAGAGGTATGAATCCATCTCTTCTACCTCCAGCTATGGTTTAAATAGCATGATAAATTGGGTTCTATAGCCTTGGTCAGCAAACAGTCTACTGCAAAAAGAAATGACAACCTGCTGCATCAAAATCTTCTGTCTAGTCAGTCATGGATTGAAAAAGACATGTACCATGTATGGCCCTTAACTGACTGACTGAATATATTAGAGAGTCTGATCTCCTTGCCAACAAGCAGCTCTGACCTCTTGGAAACTCTGATCATGCAGTGGTTTCCATTAACATCTCCTTCCATTCCTACTTCACCCAGTAACCTCAGACCAGCAGAATATCTTACTGCTACCAAAGAGCAGACTGTGACTCATTCATTTGTAGTATCTGTACCTGACTTACCACCTAGAACTGAGGCCCACCTGAATGACATCCACATTACCCCCTCACTGGTCTGTAACATAATTTCAAAGCTTGACCGCCATAAAGTGAGCAGAGGTGATGGAATACCAATCATTGTCCTGAAGAAATGTGCCCCTGAACTCTCCTCTGTCCTCTCCAAACTTTCTGCTTCTTGCTTTCTTGCCTGCTGGAAGTTTTCCTCTGTGGTTCCTATATTTAAGAATTCTGGAGAACTCTTGGACCCCTCTAATTATTGCACTATCTGCCACCTACTGATTTTTGGCAAAGTGTTCGTGGCCATTATTAACACAGAGGTGGTTCAACATCTCATAGCACACAGTCTCTTCTCTGACAAACAATATGGTCTCTGCTTCACTAGGTCTACTGCTGATATGCTAACAACCGTCACTGAGTATATATACCAGGCTCTCAATAAGAATGGCAAAACTTGAGCTGTTGCTTTGGATATCTCCAAGGCAGTTGACAGAGTCTGGCATGCTAGCCTTCTACACAAACTACAGGGCGATGGTATAACTGGACAGTTATTTGATCTAATTCAGTCATTCCTTTCAAGTCGCATAATGAAGGTAGTAATGAACAGACATTCCGCCTGATACTATTATACGAACATGAGTGTCCCTCAAGTGTCCCTTCTAGGTCCTACACTTTTTCTAATCTTCATCAACAATCTCCCTGATATAATCACATCCCAAGTAGGCATTTACACTGATGACACCACAATTTACTCTCACCTCGATCAAAAATCCACTGAGGCTGACTAAGTGAATCTAGCTACTGAGCTTCAAAATCTACCATCGGCCCATGTTTTGAATTACTGCTATCATATCAGGTTGGGTGCTCCTGCTATTCACCTCAGGGTTCTTGACAAAATCCAACAAAGAATCTGCAGTGTGATCAATCCCGACTTGGTAGCTCAGCTGTAGTCACTTTCTCACCGGTGTAATGTAGCTTCCCTATGTCTCTTCTATAAATACTTTTATGGCTTCTGCTCTAATGAGCTTAGCTCCCTGGTGCCCCACTGCAGGAATTTACTCAAGCTACTAGACTAGCAACTAGGCCCCACCCTTTTACAGTGAAACCAATAAAATGTAACCACAACTTCTACTTTAGCAGCTTGCACTTCTTGTCTGTGGAATTTCCTTCTGTATACTTGCTTCCCAAACAGCTACAATCTCCAAGAACTTAAATATAAGCTCAACTGTCATCTCTTATCTCTCTGACTCACATCCTTTCCCTCATGTTCTTTTCTCCGTCCATTCTATTCTCATCACACCAGTATTCTCATCCTTCTCTTACCCATTCTTTGGCACCCCCATAATTTGTTGCTCTTTCTCATCACTTTCCTCCCATGTAACTCCCTGTACACCAGTGGCTGTAAAACTGCCTTGCTTGGGGTGAAATGAATAAAAGAAAAAAAAATTTTTTATAATCACTTCTTGGTTGGGCTGATAACTATTAAGCACTCACTCATGCCTGAATGCGCTAGACACAGACTTTTATTTATCTTGAAAAAATTCTCTGAGTATTTTGTAGAAAATATTAAAGAAATGCAACTTAAAGAGCCTGTTAATAATTTTAAGAACATCTCTTTTGATGTTCACAAAAGTCTTCCAGTTGCATTGTCAAATTGCCTGAGAAGAGCATAATTTCTTCCTGGTATTAATTCTGGCAAGAGTTTGAGAATTTCTAGGCACCAGTAATGGTGCTCTTACTGCTTTAAAGCAGTTATTTACTTTTCATGTTAAATAAAACTGAAGACAGGTAGATAGCTGAAAGTAGAAAACTATTTACAAAAAAGATAGCATGTCTCTCTCTCTCTCTCTCTCTCTCTCTCTCTCTCTCTCATGCCTTGCTTGGGGTGAAATGGTTATATATATATATAAGTTTACAATTTTAATTTACACACATGGCTAGCCAGTTTGGTACAATTATATATATATATATATATAAAACTCTGATATAACTTGGAGCATATATATATATATATATATATATATATATATATATAAACCCTGATATAACTGAGCATAGTGAAAATAGCCAAACCATACAATGGTGGTGATGTCTATTGATTGTGCCAGGAGGAAAAGTTAGCCATTATGTTGTTTTCAGAACAAAAAAAAATTACTAAATGAAAGATTAGAATTAGTGTCCAAATATAATCACACCTATAAATACACAGATGAAAGTGTTCTAAGATCCTTAACTCCTCCCTAATTTTGAAATTTTTAGTTGTTTAAAAATTCCAGTCAAGCATTCATAAAAAATCCCTGTTTGTACTTTTGAAAAATGGAAAATCGGTTATTATAAATCTCCTGAAGATACCGAAAGGTTGAAACCTAGGTTGCAGAAATAACTAATTTCCAAATGAAAAATTTTTAAAAGTTCTACAATATAAATGTATTGAACACTTTTTAATACAATTGTGTACTGGTCTAATTTAATTATGACTAAAAACTAAGTAATATATATATATATATATATATATTAAATCATGATTACTAATAGAAGTACATTCCACAGTTAGATATTTACTTTTAAAAAGTGCTCAATACAAAATTAGAGTGTAAATATACGGTAATTATTATTATCATTATTATTATAATAGAATACTGCAACTCAATAGCTATTAAGTTTCGATGTTAAAACACTGTCATCAAGTAGTCAATGTTACCTGATGATGGTGTTTTAACAATGAAACTTTATATTGAATTGCAGTTAACTATTATTATACTTACCTGGCCCCGGCCTTCGGGCTGGGGTCGGGAATGACCAAATTAAGACCAGTTTAGACCGGTTTTGAACCTATCCACTGCGTACGCGCTCAGGTTCCCCACATTAAAAAAGACCTCGTGTCACATCTCTCTCAAGTGGGGGAGAAGAGTAAATAATATACTTACCTGGCACAGGTGTTAACGGTGATCAGCTAGGCCGTTCTTCCAGAGCGAGGATCTTCGATTGCACTCCAGATGGGTTGACCTTTGCTATTACCCCAAATGTGAGCAACTCGGGTACACTATTTCTAACTATTATTATAATGATTATCATATATATATATATATATATATATATATATATATATATATATATGGATGTACTACAGGACAATAACTTAGTGGATAAAAGCATTGGCTTGTAAATTTGATGACATTATGTTGTGAGTTCAATCCATGGGTCAGGCAGTGTACTTGCATTCAGTCAAAATGAGCAAACAATAACTGAACAGTACTAAATAAAAATAAGAACTAGACAATATCCCTAGATATGAACAGTGGAATGAGAACAGTCACCTCCTGTAGATTAAATAAAGGGCAAATAATATACATTTACTACTGGACTTTCCTGTCACTTTCAACATATGAGTGTCAAGCAACTCAGTTCTTTAGAACTAGGCTACCTGCACATATCATTTTTATTATAGCGATGAAGGCTTGTATAAAACCAACTACATTTTTTGGAAGAGCCGAATACAAAGAACTGGTGCACAGTATACCACAAGGTTCCCTGAAATGACTCTCCATAGGTTTTGAATCCAGACTTGTCCTTCTCCTAGACCATTTACCAATCAAGACTATAAGACTCAGTTATAACCAGGGAGAGAAAAGATGGATTCATACCTTTTATGCCATTAAGAAATGGAGAAAAAAAAGATGAATATTTTGAAGAAAGTAAAAACAAAAGATGATGGTGATAAAAGAAAAATGAAAAGAAAAAAATGTAAAGTAAAAAAACTAGCAAAAAGATAAATTAAAAAATAATAAGTAACATGGAGCATATGAAAGTGAGAGAGAGATCAGTGTAGAAGTGAGTTAAAAGATGAAGGTGGAATGAAGGAGTAAAAAGATGAGGGGGGGAGTAGAGGTAATGAAAGAATAAGGGGTGAGTTCTGAAAAGGTTGATTGCCTTTATGTATGTGCGTGTGTATTTCTGGGTCATCTGATGATTTTAAAATCAGAAGTTAAAAGAAGAGAAAATCTTGGAAGAAAACTGCAACAAGATGTTGCTATGATCATTTGTTTGACAGCGACACATGCAGAAGGTCAGATAAGAGTATTGTCAGCACACAACAGCAGAGTGAAGTTATAGTAAAGACCATTTAGAGGTATTCAGAAGAAGTGTATTTGTTAGTATAAATTTATATAGCTATAAATAATTAAGCGAATCTTAGTCTGGTAATAGGGCCACAATAATATTGCAGCCATCACCTTGCTAACTATTGTTGGATTCTCAGATATTTACTAAGTTTAATCTAGTCTGACACAAGATTGCAAGAAATTGTAAGTGGTCCTAACTTGACATCTTGATTTCAGTCACTTTCTCACCAACGTGATGTGGCTTCCCTCTGTCTTTTCTACAAATATTTTCATGGCAACTGATCTGATGAGATTTTTCCCTAGTGTCTGTCCATATGAATTTAAGTGAGTTACTAGATTAGCATCTAGGTCCCATCTTTTTACTGTGGAAATAGTTAAATATAATGGCCTTTTCTACTCCAATAGTTTCTTTTCTTGCACTTTTTGCCTATGGCACTCCCTTCCATTTAATTGCTTCCCTGAAAGCTACAATTTCCAAAAATTTAAATGTAACATCAATTTCCATCTTCTATTTTCGTGAATCATGTTCTTTTATTCTTTCTTCAATACCCACAGTACCCAGTCTTTCACCGTAACCCCTTTGCACACTAGCAGCAGTCCTGCCTTGGGGTGAAATAGTAAAAGATTTTTAAAAAAATGGGTACCCTCTGAGAACATGTGCACAGTCTGTGAGATTAGTTTGCTAATAATTACTCTATGGTGAGGTAACTCAGAGCATGTGTAAAAATGTAGAGACAATTGAGTAGCTTTGTGTGCATATATATGTATATAAGAAGGTAAAAATTATATATATATACCAAGAATTCTTCTTCTCGTTTAGTTTCTCCATTTCACTTCACTAGCTTTAACTTTCCATTTTTCTTCTGAACAAGCGCATCTCTCCATTCGGGCTATCTTTTGCTTTGTTAGGGATAATGGCTTCCTCACCACAGGCAAGCAATTTCCTTCCTTGTTATTAGTCGATTCCCTGCAGCCCCCTCTATAAGGGGGCTTTCCTTGAGCAGAGGAAATCACTTTAAAATGAATTAAGATATTGGACAGATATTGAGTCAAGAAGAAAAGTTAGTCATTATGTTGTTTCCAGAACAAAAAACTACTAAATGAAAGATCAGAAGTAATGTCCAGATGTAATCACACCTATAAGATGTAATCACACCTATAAGGTATTAGGATCATAGAAACCTGGATGAAAGCATTTTAAAATTGTCAGTAACTCCTCCCTAATTTTGAAAATTTTTGATTGTTTAAAAATTAAAGTTATGCATTCATAAAAATCTCTGTTGCATGTTTGAAAAACATTGAAAAATCATTTATTATAAATTGTTTGAAGATACCGAAAGGTTGAAACTTAAATTTGCATAAATAATTCATTTCCAAATAAAAAACATTCAAAAGCCCTTCAATAATAAATGTATTAAGAACTTTTTAATACAACTGAGTACTGGTCTAATTTAATTATGAATAAAAATTAATTATATATATAGTGACGTGAATTAATAAATATACATATGAGGGTGCACATATGTATAGTATTATTATTCAGGTGTTAATAAAACAGTACTCAATGTATTAACAAAGCTGTATTAGATATATTAATAAATATACATATCGTCCTACATCTCTGACATGACTGAGAGTTTCATGCGTTATGCAATAATCAGGTGCATATTTCAAACTGACGATTTAATAGATTTGAATTTAAGTTCACTTGATGTTCATGGAATTAAATTTTATAAAGTTAAGTTATTGCTTTTTTAATAACAAGATTAAAAGTTTAAATATTCTAAGAGTACATGTAGATAAAAATTTAAATTTAAGTTTACAATTAAAACATAGAATAAAAAAAAGAAAATATTAAAAATATTAAAATGCAGGGAGAAGAAACCAAAGCAGTGTAAATCAAAAAACGTAAACATTTAAAAATTTAAATATTCTAATGTTCTTCTTCTCCTTCTTCTATGTGCCCTGTCCTTTCAGGACATAGGCAATCATGGCTTTTCACATCTCCCTATTCCTGGTGGCTCTTAGTGTGCCTTCTCCTGTTACACCATGCAACCCTCGTTCCATCATCCAACTGATTAGGTCCTTCAAATATGTTATCCACTGCTTTCCCCTGTCTCTTTTTTCTGTCTATCTGACCTGTTAGTATCAGGTTCTCCAAGCCCTCTTTCCTCATTGCATGTCCCAGGAACTTCAGTTGTCTCTTCTTGATGCTCAGTATTAATTTCCTTTTCGTTTCCATCCTTTCCAAAACCTCATCATTGCTCACATGTTCGATCCATGATATTCGCAGCATCCTTCTGTAGAACCACATTTCAGTTGCTTCACTGTTTTCCTTCATCTTTGATGATATTGTCTAACATTCATTGCTCTATTGAGGAACTGACATCACATAGCAATCCAGTACTCTCTTATTTGTTTCTAGCGAAATTGTCCTGTTTCTTAATACCTTACTCAACTTTTGGAATGCTTCCTTTGCCATGCCAGTTCGCCTTCGGATTCCTGTGTCGCACTTTCTGTCTTCTGTTATAACACTTCCTTGGTATTTAAATTTTTGTACCTGCTTGATTTTAGTATCCCCGATCTGTATTTGGTATATTGGGCTGCCCTTTCTACTGATGACCATGCATTCGGTTTTCTTGCTGTTTATTTGTAGTCCTTTCTTGTCACTCTCTTCAGTTACCTTCTGTAGGTCTTGTATTTTCCTTTCTGTGTCTGCTATCAGCACTGTATCATCTGCATACCTTAGGTTGTTTAAATTGTGGCCTCCGATGACAAATCCAGGCATAACTTCTAGGGTCCTCAAAATATTCTCACTGTACAAGTTGAACAGACCTGGTGAAAAGACACATCCTTGTCTGACACTCCTTTATATCTTTGTATATCTGCTGAATTCGTTACCTGTCTGTATACAAGCGGTTTGTTGCCAGTAAAGATTCTTGATTACTTGTAGATAAAAAATGAAAATTTTAAATGGAAATGAAATAAAAATAAAAAAATAAAATTTTACAAGTAGATAAATATTCTAATATTACATGTAGATAAAAAATTAAAATCTTAAATAAATGTAGAATAAAAATGAAAATAAATAAAGTAAAATTTAGAAGTAAAATTAAAAATTAAACAATGCAAGGAGCGAAAATTAAAGGGGTTTAATTCATAATTGCTAAAAGTAATATTGAGGGAAGAAAGAAAGAAAGAAAGAAAGAGGGAAATGTATAAAGGAATCTATATCAATCTGGGTCTAAGAATTTGGGTCTAAGAATTTAAGTAAGTATTTTTTTCTATGACAGCATGTGGTCGTTAAATCACTTTTTTGTTAAGCAAGTTAGGATTATTATTCTTAGACCCACATGTATGTAGGTGTGAATGTGGGTTAATGTACTAGTAGGCCTATTGATATTTTGTTTCACATGCTAATGTGTTTGTGCATGTATATGTATGTATGTATATGTATATATATATATATATATATATATATTTTCAGGCGAATTACAATAACTGATTTTACTGGGTTTTTTTTGTTTTTTTTTTAAGAATGTTCACGTAACAGGGATTTTTTACGAACATAAAATTTGCAAAATTAGAAGAAGTTATAATGTTTTAATCCATAGTTGTATGATCCTAATTGGTATTTTATGGTTACACATAATTTCTGTTCTTTCATTCAGTAATTCATTTTTGTTAGGGAATAGCATAATAGCTTACTTTTTTTCCTGTCACAGTTTACATTACTTACCACTGTTGTAAGGCTTGGCTGTTTTCACTATAGTCCACGTTATATCTGGGTCTTTTCCATATTTTAATTTCACTTTCCATATGGGGCTAGCCAATTTTGTATAATATTTTAAGTTTTTTAGTTTAAATGGTAGAAACCTAGGTTGCGTAATAACACGTTTACAAATGAAAAATATTCAAAAGTTCTCAATATAATTGTATTTAACACTTTTTAATATGACTGGTCAAATTTAATTATGACAAAAACTTAAGTAATTAAATAATTATATATTCTTTTCTATGCGCATATATATGTGTGCGTTTGCTTCTGTGTGAGTGTTCTTGTACTTATTTGCATGTATTTATGCCACAAAGTTGTATATATGTCAATCCATGTACATGTTTTTGTTCTGTATTATAATGCTTTATGGAGTTTTAGTCACATACATATTCTGTTTTTTTGCTTGTGTATTTGTGTGCATATATATTTAATTATGTTTATTTGTTTATGCCTGGGAATATGACTGTGTCTGTTTATTTATAACAAGACAATGTCATCTAATGATTTTGTTCTTATTTGTATCCAATATTGTCACTTTACAGACCTTTTCCAAATCTGGCTTTAAAATTTAATGGATAAATTGACACGTCAATAAAAACTAAATTTGAAAAATTTCTGTATGTGTATTATATGTGTGTATATGCATGACCATATCTGACTACTGGGAACACACTGGGCTGATCCGTGCAATCATAGTGAAAATCCGGGCAAGGAAAAATGTCTTCTTGAGAAATCAAACTAAACAATTCACGAAGAAAGAAAGAAAGAAAGAAAGAAAGAAAGGAAAACAAAGAAAACATCCCATAAGAACTCAGTAAAAATCTGTTTATTTATTAATTTTGGGAGAAAAGACTGGTTATACTCAGAAAGTCTGAACCCGATTTCCTGCTTTCATGTACGTTCTGTGCCTAATTTCCATTGGAATAGCCGAAAAAATCCACAAAAATCATGGTTTCTGGAAACGGATGACACTGATGACATCATCACATTGTCAACTAATAAATCCGGGCAATTTTCTCTGTGCCTGGTGTTTTCTTAGCATCAGCTATGGCTCTGTGTATATGTGTATGTACATGCGTATGTATTCTAGTATATGTTTGTATGTGTATATATGTCTATTTGTCCATATTGGTATGTGTTTGCATCTCTCTCTTTTCCTCATTTCATATGAATAACTTTAAACTTAGAATTTAAAATTTATAGTTTCCAACATTAATTTGTAATAAATATATATACATATTTTTTTAAAATAAATTTTAATTTTTATTGTAAAACGAAACTAATAGTTGATCAAATATGCTGCTGTCTTTTTTAATCAAATATTAACATTAATGCTCCAGTAAAATGTTTTTAGAGTCTGTTCTTATGTTCTTCAAATTAGAAATTACTTGCATTCTGATTGGTCATCACTTACTACATAACAATGTCTCCCTGATTAAAAGGGTTTGGCTAGTTTTGAACCATTTAAAACTCTTCAACTTAGAATCAACATCATCACTTGATAAGATGCAGTTAGTGTTGAAACAAAATGGCTACTTTTGTAGTGATATTATAACATATTTATGTTATAAATTCTAAATATATGCATATATATATATATATATATATATATATATATATATATATTATTAATTATACTTTAGAACATGTACAAACTACTACAAAATTGTACATTTTGTAGTATTTTGTACATGCTCTAAAGTATATTTAATAGTAAATATTCATTACTCTATTTTATATTCAGCACTGTTTTAAATTAATGTTTTGAACATTGCAATTATTTTCTTCATTTCTTATTCATTTGAATATATATATATTTATATATATATATATATATATATATATGTAATTGATGTGGAGGTGATTTTCCCTTAATTGAGCAGTGTTTTTTCAGTCATGCCAACTTGAAAGTTTTGTGAAGACATTATTGTGATGTCTTCATATTAACTCTCTATCAAGCTCTTTATGACAAAAAAACAACTGCTTGCCAAAATGCCTTTTTATCAGTAAACTACTGAAAAAACAGCAATTTTGGTTCTAAGTATCATTAAAATTTAACACTATATATAAACTTGAATATGCATAAACATATAGAAACATAAATTATATTGTCAGCATTTGTCAATAATCTTGATCTTCACATATCTTCGAATCAATATGACCATTTATATTTGTTGACAACACACACACACACACACACACACACACACATAGAGAGAGTGTATGTTCAGTAGATCCCACTGTTTAAGTAAAAATTATTAACCAATTATTAAGCAAAATTATTTTCCCATTTTGAAAGATAAATTTTCTTGACTTTAAGTCATTGAAAATTTAAAAGATGCAGTTGTAAGAAAGTGTTGCATAAATGGGGAACTCTTTCTATTATTGCTAATAAAGTGGGGGTCTCTCATGAGATATGTTTCCCCAATATCTGTCCAATATCTTCATTGATTTTAAAGTGATTTTCTCTGATCAAGGAAAACCCTCTCATAAAGGGGGCTGCAGGGAATCAACTAATAACAAGGACGGAAATTGCTTGCCTGTGGTGAGGAAGCCATTATCCCTAACAAGGCAAAAGATAGCCTGAAAGGAGAGAGATGTGCTTGTTCAGAAGAAAAATGGAAGGTTAAGGTTAGAGGAGTAAAATGGAGAGACTGAAGGAAAAGAAGAAGAAGAAATTGTGGGTGTGATTGTTACATGCTCGGTTATGATACAAATGGTTAATCAAAGAATCTCTTTGACAATGAAGCCATGATTGTAAGAACTATATTTTGTGACAATTGTTTTCAAGAAATCTTGATCTATGGTTAAACAATGAATAAAAATTAGTGGCTTGGGACATTTTTTTCTCTAGAAATATGATATGAATGATATTATAAAGAAATATTTGGAATGCATGGACTGAATGATTGAATGAAATTTGTAAAATCTTTCTCTTAAAAGACTTTTTTCAAGAAAAAGGTTTCTCAAGTTCACTAACTACAATCTCTCTTTCCAGTTTTGATGGGAGTTTCTTTCCTAACATTTTGTTTGAAATGGTGTGGAATGTCACCATCTTGCTCATGTCATATTTTTCTCTTCAAGTTACATGTGCCATTTATTTTAATTGTTGCTGCTGTTAAAAGTCCTTAAGCAATATGGTTTCTGTTATTTGGTATAGTTCTTTGTTTCTGATTCTGTAGCACTAGTCACAAGGTTCAAAGACATTTTAATCATTGATCTGACAAAACGGTTTATATAGCTAAAGGTATAGATATTTCTGAATGGGTTTGGTGCCATCCATATCTAAATCTCAATCTGTTGAGGCTGTTTAAGAACATGATTTGAGTTTTCAGGTTAATGTTTTGGTTTTGTTACAATAACTATTCCTTTCATTTATTTATTTTCTGCTATTATTGGGGGTTTCCTTCCTAACCTTTGTTTGAAGTAGTGTGGAATGTCAACATCTTGATTATGTTATAATTATTTCTTCCAGTTACATGTGATATACACTTTAGCTATTGCTGCTATTAAAGGTTCTCAAGGAACATGGCTTTTGATTATTTGGCACAGTTTTTTTTTTGAGATTCTACAGCATCAGTTCACAAGGTTTTAAGAAGGATAGTTTTTGCCAAGACTCATAAGCTTCACTTGCTCAAATTTTTATTTAATCATTTCACACCAAAAAAGGTTAGATTTTCACTAGTGTGCAAGGGGTTATAGTGAGAGAAAAGACTGGATACATTGGGTATTGAAGAAAAGATAAAAGAGGAAGTGGATTCAAGAAGAGAGAAGATTACAATTGATATTGTGTTTAAATTTTTTGAAATTGTAGCTATCAGGGAAGCAAGTAAATGGAAGAGAGTTCCACAGGTGGTAAGTGCAAGAAAAGAAACTGTTAGAGTAGAAATGGTGGTTGCATTTAACTATTCCATTGATAGGTGCCAATCTCGTAAATTCACGTGGATGGGGCACCAGGTAAAAAAGCTCATCAGAGCATTTGCCATGAAAATATTTGTAGAAAAGACAGAGAAGTCAAGATGCCAAGTCAGAACCAATCATATTGCATATCATTCTTTGGACTTTGTTGAGAAACTCAAGATGAGTAACAGGAATATATGACCAGTATCCAATAGAGGATGCTGCGTAAAACTATATCTAATTTAGTCTATTCTACAATTCAATTCTTTTTTCTCCTATATTAAATTTATTATAGATAATTCTTACACCTAGGTATTTGAATTGTTTGATATTTAGTAATTCCACATCCTAAATTGTTATGATAGATTCAGGTCAGGTACGATCACTGCTTTCATTTTATTTTCAGATCATTTTTTCTGTTTTAGAGAGGTTTATCTTGAGTCCTATTTCTTGGTAGACTATGTTGATTTTCTGTACAGTGTCATTCTTATACTAACTTTGGTCAACCTATGTCATTGGTATAGCCCCTACTCATTATCATCAGTACATTGATCTAGGGTGAGGAAGCTGGATCACTGTCTTTTATTAGTAGTAAGGCTGGTGTGTATTATCCCTGAAATCTCTGACCAGCCTGATTAGGGGAACTGGGCAGTGCCTTGTGATCCTCACTATCTTATCAACATTTACTTTTTCTACCTACGTTTATTTATGTAACAAATTAAACTAAGGATAACTTACTATTAAAGGATGAAAAACTTTTAACTCATTTTAGGGTCTTTTTTTATTTAAATCCATGAATTTCTTTTGTTCATGCTAAGTTTCAAAAAAACATTAGATTATATTTTTATACCCATTGTTGAATGTGTTAAAATTATTCAACAAGATAAATCTCAAGTTGATGTTTAAAATTATGACTAAACATTGTTAATCTAAACTTATTTATAAATGGAACTTTGTCTGTATGTGTATGTCCGTTACCTATAGACTCCGAAATGGTTGAACCGATTTTCTTGAAAATTTACACAGTTGTACTATGAGCGTCTGCGAGTGTTCTTAGCTAGGTTGTGTGTTAAGGTACCCTCGATAAATATTGAAAATCGATAATCGAAAAAATCGAGGTGTAGAAGGAGTGGTCTGATTTTAATCAAATTTGATACACTCATAGACAAAGACATAAGAAACGATATTCAGAAGTTTCAAGGTTGCAGTTCTTATAATAGTGCAGAAAATTAATAATATATATATATATATATATATATATATATATATATATATATATAAAAGGCAAGATGTTTGTGTGTGTGTCTGTTTATCTACCTGTATGTCTGTATTTTTTTCAGCCCTTTTATTTTAGTTTTTGCTTCGGGTTTGGCTCTAAGTAGGTATAATTGTAGTTCTTAGTCTCAGCCATGATACCATTTATTCAGAGGACTTATTTAACCTTCAAAATTCAGTTTACAACGAAAAAAACTCATTTGATATCGATACTAGGAAATCAAAATTTGACTTACATCCATTCATTTTTCTTTCAGTTTACTGTTTCACTTTAACTGGAAACAAGTATTGCTTTTTAGTCTTTCATGCCAATGTCCAAAGAGTCTGAGCTCCAGGACCATGGATTAGTTTTAAAGCTTTTATTACACCCGAGCAACGCTGGGCTATACTGCTAATTTAAGATAAAATGATCTATTATGACATGTCTCTAATTTGTATTTGGATACATTGTATTTATTTTCATTTGTTTTAGTTGAATTAGTTGAATTTTATTTGTGACTGCAATACTATTTATTAAAAAAAATTATATATGGCATTATGACATTATTTGTGAATGCAATACTATTTATTAAAAAAAAAAATCATATGAATTTAAAAAAAAATTATATATGACATTATTTTTTTTAATTATATATGACATTATGACATCATTTGTGAATGCAAAAAATTAAAAAAATTATATAAATTTAAATAATATAAATTTAAATACAAAATTTAATTTTAGTGATGCAGACGCATATCCAGATTTAATTTTCTTATGTTTTAAAATGTTTTCATTGTATCAGTAAAAATTATTCGCTTATTTCGAAAAGTCTGGAAGTAAAAAAATAAAACAATTAAGCACAAATTGAATTTGGTATTAAACACAAAACAGTCTAAGGGAAATAACTCACTCATTACTTTTCGCTACATAAACACAAGAATCCTGATTTTTCAAAGCTGCCTAATGCCAGTCATTCCTCATTTGGAAGACAGACGAAAACTAATTTTTCATTTTTTTTCCATTCCAGGAATAAATGATTTTAATAAATATTCATAAACAAATATTTACTAAAAATATTTATTCGAATATTTATCCGTAGATTGATTTTTATTTTTCTCAGACTCTTTTGTCATAAAATAAAAAATAATATTTTTTTAAAAGTTTTTAGAGAAACAGTTTTTATAAGTAATTTTAAATTAAAATTTTTAATTAATATTTTCTTGGCTGTTTAATGTCAGATTTGTAATTTATATTTCAAGTTTAGTTAATATATTTTGTTTTTATTGTTTCGTCATTTAGAGACTGCAAGACTATCACAAGATTAAAATGAAAATGTCTTAGAATGCAATTCGGATTATTATTCATCTTAAGAAAAGTAACTGCACTTAAACGGTGGTGTTGAAAATATGTCTCTTGTGTAAACATGTCCACGTCGAGTTTTTTATTTATTTATTATTATACTAAAAATAATAACCTGCTGATTTATCGGTTTCAAAGTAATAAATTAAAATTTACTGATAAATTGCATGAAAAATGTTAAACTGAGTTCATGGAAATGCTTCCTAAATTAATTATCGTCATTTTTATTGAAATCATTTTGCAAATTACAATTTTTTAAACAATAAATATTTCTTGACATTAATTAAAATCAGAACATTTAGTGAATAAAAAATACATCGATATTATTATCAGAATCGTATTCTTAACATTCTTATAAACACTTTAATGATTAACTCAGTTTCTTGCCTTTCGTAAAAAAATAAAACTTTGTTTTAGAACATTTGAGTCTTTATATTATTTAGGATATTTTCTTTTTTTTTTTTTTACAGAATTAATTTAAAGACGCTTAATTTTTTCACACTTGAAAATAACAGTTTTAATTTTTTCAAATATATCTGAAAGGGAGATATATCGACAAAGCATATAATAGTCTAAATACAAGCTAATTTATCTTGTATTAAATCTATATTGTGACAAGGGAGGGATAAGTTTCTTTAACGTCGATTACATTTTAAAATGATTAAGACAACAGAAAATTATTTAATAGAGGGAAAAAACAAGGGAAACAACTACATCTAAAGAGTTACTTCCCTTGCACTGTTATTTTATTTCATTTAATTACCCGCCCCTAGTGGTATTAACTCATATTTACAGGCCTGCAGAAACATGTAAATAGTATCGAGCCACATTCTTTGTTTATTATTTATTTATTTTTTTTATCTCTGTAAATATTTAGGACTTTATAAAAGAAATAAAAAACAGTAAGAACCATGAAAGTATGATTTAGACCATAATTATTCTAAAGAAATAGAAGAATTGGAAATATTTTGACAGTAATATTAGTGAAAAGAACATGAACACTTTTTTTTTTTATAATTATTTCACCCAAGGAGGTTACAGTGAGAGAAAAACAAGGCACAGGAGATGTCAAAAAAAGGATAAGAGAAGGATGGAAATCAAGGAGATAGAAGATGGCAGTTGACATTGCATTTAAACTTTTGGAGATTGTAGCTATCAGTGAAGCAAGCAAATGGAAGAGAGTTCCACAAACATGAAAAGAAACTGTTAGAGTAGAAAAGAAAGTTTCATTTAAATATTTTGATGGTAAAAGGGTGGGATTTTGATGCCAATCTAGTAGCATGCGTAAATACATGTAGTCAGGGTAACAGAATGTCTTGCTGAGATTTGATTTTCTCATATTTTAGAGTTAAAAAAATTCACAAATTATGAAATAGTTGTTGGTATCAGAAGTGGAATGTTAGCATGGTACAAGTATCAGAACAATTGGTGCGTTAAATGTAAAGGATTTACAATATAAATAAGAAATGAGAAAAAGTGTGGCAGATTTATGGTGTAAATCCTTAAATAATGAGAGACTCAGAGGTACTAATAAACATAATCTTTATGTACCATAAAACATAGCAAGAAGGAAATACATAGAATTATCCCAAGCATTGGGCTATACTGAACATTTTGTTTCAGGCGCACAAGTTAAATTTAAAGGAGGCAAAGTCTGACTGACTTGTCTGATGATTCTTGGGTCATTCTCAACAAGAATAAGCTGACAAGACGAGTTCTGGCTAGCAGACCAAAGGAGCAAAAAAAGAAGAGAAAGAGAGAGAATTGTCTCTCTGCTAGTTTTTATATCTGATCAGCAGACCCTACAAATCACTTTGGTAATTATGTAAGGTAACTCAAAAATGCCCTAACATAGTTTTTTTTTTCTTTATTAACACCAATTTTTCATATAAACTTCTGTTTTCTCTTAAAATATGATTATTATACTATAATAATAATAATAATAATGTCAAGGTTAAAGAAATTCACAAGGTCAACAAGTGCACCAATCACCGGACTGAAGTTGCTAGAATGTGGAATGTTCAGGCTACTATTGTCTGAATTATTATTTGGGCTTTGTGATCTAAGCCAGTCCATCTGTTAAGTGCCATACATGATAAACCTTTTGGCAATCATGTCTCAAAAGTGACATGACAGACTGGGCAGAAGATTTTTCTCACAGTAGGTTGCCATTACTTCCTGTGGTAGACTGGTTGCCAACGAAGGCTATAGAACCCAATCTGTCTTGTTATTTGACCCATAGCTGGGGAGAGAGATTAATACCTTTCCCAAAGGTATTTGCATGTAAGTAAATGCAACAAGTTTAATTGGAATTTGATCTCAGTTCTTGTTTTAAGTTGATATCCACTGCACCAAAACACATATTCATAATCAAAGACTGACTGACTGATTTAAATCACTGAACTTAAAGAAAATTTGTATAAAGCCTAGTATCTCATCAATTCAAATGACTGTGTTTCTTTGCATTGCAGATATTTTGCAAAAGTGTCTGAGGTCCTACATTTTGAAGATGGGTAATCCTCATGCAAGATTTTGGGTTGTAAATGATAACTGTGCAAAAAAAATAAAATAATAATAATTACAGGCCAGATATATTCCTGTTGGATAAACAGAAGAAAAAACTACGTTTCTACCTGATAGAAGTTTTCTATCCATTTGAAATGAAAACTGAAAAGAAAGAAAAGAATAAGATTGACAAGTATTATGATTTAAAATTTCACATTTTGAAATGTTTGGTAAGGACTAGTAAAGAAAGTAGTCACTGCATTCATTGGGATGTTGTACAAAAAATGTAGCCAAAAAATCTTAGATATTGGATTGTGATTTGAATATAGCTATTACAAAACGCTTGTCTGTTCAGAACAGCAAAGATAATTTAAAAAGTACTGAATTCTGCCTGTTTACGAAAAAAACAAATAACTAGTTTATATTTTCAAGTCAAAAGATCTAACCTGAGTATAAATTTTATATTAAGTATATTAAGCATATCGTGGCAGAACAAAGAAGAAATTATGGAGGTTTAAGAAATAAACAATTGTATTAATTTAAAATTCAACAAATGGGAAATCATTGTAAATGTCTCTCATTAAAAGAAAGTGATAAGTAGAGTCATAACAGTTGTCCACAGATACATATGGTAGGAGAGGAAGGGTGAGTTGTGATTTACTGTGGCTATGGTCTTTGGTAGATATCTTTTGAAGATGGGAGGCCGAGTCTTGTGAATCCATGGCAGGTGTAGTTACTGACTATTAATGAATTCTCTTTGATGCAGTTTATGTCCTTTTCTTAGGCTTAGATCAGTTTCAATTTTTATTTGTTTCTTTAGACAGGTATGGGTGCTATAGGGTGAAAATTCTAGATTGTGTTTTTCTTTTTGAGTATGTAAGTGAAACAGCAGCTATGTTTGGAGCCTATGCACAGTTATGAAGTTTTTAGTTCAGTCTTGGGTTTCAGAGTGTTCACATCTGTCCAGTGGTGGAAATTTGTGTAATATGAATCAGAAGAGGATCTGGTTTTAGGAAAATTATGACATAAATATTTTACCAGGATCCAACCTCATACATCGTACAGAAGTAAAATAATAATAACATTTTTAATCTGTGAAAATGTCCCAATTTTCCTATTTTAATGTTTTGATTAATCTGAATTCTTCAGTTAATGATTGAGTAAGCTCATGGCAAATTCTACAACAATAAAATATCCACAGAAATTCTTCCATTGCATTGTTAAATATTTGTGCTTAACAACTTTAACAAAGCATTTTAATAACAATCATAAATATGAATGCTGATTGTTGTTTTAAGAAGTGGGTAAAAATGAAAAGATTTAAAATTGGCAACATTTACATTTCACTGAAACAACCATTAAACACTTCTATTTTTCTTTCTTTCTTTCATTTTCTCACTGAAACCAAGTTGTGCCTTTCTGCCTCTTTCCATGTGATCAAATTCCCCATCTTACAGATATTTCTCATAAGAATAATTTTAAAATAATTCATCATACAATATTATATATGGTAACTAAAATTTTGGTAATTGCTTTATTCAGTTTCTATCATTCAATACTGTGCATCTGAATAATGACACATTTTACTGAGGGCACCATTTTTCTTGGCTTATTAGCTAAGATCAAAGAATTTTAATCAGCTTAATCTGATTCACTCTCTCCACTTCTATTTTTCTTTCTTTCTTTTTATTACTGAAATCAAGTTGTGTCTTTTGCCCTCTTTCCACACAATCAAAATGAATAGTTCCTTGTTTATAAGGAATTGGCAGGGCATAACAGTCATGCAAACTAACAAAGAGAAGAAAAGCACAATTACAATAGGATCCAAAGCCATTATTTATTTTTTCTTTCATGATTTTTACTAGTTTCACATAGACAAATTCTTATGTGTCTGTTTTAAAAGTGGCATTAATGAATTTTAGGTTACACTTAAATATTTTACTTTTGATGGTGGCTGTTATGAAGTTGCTAGGTAGGATTATGTGCTTACTCTTCTTATAATTGTTAGTATTATTTATCATTAGTTGATTTTTGTTTCTTTCTTTTGTATTTGAAAGTGTACAGGAAATAATTTGGATATTCAATGTATTTTTCTTTTTTTGGTCAGGATTTGTGAACTACAGATTCTAATGGCTCTTAAATAAAATCCCATTATTACACCAGATTGCAAAATAACTTATCCAAGCTTAACCAGTGACATGCAGAGGTTTGGTGATGTCTGGTTATGCCTTAGGCCAACTCTTCAAATATATGCCTCTAAGACTCAAGTAGAGGGTTGGGGCTATAGGGCCTACTCCCGAGAAATGTGAGAATGGAAGACATTTTAAATATCTAAAAACTGATGAAACATGAAATTAACACTTTATTGGAATTAAATACAAACTCAGTTTTTATTTTACTCTTTGATTGGATGCCCTCTCAAGATACCTGGATTCATTGCACATTTTGCCCCCTACTGTCTATGATCCTCTTCATTGTATGCAATGGGGTGGGGAAGGGGCTATAGGGCCTAGTACTGAGAAATGTGAGAAAGGAAAACATTTTCAATATGTAAAAACAGATGAAACATGAAATAAACACTTTATTAAATAAAGTTTTATTAAGTATAAACTAAGTTTCTAAAAGCAAAGCTATGAGTTACATAAATATATTTAGTTAAATAAAGAAGACAAAAGGAAAACTATGTTTTTTCATCCTGTGATGGACTTTATCAAGGCAAAGAGTGTATGCCATCTAATCATCTCTTTGACTTGATAAAATTCATCACCAGATGAAATGCGTAACTGAGAAATATCAATATTTTTATGAGTCTATCAGAATGGCTTTTTTTGGTTGTCTGTAAAGTTGTTTCCCATTCAAGTTTTACCGGAAAACTTTTATTATCTTTGTAACCCTTGGTGCATTTTTATCATTTATGAATTGTTGCTTTCAAGCCTAATTGCAAAACACTTTCCCCTCACCAGTTTATAGGCAGAAGCACACAAATGCATGCTGAGATTTTTTCTTAGCCAATGAGATAAGCCAATTCTCAGTTTCATATGACTCAGTCTCAGTCTGTCTTGTCTTAAAGTTGGAACACTACGTTCATTTCTTCAAATTTGCTCTTGTGTGGCAACATCAATTCTTAATTTGTGAACTTTGAGTCATTACTGCTAATTTGCCTTGTATGTATTACTTGCTTGCTTCATATTGTGCATTGTGGTACAGTGAATATTGGCTCAGAATGAGAAATCGGAGGGCCAAGTTCAAATTCCAGTTGAATTTGTTGCATTCTCTTCTCCTTCTAGCTATAGGTTAAATAGCATCACAGATTGAGTCTATATCCTTGGTTGGCAACCTGTCTACCTCACCTGAAGTATAAAGGGGGTTTGTGTTGGGTCAATACTGACACTCCTACCTGTAAAAATGACAAATTACAGAAGTATCGATGACCCCCTCAAGGGGTTGTCAGTAGCCTATGTTCCACTGGAAGCGATAGGATTTAGGGTCAATTTATATTATTTTTTGGCTTGTTCTTTTCTTTTTATTGCTTATTGCAAACTCTCTCAACTCTGTTAGATAGTTTTTATTATTTATTTTACAATTAACCATGGCCACTCACTGCACATTTATAAAACTATCTATTATAAACAGTGTTCCATTTATCAACAAAGTGAAACTTCCCAATTATTTTTGCCTAAATTTAGTCCTTTTTTTCTTATATTATGATGCAGTTTTTATTTCTCTCTCTTCTTGATACTTTTTTTTTTTTTTTTTTTAATCGTATCACCCCAAGCAAGCCGGTAACACCACTGATGTGCAGGGGGCTACGTAATAGTGAAAAGATCGGAAAAGAGAAAGCCGGAAACCACATCCTAAACAGGGAACAAGGGATGAGCCTCTTAACCTGTTCAATAGACATGGGTGGAACCGGGCGATAGATAGATCTAAGCTATGAAATAATGAAGAAGTTACTTTGCTAGAAATTCCCACAAGAATGTATAGAATGTATAAAATACCTTTCTTAAATTTATTATCCTTTTTCTGTTAATCTAACATTAAAAACACAGGATATTTGTAGCATAACAAAATCATAAATATTTACTAATTTATCTCAAATTAGTGAAATTGAATATTTACCAATTTGAAATGTTTTATAACTGTTATTATTGCTAATATAGAATTTTTTATTAAATTTACTAAATTTTATTAGTATTGTAAGTTACTAGAAAATAAAATATTGAGGATTGGCATCACTAATCTAGAATCAGATGGTTTGAAAGCATTTAAACTTGTGAGAAATTCTGACTAATTAAAAAAGTTTTCTTTTTAAAATTCCAAGAATAGATTTAAAAATTTATTAATGTAATAAAAAGTATCAAGATGAAAGTATTTCATACATTGACGTATTCAATGGTAATTTCGTTCTTGAAGTTTGGTGTCAAAAAGATTCCTTAAAGCTTAAGAACTTTTGGAGAGAATCCTCACAGTGAAAAAAGATGGCAGTTTTTGCTTTTGGGAGGCCTACAACCTTGCTCTCAATTCCTGTTTCTCTCTCAGCCAAAATTAATAATAATAATAATGATAATCTTTTTCTTTTTCTTGTTATTATCATCATCATCATCATCTGACTGTGATTGGTATGTTTATTCGTTTATTTTTGACATTTTAACTTACGTCTTGTTAATGCAAAAATTATTCTAAAAGAGCTTTACAATGCAAGGGAGATAACTTAGTGTAGTCACACCTGACATTTTCGTAGCTAAATAACTGGCGATGTGATGTGATTTCCGAGGCTCACATTGAAACATTCAGTTGACTAGGAGAAAATACATCCAACAAACAGAATATAAACATGGACATTTAGCTTTGGGAGGGGGAAGAAAACAAAAAATATTAGTTTTTTTTTTTGTCTTGAGTTAAAGAGAAATGGAGAGGTTGTACGTTAGGGAATTCTTTTTATTCTGAAACAATAACAGACGCAAACAACACACACACACACATAATGATAATGACCATAAAATGAATAAAATTTAAAAATAAAAGAAATCTGTTAACTCAAAATTTTATATTGCCTGAAGTAATTTAATTTATCAAGTGAAAACAAAATAAAAAATAATATTTACATAGAAAAAATAAAAATGAATTGGTAAATAAGAATTCAACAACAACAACGTTTATTCAGTTTAGTTTTCAATGCTAGGCCTTAAAAATACACCACTTATCGTCTTTCATAGTACACCTCTAATTGCACAACTATCTTAAGGAATAGGGTGTTCTTAAATTTAAAATTTTGAAAAGAGCAATATTTTTCCTCCTGTTCTGTTTAAAATCAAATTCTTAAACAGGGAATGAAACATGTTGGTAAAGAGAAGTTTTCATTTTTGCCTTAATCATTATGCACAAATGAAATTTTATTATGCAAATAAATCAATGTTTTTACAATAACTGATATTGATCAAATTTTCAGTATATAGTTACGTTAATATTTATAATAAACCATTTAAATTTCAACTTAAAATTATGTGTATACTTATGTATATCAGAATACAAACTCAAAACACTTGTTTGTTAAATATTGACAACATATACACATTTAAAATAAAATATTTCCATTTTTTATAATCTGAATTTGTCTGATAAGGGAATTAAGTTAACCTTTATCACTCTGTATGTGACTTCATTTGTGGTACAGAAAGTTTATCCTGCCATTGAAGGTGAATCTGATCCCTGAAAATAGTGTGTTCGAATTTCATAGTTGTGTTGTTGTATCCTGCTATGATAATAGAAAACAATTTTGAGTTAAATTAATAATACGGTTTCTGCAATTGAAAAGCCTTGAAAAAGAATACAGTGGGAAGTGAAGTAATATTAATGATGCAGAGTGGTAAACTCTGATCAAGTGAGAAATCTACCTCAACTATGTATTCAGTAACCTCACCAACTCACAATTGGTTAGATGTGGTGAATGCTCTGAAGACATGTTCAATCAGAAAGGTGTTCCTTTAAAAGAAGGCCCTTGATTTGGGTTTGGTCAATTGAATTATAATTTGCCACATAAATTTACCTGAAAATGTAGTGTTGTTTCTGGTAAGGTCATGGAAACATTGATATTTTTCTCAGTCAGCTGAGAAAGGTCTTAAAGTAAACCAAAATCTTTCCAAGGTATTTTTCTGTCTGATCAAAATTTTTGACAGGAGAAGCCAGGTTGCACTGCCTTGAAGAAATATAGCATACCTGACAGTATGCTAAGGTTTGTCATCTTGTTTCATCAATGAAATGAAAGTGTCCATCATTTCTGATGGGGGACTTTCAGATTTCTTTGATGCAACCAATGCCGTTCTTTATGCTCTTTTTTGATCATGCCTATACCAACCCCCAAAAAAGCATCAAATCTGAATTTCAAACAAATGATAATCTTCCTAACCGCAAGCAGTTTAAGACCAAAAATTTGAACCAGCATAACTTGTGATCTTCTTTTTGCTGCTGCTGATGAACTTGCAGCACCATCAACTAAGGAAGTCCCAAAACATATTGAGTGCTTTTCACTTTCAAGATTAATAGTATAAGGAGAACCAAAGTTGTGCACCAACCAAAATCTATTCCAAAACAGATTTAGCCCATAATACTCAGATATGCTATCACAATTGATGACAGTAACCTGAAGTATGTAAAATCCTCCACATATTTGGAAAGCATTTTAAATTCGTATATATCCCTAAAGTGTCAACTGAATTTCAAAAGAAATCCAATTTTTCAGAAAGTTTACCATTGCAGTTGGAACAAAAGAGGAATATCTTTTAAAACCAAGATTAATGTGTATCAAGTGGTTGTTTTCATTGAGTGTTTGTTTTCCTGGATGGATCAGATTTGTGAAATCAACACAGCATATATAAACACTGTCCAATCTGTGGATGCACCTTGCAGAACAAAATCCTTAGTTCTGAACAGCTTATCAAATGTAACATTGGTGTTACTGAACCATTTTTTTCAGAATGGCTGGTCATGATATCATGATGAGTGATGACAGTAATATCTAAAGTCTCCTATACGCAACCAGATTCATTATAGGGCACACAGCATTGGTAAGCGTGTATCTGCACTTAAAGGATGAGCTTAGCTACACTCTTAAAGCCATCAATATTACTTTGGAAATCCCTTGAAGTAAATGCTATGGATTGCCCTAATTGGGGAGTATCTGCCACAGAGACATCAATAAAAGTTATCAGAAATACTTGAGTTCTTCAGAAATTCAGAAGAAACATTCTACTGCATTATCTGATAACACAATCAAGTGTATGAAATAGAAACATAAGAATTAAATTCTTATACTGAACTGTTGGTCCTTCATATGTCAAAACAGACAGGTGAATCCATTATATATATATATTGCTAAATATAACAGACAATGATCATGTGTGTGATCATGAGCCTTTCTAAATTTCATATGTTTATTTTAATTTCAGGTGAAAATAAAGACAAAAATTGTTCAATATTTAGATATTTTTTATAAAGCTGGTTCTTGATCTAAACTTTCAGCTCACATGAGCCATCTTCAGATTGGTTATATGGGCATTTAAACAAAGATATTCACCATCAAAGATGATATTCTCTTATGTTGACATAGAAAATTGCTATGTGATGATAACATTCACGGAAGAGCATACAAGGTTATTAATTCATGACATGGTTCTGTGACAGCATATCATATGAAAGACAGAAGTATTAACAACAGAACCATATGTCTAGATACAATGTAATGTGTTGTGACTAGTTTGAAAGGTAATTTTATTGAGTTTGGGTTGCTTTGTTTTAATGTAGATGGCTTCTAATATCTGAAAGTTCTTTTGTGTGTATGTATAAGTATTGTTGTGTTATCAACTAATACCTGACTACTATTATATACATGGCCATGTTTTTCTAAGAAAATTTGTTTAATAGAACTAAGATCAAAAAGGTTACAGTATATATACAGTAAAAGGTTACCAATATATATTGTGGTTTATTATTAGTATTAGAAATACAATCTCTGAATGGGCATATAAATTGATACATTACACTGTTTTTTGTAAAGGATTTAGTTGTGTGATTGTAGGGTTATTAGAGTCTATGATGTCAATTACTTTAAATTTTTTATAATAACTGATGAGCGTAATTTGTTTATAATTATTATTAATGGGTCTAACATTTCTATCTATTATGATTTTAAGTGTTATTTCATACACACACACACACACACACACACACATATATATATATATATATATATATATATAAAGTAAGTGAAACCCTAAGATAATATTTAAAAAATTTTTGTCTGTTTTTACAGATAATGAACTAACCTTAATTCATTAATTCAATTATTCATTAAGACAAACCTTTGTTAAATGAATTGCAACCATGTTGAAAAAGTTTTATCAAGCTGGAATAAAATTGTTAATTAAAAATTAAAATGTGTGAATGTAAATAAACCTTTACTTTTACATTTCTACTCAGCACTATATATATATATATATATATATATATGCACAAATATTTAAATGGGGTGTTTATTTAAACTTATATATATATGTGTGTGTGTGTGTGTGTGTGTGTGTGTGTACTATTGCCTGGTGATGAGATAAAAACTTTCGATCTCAAAACATAGAAATTTCCATGTCACAATGTAAGTTAATTTTAAATAAAAAATCAAATTTCATTATATGCATATATATAAAGTTAAGATATGTGGATTTATATATATGTGTATATAAACTTGAAAGATATGTGGATTTAAATCTGCAAAACTCTGCGTTGGAAGATAAGTCATTGTTCTTTTTATTTGTTTATTCACCATATGTGTATGTGCATGTGTAATTATGTCCTCATGCATGTGCTTATATGGAGTGAAAGGTTACTTGGATGTTACCCAATTGGAAGCAAATGCATTGAGAAATGAGCAGATAGAAGATGAAGTAATGAAATAGCTGGATTTGAAAATGGAGCAGAATCTACATAAGTCAATGAGTAATAACACTATGAGATTTGCACATCACTAAAGATGAACATCCATTTTGTTTTTATTCTTAATTTGTTCACAGTCAATAAGTGTTTTAGTTTTTATTTATTTTCTTGTTTGTTTGTTCATGCTGATTAAAAATGCCAAGCAAAATGAAAACCTGCCTTTTCCAGCTGTCTTAGTTGTCAAATATCTTTTGGGCCTGGAAGGAAATCCATTTTTTTCTAAGAAATTAAACAAAAAACTGAATCTGTAAAGAACAATGAACCCTGTAAATGCCAAGACCAGAAAGAAAAATTGAAGAAAATAAATTAATTCAGTTATTAAATGTTTACAAGTTGAAGATAGTTTGAGAAAAAAGTCATTTGACATATTGTGAGACTCATTGCTAGCTTGGGTTTGAAATACTGTGTTTATATCTAAATATGGAGTATACCATTACTGATTTGGCTATGGGAGACAAGCAAGAAGGCTCAGTTACCAACTTTAAGAATGCGCATCTCACGTTGGGACTTTTTCAAATATATCTGCTAGCTTCATTTTTGTACATGAAATGTAAATATAGTAATATTTAAACAGATTGTCTAAATCATTTCATCTCAAGTAAAGAGATAAAGCCACTAAGATGCAGAGGATTATTGAGAGTGAAAAAATTAGAGAAAAAGTATTAAAGTGAAAAGGAAATATAAGAACAGGAATTAAGGAAGCAAAAGGTAATGGTTGGCATTGCATTTAGATTTTTGAAGCTCAAAATTATTTGGAAAGAAAGAAGCCGGAAGAGAAATCCATAAGTGAAAAATGAGAGAAAGAATTACAGCATCTGTCTATAATTCTGAAATCAGGTATTGTAACTATTTATGCTATTTACATTGTTTGGAGTGTAGTCCATAAGGACACACGGCCCAGTGGATAAAATTGTCGGTTGTTTGATCCAAAAGAAACTTGAACCAAAGAGTTGTGAGTTCAATACCTGGCTACAAGTAAAACTTGAGTTATTAAGAGGAATTAACTGAAACTGAGGTATCCAAAGGCATGACTAGTGAAATTAGAACAATCTATTTCATAGACTAAATAAAGTGTTTAGTTCAAAATCTAAGAATTATCGTTTGAAGAAAGCCAGAGCATACAATGGTTGAAACATGAAATGGCAATAAAAATGAGAACAATATAAGTATAGAGAAACTGTTAGCATAAAATCTCTGGATGCATCTAGCAATTTACTGATGAAAACTATCTGTGAATGTAGGTGCTTGAAGTCATAAATTCGAGGTACCAAAGAAGAAAGCTCATCTCAGAACAATCACCATTAAATTATTTTTTATAATCATTTCACCCCGAAGCAAGGCAGAATTGTGACCAGTGTGCTAGGGTTTACAGTGAGAGAAACAACAGAGTACAGGGGATGCTGAAGAAAGGATAAGAGATAGATAAGATGGAATTTAGGGATGTAGAGGATAGCAGACGTCATTGCATTTAAACTTTTGGTGATTGCAGGGAAGCAAGTACATGGAAGGGAATTCCACAGATTGGAAGTGCGAGAAAAGAAAATGTTAGAGTAGAAATGGCAGTTACATTTGACTATTTTGACAGTAAAAGGGTGGGAACTTGATACCAATCTAGTAGCATGAGTAAATTCATGTGGTTGGCACCAGGGAAAGAAACCCATGAGAGAAGAACCCCTGAAAATATTTGTAGAAAAGACAGAGGGAAACCATGTTAATATTGATGAGAAAGTGACTAGAGGTGAGATGCCAAAAGAAAATCAATTATATTGCAGATCCTCCATGGATTTTATTGAGAACCTCGAACTGAATAACAGGAGCACCTGACCAGGTATGGCAACAGTATTCAATTCATGGACGAATGATTTTTTTTTGTGTTAGCCTAATCATTTTTATTAATCTGTCTTGGTCTGCATTTATCACTTTCTCTTAGTCATTTTGTGAATGTATCTACCACCACTCAATCAATTATCTAATCAAGCAGTGAATCAATCTGTTCTCTAATTCTTTTAGAATGCAGGAACTGTACCATTTCAAAACAAGAAACTTTGCTTATTATGCCACAAAACAAGAGAGACAGATTCATTTTTTTTTTCTCTTAACACTGTCCCACTTCTTTGGAAGGGAAAAGAATGTTCATTGTTTAAAGGTAGAAAGAAAACGGATACGAGAGAGAAAGAGTGAGAAGTGAAAAACCAAGAGAACTGAGGTAAAAAGAGTGATAAAGGGTAGTGAGAGAAGAGATAGCAGAGAGACAAGACTAAAGAGAGAGGAGGTGGGAGGTAGAGGGTGTAACTCACAAATTGAACGAAAGATGAGATGTGATAGAAATAGTTGGGAGGGAAGAATGAGAAGAGGTAAAAAGGAGGAAAAATATGAGATTGGACAAAAGAAAAAGTAGTGAGAAGTGATAGAGAAAAAGAAGTAAGAGTGAGAACAGACAGAGAAAGAAAATGAGGAATGAGTAAAAAGAGACACAGAGAGAGGAAAGAGTGAAAAGAGACAGAGTGAGGAAGAGTGAAAAGAGACACAGGGAGAAGAAAGAGTGAAAAAAGACAGAGAGTAGAAAGAGTGAAAAGAGATAGAGAGAAGGAAAAAGGGGAAGAGAGAGAGAGAGAGAGAGAGAGAGGAAAGAGTGAAAAGGAACAGAAAGAGTGTGGAAAGAGTGAAAAGAGACACAGAGATAGGAAAGAGTGAAAAGGGACAGAGAGTAAAAAGAGTGAAAAGAGACAGAGAGAGGCGGGAGAGAAGAAATAATGAAAAGGGGGAAGAGGAAGAAAAAGGAAAGAGTGAAAAAGGCCAGAGAGAGAAAGAGAGGAAAGAATGAGAACAAACAAAGGTCTGGGAGAAAAGAGTGAGAAGTGGAGAGAGTAGCTGAGAGACTAAAAAGAAGAGAGAGCAACAAATGAAAAGAGTGACATACAGAGAGTGAGAGATGAATGAGTGAATTATTACCCCAAATGGAAAATAGAAATCTAGTTTTGGCTAATGTGATTTTATATTCATGAAATTTGAGACATACACAAATCAAAAGGCATTTTAGAAATTGTAAATTTACCTGGTATTTGGGCATTTTTATTGGCGTGTCTACCGTATTTCTGTTCATCTTGATATCATCTTAAACAAAAAGTGAAAAAGTAAATAATTGCGGAATGGCTTCTTCTCTAGATTTGGTTGGCAACCATTTTAAGAGACAGCCTCACTTCTGAGCCTTGACTAAGTTCAAAGTCAATTGCATGGCAGGAATGGCTTATTTTTCACGTAATAGCTTCTTTTCAGAGACACAAAATTGCAAAGCTATTGCTACTAACTATTATCAAAGCAAATGTTCAGATGAGCTCTATTTTTAGTGGCACCACTTCAGACTTTTACAGCCAAGGCCCAACTTGCTACCTCCACAGGGTTGAATCAACCTCATTTCCTATGTATTCCATTGTTAAGGAGGAAGTTCTACTCGGACAGCTTTTTTCCAAGAACTGTTACTTTGGGAAACATATTCCTTCATGAATGATTCCCTGAACACTATGGTGTGCAGGTGGTGTAATGGGTAGTGGCTTGGAATAATAAATCTGGGAGCTGAGTTCAAATTACTGTTGGTTTTGTTACATTCAGTTATGTGGAAATGCCCTTGAAAGACGTATGAATCCATCTCTTTCCATCAGGTATGGATTAAATAAGGACTTGTAAAATAAGATCATTATTATTGTAAAAAAAAAAATTGTTAATGCAGTATTCACGTGCCAAAAAAAGTATTATTCTTACAATGCAAAAATATGTTTTTAGTTTTAAATAACTCACAAAGGGTTGATAAATCATAAAAAACAAATCAATCAACCCTGAACATTGCAATCTTAAAATCTTTATTTCATTTATTTATCTCTGATATTCACCTAATCCTCACTTTTTCTTCTTTCACTTACATTTATTTCATATTCAGTTGCCCACTATCATGAGTGGCTCTTGAGCCTTGTATTGTGTGAACATAAGAGTAAAAAGAATTTAACAAGAGCTTTTATTCCAAGCCATGAGTGAAACATCTAAGTTAAATTGGTGATAAACTCTCCCTTCTTTATGGTAATTCTTGCAGCCAAAATGTTTGTCAATTATGATGTTTCATGTATCACTAGATAAAAACTAACCTTGAATGGCGAATAAAAGTGGAATCATTCTCGTGCAACAACCTTCCCATTTTAAAAGCATTCACACATTAAGTTACTGTCTAAATCTATTATGTATAAATATTGACATCAAGGAAGGACAAACGATGAACTTGCTCTCCAGCCCAAAATTTGTAATAAGACAAAATTTGTGTGATGCATTTATTGTTATAAAAGCATATAAATAAATTAAAGTCTATTGTATGAAGTATGAAAATGGTATATGAGTTGCCAGTGAAGCCATTAATGCCTAGAATGTGCAGGTGGTGTAATAGATAGTGGCTCAGAATGAGAAATTGGAGAGCCAAGTTCAAATTCCAATTAGGTTTATTACAGTCACTTATGTACAAATAACCCTCAGGAAAAGTATGAATCAATCTCCTTCCATCAGCTATGCAGTTTCCTTTTTTTTTTTAAACAGTTCATCCTAAGCAAGGTGATAATGTCACTAAGATGCTAAGGGCAACCTAGAGTAAAAAAGAATGGAAAGATTTTAGAGAGTCCATCTTGTACATTTACAAATCTACCATTCATTCGGGCATTGAATGTTGTTGCTATATCTGGTCAGGTGCTCCTTCTATTTATCTCAGTGTTCTTGACAAAATTCATAAAAGTATCTGCAATGTCACCTGACTGTCATCTCAATTGCAGTCACTTTCTCACCAACATAACATGACTTCTCTCTGTCTTTTCTACAAATATTTTCATGGCAACTGTTCTGATAAGCTTTTTTTCCCTAGTGCCCTGACAAAATGAATTTAATTGTACTACTAGATTGGCATCTAGGTCAGACCCATTTACTGTTGAAATAGTTAAATTCATCTTCCACTTGTACTTCAATGGTTTCTTTTTTCTCACTTCCCACCTGTGGAATTCCCTTCCATTTACTTGTTTCCCTGATAGCTATAATCTTCAAAAATTTAAATGCAACTTCAATTGCCATCTTCTATCTTCCTGAATTTTGTTCATTTTTCTCTCCTTTCCTCAATCCTCTCTATACACAGTCTTTTCTTTCATTTTTCACTCTCTATAACCTTCTGTGTACTAGTGACATTCCCAACTTGCTTGAGGTTAAATGATTAAAAAAACAAAAAAATCCTAAGCAGAAGATTTTTGCATTTTTTGTAGAATCAATCCATTCTCTTTTAATCTCAGTAGCCCCTTAAGTGATAGGTATTGTATCTGGAAAAATCATTGTTATTCATTCCAAAAAAATATTCTTAAATTCAAAATAGGTTTCAGCTTCAAATAACCCACAAAGGATTGATAAACCATACAAAACAAATAAACCATGAAAACAGTAATGTCCACCATTACAAAAATTAGACAGTGGCCACTAATGAATTGTAGGTAGAAACTTATAATTAATACTAGAAAGCTACAAGTCTTTGAAACCCAAATAATTTGTGATAAAATCTAGCATCTTAGCACAAAGTCACCCAGTTACTCAAGTAGTCTTCATGGAATAAAATGACATGAAGCTTTTTAAGATCATTTTTTTTTTTTATTTGGTGCTGAACATTTGAAAGACTTTTTCAAATGTGCTATCATTTCAAAAGTTGCAGGATTTAATTTTGTTTGTTGGCTTGAAAAAATGTTTGAATGACAAAATTATAGAGTAGATTCTTTTAATTGCCAGATGATGCTAAGTTTGGCACAAAACTATATTTTGGAGTTTCACTAGAGAAGCTGGCTTTTCAGATAAGCATATTAACTCTGATACAAAAGTAATAGCACTTGAATACATTTTTGAAAAAAATCATTTCACCCCAAGCAAGGCAACAAAACCACTATGATGGACGGGGGTTACTGAGTGCAAAAGAATATAGGTGTCTTGTAAAAAGAAGTGTTGACACCAACACATGTGGTTGAACACTGATTACCAGATAACGAATAAAACTATAAAAAAAGATTAGTCCACTGGGTATCCTGTGACCATGATAATAACCTATATTAAGCATCAGACAGAAGTCTGGGTGAATCAACTGAGGGGATCAACCAGATTACAAGTGGCAGCAATAGTCATACTAGTTAGAGCTGAGTAGTAGAGTTCAGTGTTCACTGTGTTATATTACTATTTAGCCCTTGAGTAGATTACTCAGGAGGACTCCCAAGAGAGGATACTACATATTATCAGGAGGAATTTCTTAATACAGTACTATTCACAAGATACATGAATAACTATCTTGCAATAGCCAGATACCAGAATATCATCTCATAGTAATAATTATTACTACAAAATCACAAGTAACTGAAGTAATACACCAAGACCCAAAACAATACAACTGTATGATACCACAACCCATCAGTAACCTTTCAGGTTACAACAATAACCAAACATGGTTACAACAATAAGAAAAAAGAAACTTATTATTAAGGAGTGAGTACAATAAAGGAACAGAAATTAAGAAAACAAAAGATTCTTTTTATCATTTCACCCAAAGCAAGGCAATAAAGCCACTAAGAGACAAGGAGTTACTGAGCATTAGAGAATAGGTAAAAGAAACACTATTAAGGAGCAAGAATAATAAAATGACAGGAATTAAGAACACTAATTACATTGTTTGAACTATTGTCCTCATCTTTGCTGCCATGTTTATAATGTTTCAGCTGTTGTATGCTCCTACCTTCTTCAGATATTAAAAATTTCAAACGGAACTCTGTATTACAATCTTCAAAGACACATGGCTCAGTGGATATAGACATTGGTTAGTTCCAGTGACTGGATCCAAAGAATTTTGAGTTCAATATCAGGCTACAGCAGTGGTTAACAACTAACTTAAAGATTTAAAATAAAACAGAGATAACTACATAGCTACCAGAAGTGGTATCGCACATGGAATTAGAATGATATACCCCAGTAATTGTAATAAAGGGTTTGGTTTGAAATTCCTAGCACCTGAAGAAGGCTGGAACATACAATGGTTGAAACATCATAAACATGGCATTAAAGATGAGGACAATAGTTCCGACAATGTAAATAGTGTAAATATTACCTAATCACTGAAGTATAGACAGATATTGAAGGAATTAAAAAGGCAGAAGATAACATTTGATATTGCATTTAAATTTTTTAAGAGTTTACTGAGTGTGAAAGAATATGAAAAAAACATCATTGAGAGGACAATAAAAAAACAGGAATTCAAAAGAGAAAATATATAATAATTGTCATTGCATTTAAATTTTTGAAAATCAAAGTTTATTTGAAAGCAAGAAGCCAGAAGAGGAGTTCTATAAGTGAGAAGTACAAGAAAAGAAACTATTAAGATAGAAGTTATGGTTATATCAAGTCATTTGAACTGTAAAATGATGAGATTGTGATGATACCAAGCAAAAGTGATGGACCGGATGTTTGCGCTTTCACGACCAAAAAGCAAATGACCAAAAGTCATTGCTGCGCTGCTGGCTCCACGCAGATGTTCTGGTTGAAAACTAAAAATTAATTAAATATCAAATTTCCAGTTCATGAGCCTACGCGAATTTTATTTATCAGCCAATGGGAAGCCCAGAACCAAATACAAGTGTGAAATCCCAAATGAGCTGCTGTGATCCAAAAAGAAGATATAAAAAGCGGATACAGAAAGCATCAACAGGCAGACTGACTCAAGGAGAAGAGAGTAATCAGTAGCTCCCTTGACCGAAGTCAAGTAGCTTACTACGCTCACCTCCCTTACCTCTTTCCTTCTTCCCTGCATCAAAAACTACTTACTGACCTAAGGAGCGAATACATCAAAGACATTCCTTACTTACATGCTCCCAAATTCCTAAGCATTAATTCTCTTTCAGCATTTTATTGCCATGAACATTTTAACCTTCATTGGACCTGTACTTCATGTATTACTTCAATTGTAAAAACATTAATTGATATGTGTTATATATAAAATGTTATTTTTCAACTCAATTTGCTTTTCTTGGTTTATAACCTTTCTTTATGACTTATAGTGGGCTATCTACAACAAGGCCAAATTCCGTTAACCTGCAACAGTATACAACTACCTTTCACTAGAACGGACTCTCCACTACAAACTAACAGAAAAGAATAGATAAGCAACCCACTATAAATTGGTATACCCCAATGTTCCCCAGAAGATCATGTCAGATATCTAGTACTGCACTTATAAAGTTAATGTACCATAGAGGAAAGTTCTTCAGAACAATTACCATGAAAGTTGTTATATCTCAGGCTGTTAGAATAAACAAAAATGAATGAAAATAAAAGACAAGTGTATTTTAACACACATATAAGCAACATTTACTCATTCACTGTCTGAGAACAACAAAGATTGCATGGATTGAAACAATGAATTCCATATGTGTGTCAGCTGGTCATCATGTTCATTTCAGAAGTAATGAGCTCATCTTGACAGACAAGGGAAGTAACTCAGTTGTATTTTGAGTTATCATCCATTTTTAGGGAAGAAATTTAGTTTCCCCTAACAAAAGTATTTATAGAAAAGACACTGGGAAAGGGGCTGAAGCTGAGATGCCATGTCAAGACCAAATCACTTTTGTGTTTATTAATAAATTTTAAATTAATGTATTGGTCAAACTGTATCTTTGATAAACATTTACTAGAATTAGAAAAGTATCTTGAACTCATTAACCAACAAATGAGATCCTAAATGTACTTTACTTTGTTATTAAACCAATACTTGAGATTAAAATGAAAGCGCACCTTGATCTTATCTTTGGAAAATTAATTTCTTCACCAACTGTGATTAAAGCCTTCATATTAGATTCTGGGATCTGTTTATCGCAGTCAAACTATTTGATAGTTTCTTATTTAATCTTTCTTTTTACTTTGCCTGCAGTTCTTTGATCTCTTCACTATTAAGTATTAAAGGTGGTTTGGTGGTTATGTGGTCATTGGACAATTTGTAATAAAAAGCATGAAACTAGAGCTAAATCGAGTGTATTTTCAATCATTCTTATTTGCCATTTTCATAGCTGGTGCAACTGTAAATTAAAAAGCCAAACATCAATCAACAAATAATTTCTAAATTGCATATTTCTATCATTTCATTTTCTCCAAGCTAGTCTTTGTTGAAATTAGAATAACCGATTGATCATGCATACAAATAGTGTTTCTCAGTCTCGTTCCCCATGAGCCATTTGATGTCTTCCTCTCCAAAATACTAAACTGTAAATTCATAAAAAAGAAAGTATGAAATAACATACCAATAATAATAGGATGAAAAGAAAGTATGGCATATAAGCTATTAATATCACAAGTAAGCAAGAACTGGTGGAGAGTGAATGATAGATAATATAAAAGGAGAGTAAATATCAGAAAAGTATGATTACATTTGCTGTAGACGGGTGACTGGAGTTGATAATACATGTCATTCAAAGAAACATTGTCAGATTGGTGAGATATGGAATGGAAGCGAAACAGTTTATGATGCATTTGCTTTTTTACTAAAGAAAATTGGTGGAACAGTTCTTTCAGTAAAAATACTGATTCTTAAATGCTTGTCTGTAGAACTGAAAAAAAGTGGTTTTGAGACAATCTCTGTTAGAGCAGATAGAATAAACAGACATTTAATGACTATAAATAGGATCTACAGACATATAATTTCTCTTACATATAAACATTAAGTATCTTTATCTAGCACTACACATAGATTTGTGATATACACATACATTTGGGATATCTCTGTCTAAAATGCATATCAGTATAAGATAGCCATGTATGCTCTTTATTGATGACAAAAGTGTTTTATGTATAGTTAAGAAGTACAATAGTTTTTGAAGTATTTGGTTGATCCTGCAATTTTTTTCAATCCTTGTTAGTGAATTTTAGTTTTTACATTTTTTACATAGAAAATGAACTGTAATATATTAATAATGCAAATTATTAAAATCTGATATTAGTTAAAAAGTATAATTTAGAAAAATCTATCTATCTATCTATCTATCTATCTATCTATCTATCTATAACAAAATAACCACATAGTAGAAACTTGAATGACATAGTAACTCATTTACAAAATTAAATTAAATTAATTAAATCAAAAATCATTAAAACAACACAATGAGAAATCTGACAAATTTTCACCAACTGCATAAAGATGCTATATGACATAAACTTTAAAAATGACTACAAATACTAGAAGCATTAAACATAAACATCATCAATAAAATCATATCAAATTTAGGAACAGGCATACTAAATAAAATAAAAGCAATAGACAACTCAAACTATCACATGAACATGTAAAAACAAATGTGATTCTTGAATATAAAGAAACCAACAATATAGCACAACAGGTACTCAGACAATGAACAATTTATCTTTAAATATGAATCCAAAACCAAGAAAATCATACAAAATATAAAAACATAAAGAAAAGAATTTTTGCTAGTCATTAACCAAACTTAAATAGACATATGTAAATAATAATTTTATATAATATATATATATACATGTATATGTATATATACATATATTTATAAACACAGATATATATAGAAAGGAAATATTCTATTTGATTTCATAAAATTTATGAATCTAGAGAAATACAAGCAGAAAATGTTAAATTGGTATTTTTCATTTTAGAATAAAATGTATATTTGTTTTTGGCATGTATATAGGGTTGAATTCAATAAATTTTAAAAAATGCATTGAAATAGTTGAAAATTTCTAGAAACAATGTAAGAATATTTTCATGATGGAAGATTCCTGTAGATAAAGGAAAGCAAAATAGGCCAAATTTTCAACTAGAATATCTTAGTTACAAAAACTATAAAAGAATTTCTTTTTAAAGAAATAGATTTGTTCAAATTTCAAGAACATGTAGGTTGGGAAAGATGTGGAAGGAAATTCTACAACATTTTTTAAAAATGTATTCAAAATGATAGAGGAAGTGTGAAATAGTTTGGTCTTTAAGGATTTCATGTGTAGTTTATTGCCAGAACAATTTTTTCTTTTGATAATCATTTCATCCCAAGCAAGGACTGTCATTGGTTTACAGGCAGTTACAGTAAGAGAAAAGAACAAGGTACAGGGGATGTAAAAGAAATGGATTGGGTGGGTTTCAAGGAGATAGAAGTATAGTGGCTGCTTATCTTTTCTTTTTCCCTGTTTATAGTGGGTGTCCATTCTAATGAAGGGTAGTCAGATATTGTTGAAGATTAATGGAATTTGGCCTTGTTGTAGATAGCCCACTATAAGTCAGAAAGAAAGGTTATAAACCGAGAAAAGCAAATTGAGTTGAAAAATAACATTTTATATGTAACACATATCAATTAATGTTTTTACAATTGAAGTAATACATGAAGTATAGGTCGAACGAAGGTTAAAATGTTCATGACAATAAAATGCTGAAAGAGAATTAATACTTAGGAATTTGGGAGTGTGTAAATAAGGAATGTCTTTGATGTATTCGCTCCTTAGTAAGTAGTTTTTGAGGCAGGGAAGAATGTAAGACGAGGTGAAGAGCGAGTATAGTAGCCGCTTGACTTAGGTCAAGGGGATATTGATTACACTCCTCTCTCTTCTCCTTGAGTCGGTCTGCCTGGCGATGCTTTCTGTGTCTGCTTTTTATATCTTCTTTTTGGATCACAGCAGCTCATTTGGGATTTCACACTTGTATTTGGTTCTGGGCTTCCCATTGGCTGATAAATACAATTCGCGTAGTGTCGCGAACTGGAAATTTAATATTTAATTAATTTTTAGTTTTCAACCAGAACATCTGCGTGAACCTGGATGCGCATGAATGACTTTTGGTCATTTGCGTTTTGTTCGTGAAAGTGCAAACATCCAGTCCATCGCTTTTGCTTGGTATCACCACAGAAGATAGCAGTTGATGCTGCATTTAAATTTTTTGAGATTGTAGCTATCAAGGAAGCAAATAAATTGAAAATAGTTCCACAGACTGGAAGTATTAGAAAAGAAAATGTTAGAATAGAAGAGATGGTTATATTTAACTATTTCAATGGTAAAAGAGTGAGACCTTGATGACAATCTAGTAGCACACATAAATACATGTGGTCAGGGAATCAAGGAAAGAAGTGCATCAAAGCAGTAGCCATGAAAATAAGACAGAGGGAAGCCATATCATGTAGATGAGAAAGTAACTGAAGGTGGTCTGTTAGGTTAGAATCGATTACATTGCAGATCCTCCTTTGAATTTTGTTGAGAACCTCAAGGTGAATAGCAGGAACCTCCAACCAGATATGGCAACAGTATTCAGTGCACAGACAAATGGTGGATAATTATTTCATATACTAAATGATTTTAAATTTGAAGATCTTGGAACTTCTGCTATATTTTTTCTTTGCAAGAGTTAGCTTAGACCAAAAATGGAGTATTGCTGCTATATCTGAGCAGCACCTGCCCATCCTCAGTTTACAGCTTTTTTTAAATTATTTACATGGCTTTGTGGGTGATGAACTATTTTTTACCCTCTAACCTCTTTCCTACAAATCAAATGTTGTTAACCTCTCACTACTCTTATTTTAATTGCAGATGTTCAACTAAACTACTTCTTTAGTTCCAATAACTTAAACCTTTACAACTAGGATCCATCATGACATATATGCAGGTTCAGTACATCTGTATTCCTTTCATATTCCATTCATAAGGAAGAAGTTCTGCTCTGGTAGCTCTTCTCATAAACTGTTCCCAAAAAGATGCTTCCCCAACCACTATGCACTTAACCTGTTTAAATCTAGGGTCAACCGTTTTCTGTCCTACATATATTTATAATATATGTATCTTCCTTCCTTTATTTCCTTATAACAACCTCATTCAATAACACTCTACCTTGAGTAGCTGTTTGGAATTATAGTTTGGTGAACAAGTGTAGAGTGAGTGGCCATAGAATTATATATTATCCAACAACCAATGATTTCCTTGTCATCAACAAGGGTGACACTGGTGTGGAGTAACAGGTAGTCACAGAGTCATTAGCCAGTAGAAGTTCTCTGTTCTCTCTCTGTATTCAGACTTCTTCTGTCTTTGACTTATCAAAAACTCCCATTGTATCCCTGGTTCTTTTGGTAGTCATTCAATTGACATTAATCATATCTTTGTCAGCCATTGCCTTTCAAGCCTTTTGTTGTCACCTTGTGTTTTTTATCTTTGATGTCGATCATATGTCATTATATCTTTGTTAGCCATTGCCTCTCAAGCCTTTTGTTGTCGCCTTTTGTTTTCTGTCTTTGATGTCGATCATATGTCATTATATCTTTGTTGGCCATTGCCTTTCAAGCCTTTTGTTGTCACCTTGTATTTTCTGTCTTTGATGTCGGTCATATGTCATTATATCTTTGTCAGCCATTGCCTTTCAAGCCTTTTGTTGTCGCCTTTTGTTTTCTGTCTTTGATGTCGATCATATGTCATTATATCTTTGTTGGCCATTGCCTTTCAAGCCTTTTGTTGTCACCTTGTGTTTTCTGTCTTTGATGTCGGTCATATGTCATTATATCTTTGTCAGCCATTGCCTTTCAAGCCTTTTGTTGTCGCCTTTTGTTTTCTGTCTTTGATGTCGATCATATGTCATTATATCTTTGTTGGCCATTGCCTTTCAAGCCTTTTGTTGTCACCTTGTGTTTTCTGTCTTTGATGTCGGTCATATGTCATTATATCTTTGTCAGCCATTGCCTTTCAAGCCTTTTGTTGTCGCCTTGTGTTTTTTATCTTTGATGTCGATCATATGTCATTATATCTTTGTCAGCCATTGCCTTTCAAGCCTTTTGTTGTCGCCTTTTGTTTTCTGTCTTTGATGTCGATCATATGTCATTATATCTTTGTTGGCCATTGCCTTTCAAGCCTTTTGTTGTCACCTTGTGTTTTCTGTCTTTGATGTCGGTCATATGTCATTATATCTTTGTCAGCCATTGCCTTTCAAGCCTTTTGTTGTCGCCTTTTGTTTTCTGTCTTTGATGTCGATCATATGTCATTATATCTTTGTTGGCCATTGCCTTTCAAGCCTTTTGTTGTCACCTTGTGTTTTCTGTCTTTGATGTCGGTCATATGTCATTATATCTTTGTCAGCCATTGCCTTTCAAGCCTTTTGTTGTCACCTTGTGTTTTCTGTCTTTGATGTCGATCATATGTCATTATATCTTTGTTGGCCATTGCCTTTCAAGCCTTTTGTTGTCACCTTGTGTTTTCTGTCTTTGTTGTCCGTCATATGTCATTATATCTTTGTTGGCCATTGTTTGCATTTTCTTTTTTTGACATCAGTCATATTTTTGACAGGTCAAGGTAATATATTACAATAGTTAAATGTAAATGAATGGTAGAACTGCCTAACAAGTTTGTAATCAATAATAAAACATAATATAGAAACAAAAAGAACAGGGCAAAAATAATATAAAGAAAACAAACAATATATGCAATACAAATTAACAGTAATATTGCAAAAAGTTCACAAACTCAGAATTGGAGTTGACACATGTGCAAGTTCAGATAAATGGACATAGAGTTCTGACTTCAATACAAAACAGACCAGGACTGAGTCAGATGAAAGCAAAAACTGGCCTATCTTATTATCTAGAAAAAAAATCCTAGTATGCATTTATGTGCTTCTGTCTATAAATTGGGGAGGAGGTGAGTTTTTTGTAATCATTCCAATAAGGATTACCTCATTTTGTAATTATCTTTCCCTGTCCTCTAGTGAGTGAGCTTCTTGATTCTGCTGAAAGGCAAAATACAGCGGCTTTTTTATTTTTGTGAAATGAACAGGTCCTACTAAGATATTTTATTTTCAATTTGTTTTTTTTGGGTTCATCTCCTACCCCATCATTTTATATCACTAAGTTTTATTAAAAAAATTGTAAAAAAAATTTACATTATGAAATTTTATATCACGGGTATTTTTGTAGGATCCCTGTGAATATATGGAATTTTGATATCTGTCAGATTGAAGGGTGATGAATGAGTAAATTGTAATGGATGAATGGGTCATTATTTTGATTAACTAAGTTTAGGATAGTTAGTGTAGTTCAGCCTCTCCCCACTTTTACTTTGGCCTTGTGCCACAAGTATTTATATTAAGCAATAAATCAACATTCCAATAAGGATTGGAACAAACAAAAATGGTGCAAAAGAAATTAAACAGCCAGGTTGTATATATCCTTTTCAGTTTCGGCTTGTAACTAAAATTAAATATGCGAATCAAGAAATTTGAAAAATAGATCAAAGTTCAACTGTCATTTGCAAAAATGTAAGTAAAAAAAGTATTTTTGTTTTGAGTTTATTTTGAACCTAAAATTAGAATTCTGTAAGGTTTATAGATCAAGTCAAACCATTTTTCCAAATCAATGTCCAACATATGTAGGGAAATAACAAAAACAGAGATTTTGTGTTCATAAGACAGCAAGTGATTTTGTCCTTTTTTATGATTCTGGTTACACCTTTCTTGCATAGATATGCAATTTTACATTTATTGCTATGCAAAAACTGATTCCTTGCTTAAGTGTTTCAAAGATTACTTAGCCAAGTATGATATAGTGTTATATTTCCAGTGTATAAAGAGATAATTATTGTCCAGCCCCCATGTGTCATAAACAGAAAGATGCAGGTAGATAATGCTATATATTAAGCTTATATGCATAGAAAAGAGTTTCAGTATTTGAAGATAAGGAAAGTGAAGAATCAGCTTTATAGACAGACAGCAAACATCAATTACATCTTTAAATAAACACATATACGAAAACATATACTTAAACATATATTCAGATATATTAGAATCTACATATACAAATAGATGTGCTGGTAGTGTACAGGTTCAGAAAGAGGAAATAGCAAACAATGCTTGAATTTCAGCTGAATCTATGTTCACTTTCACACAATTCCTTCCATGACACAGCTGGGCTGGGGAATGTAAAATTAATATTAGCTTGAGTCTGAGGAAGCCATCCTCCCAGGCATTATCTTTACTTTAGGTGGAAGTTGAGATCATTACCTGAGGCATCCTTAAAAAGCAGAAGGACTTAGTGGGTACTGAGCAATTTTGGGGCTGCTGAACAATACCCCACTTAAATCTCTTATCTCATGTCATATTCTGTGTTAGTGGGTGTACAGATAAATATTACTTTCACCCTTATGACTGGTAGGAATCCATCTCTTCTTCTTGCTTCTTAGTTGTAGATTAATAGCAGGAATTATATTGAGGTGGCAACCACTCTACAAGAAGGAAAACACTGAATTCAAAAAAAGTGTTTCAGTGACTTTACTGATTAATATGGAATGAATTCAATTAATATATATATATATATAGGTTTCATTAAAAAAAAAAGACAAGGTATTATGGATAAGTTTATTGTATAATTTTTCATGTGATCTTAGAATTTTTTCTTTTCAGGATATAAATTATATAAAAATTATCTAAATGTTTTGTTTTTGAGTGCTTTCGGCTATACTTTAGGCCATTATCAAGGATAGATATACACTTAATATCAATTGCAAACACGGCAACAATATGATTACCATTACTATACACACATGAACATTATACATATATAGTGACACATAAAATGAACTCCATATTCAATAATGGCTAAAAGTATAGCCAAAATCACTCAGAAACTCAAAACATAAGGTCAATTTTTATATAATTTATGTCCTGAAAAAAAAAATCATCAGAGCACATGAAAAATTACAAACAAAACTTAACCATCACACTTTGTCTGTTATTCTTCATGAAATCTGTATAAAAGAGAGATTGCTACACAAATACACAGTATATATATATATATATATATATATATATATATATATATATATATACTAGCAGTATAGCCTGGCATTGCTCGGGTGTAATGAAAGCTTTAAAACTAATCCATGGTCCTGGAGTTCAGACTCTTTAGACATTGGCACGAAAAACTAAAAAGCAATAGTTGTTTCCAGTTAAAGCGAAACCGTAGACTGAAAGAAAAATGAATGGATGTAAGTCAAATTTTCATTTCCTGGTATCGATATCAAATAAGTTTTTTCATTGTAAACTGAATTTTGAAGGCTAAATAAGTCCTCTGAGTAAATGGTATCATGGCTGAGACTAAAAACTACAATTATACCTACTTAGAGCCAAACTTGAAGCAAAAACTAAAATAAAAGGGCTGAAAAAAATACAGACATACAGGCAGATAAACACACACACACATAAACATCTTGCCTTTTATATATATATATCATTGATTTTCTGCACTATTGTAAGAAGTGCAACCTTGAAACTTCTGAATATCATTTCTTGTCTTTGCCTATGAGTGTATGAAATTTGATTAAAATCGGACCACTCCTTCTATAACCATATTTTTTCAATTATCAATTTTCAATATTTATCGGGGGTACCTAGACACAAAACCTAGCTAAGAGCACTCGCAGATGCTTATAGTACAACTGCGTAAATTTTCAATATCATCGGTTTAGCTGTTTCAGAGTCTATAGGTAATGGACACACACACACACACACACACAGAGACAAAGTTCCATTTATAAATAAGTTTAGATTAGATATATATATATATATATATATATATATATATATATTTATGGTTATACAAGTACATTCATACATATACAAACACACTTGATGTGTTGTTAGAAATTTCTTGGTGCAATCCATTTTTCTAAAATTTAACCAAATTACACAAATCAGATTTTTTTTCTTTTTGGAAGGTGGTCTTAGTCAGGCTGAGAACTTTCCATCACTTTCTTTTGTATATATGTATACACACAGACACACAGGGTTTTCCTTCTTGTACGGCATGGTGAAGACATTGTGGCCAGACATGGTGTTATCCAGCAGCCACCCTCCTGACCCAGGACAGCACTGCTCCCTCAAGATATTTGAATATAAGACCATGTGGGAATATGAATGGTAGCATAATGTTACCCCCTCTAGTGATCACTCTAAACACTTTGTAATCATCATTAGACTCATTCAAATCTGCACTGTCCTCAGATTTACACCCGAACCCTCTGAAATGTTCATATAGAAGCTCCCATGTGAGTGCTGTTTAAAAATTTCTGGCAGATAGAAATGTATCTTGGTCCTCTTTTACTCACAGATGGTGCCTAACTGACCCTACTAGACTGTGTAGTGGACAAAATATAAAAACAAACAATGTTCATGTACAAAATTAAAAATATAAAATGGTGACAATTTACCCATCGCACTGTGTGTGTATGTGTGTAAATATATATATATATATATATATATATATATATATATATATATATAAAGTGTGTGTGTGTACACATAACTACATGTATATAAACAGAATTATAAGGGTACAGTCTTGTCAAATTGATTTATCCATGCTGTTCTTGAATCTCCTGGGTTCTGTGTCTCTATTTTCTTGTTTGGGTGAGGGTTTGAATCAATTTCTACATGACCTATGAAATATGAAAAGGTTTTATTCCATGATAAAATCAAACCCCAGCATCCACCAGCCAATTCAATCTTGTTTCGGTTCAAAGATGGCTGCAAATTCAACTCATTTTTGACCTTGTGCAAGATAAAATGGCCACACGCCAACTGACCCTCAAAGATTCTTACACTTTTCTTTCGTTCAATGCTTGATTGCTTCTCTGAAAAATCCAAAGTGTGGATTAATGGAACAATTTAGGGTGCTTGGGTGAGATGAGATTTGCCAACATTCAAATGAGACTTCAATGCAATCAAATGCAATATGTATACTTCTATTTGACTGATGTATTTTTAGTAGCAGCATCTGAAGAAACTGATGCAAAGATTGTAAACTGATTGAAGATGCTGATATTAAACTTTGAGCAGTTCTTTTTTCCAAATTTTGATGTTTTCTACAGAATCATTATATTAATTACACTGGCTATTTTTAACTTGCCTTATCTTGCTGCGTTTGCATACAAAGGAAATACAATATTAACTCAGTTCTGTTTAGTCATAAAGTCAGATATATGAGGACTGGAGATATGCTTGCTCACCATGAAAATCAGTATTTGAAATCCTAGGTTTAAAAACTGGTCATAAGAAACAGGTGGGAAATATTTTACTATCTTAGCCACCAAACAGTCTAAAATTAATTGAGTGGTTGATTTGTTTATTTTATGGCTTATCAACATGTTGTAGGTTATTTAAAACTGGAGAATCTGTAATGTGATCAATCCTGACTTGGCAGTTTGGCTGCAGTTGCTCTCTCACCAGTGTGATGTAGCTTCCCTGTGTCTCTTCTACAAATATTTCCATGGCTTCTGCTCCAATGAACTTAGCTCACTGATGCCCCCTATATACAAATTTACTTGAGTCACAAGATTAGCAACTAGATTCCAACCTTTTACTGTGAAACCCATAAAATGTAAATGCAAATTCTACTCCATCAGATTCTTTTCTTGCACTTCCCGCCTGTGGAATTCCCTTCCGTATACTTGCTTCCCCGATAGCTACAGTCTCTAAGAATTTAAATGTAAGGTCAATTGTCATCTCCTATCACTCTGACTTGCCCTCATGTTCTTTTCTTCGTCCACTTTACACTCATCACACCAGTATTCTCATCCTTCTCTTATCCATTCTCTGACACCCCCTATAACCTGCCCCTTTTTTTCATCACTTTCCTCCTATGTAACCCCTGCACAACAGTGGCAGTAAAACTACCTTGATTGGGGTGAAATGATTAAAAAAAAAATATATATTTTTAGATTTTAGGCATTTTTTTTTTTTAGATAATAATGATTTAAAAATCTTACTAATTAGCCCATAGTTAGGGAGAGAAGAGGCAGATTCTTACCTTTTTTCAAGAGTATTTGCATATAGAAGTAAATATGTTCACCTATTGTCTGGTTTAAACTTTTCCCCAATCTTTTAAATAGAAGTAGAGGTTTATCAATTGTTTCCTGTTTAAGATTAAGTTTCTGGTTCCTTCTAAAATCTTCTCAATCACTTTCCCTCCCCATCTTTAACTCCCCTTGCTTCTTATTAGTATTATCACCTTGCTTAAGGTGAATTGATTAAAAAAGTGGATATAATAAACCTGACTGGAACTGAAACTTGTCTCTTCGAGTTCCAATTATGAACCATTACCACCTCCCATACATTGAATATTGAATTTTCTTTCAAAATTCATTTATGATGAAATGACTTTTTTTTTGTTTGGAGAAATGTTAGGATCTTTTGTGTTTTGGGGATTTTGCACCAAAAATGTGCTGTTTGTCAAGGACTGAATGAACGCTTTCTTTTCTTTTTTTTTTGTCTTTCTAAGGATGACAACCTTCTTTTTTAGCACTTCAGTATATTTTTTTTGTGATGAAAATAATCCGGGAGAGTGCACATGATTAATTTAGTGGATGAAGTTTTTATTGGAATATTGATTTGGTTTTTTTTGGATGGCATGGTTTTTTCCTTTGCATGAACTGTTACAAATAATTCCATTGCTTCTCTTGGGCATCATGTTGATTTCAACATTCTCTTAATGTTCACCAACATACATGTCTTCCCTATACACACACACACACACACACACACACACACACACACACACACACACATTGAAGAGAAAGACAAAAATGGTGTGTGTGTATGAGAGGGAGAGAGAGAGAGAGAACAGAGTGCAACAGAAATGATAGGTTGGTCAAAGATTGACTGCTAAAAGAATAAATCATGTTTACAAAAAATTCTAATGGTAAATTATAGTTGGTCTAAGGAAGATCAAGGTTCATTCATAATTATTGATAATTTAAATTTTGGTTCCAAATTTCTAGCATAAACTAGATTTAATTATAAAAAGTTTTTATCAATGTGTTTGACTGTGTGTAACTGTCCTTTTATTTCTGACCAACACTATGTGTGTGTATCTATATAAGTAGTTTGGGTAAAAATTACTTATAGAACAATATTTTTCATCTTTATAAAAAATATGGCAGTGAATGCTGAATAAAGAAAACAGTAACATTTTAGTCTTCCATTATCAGAATACATTACTAGAATCTCTAAGACATAAAGAATATAAAGGAACAGCCCAACAGGCAAATTACAAATTGGGGGCTCCAAAAACAAGCAAGTGTAACAATCTAAACATCTGGGAAATATTTTAAAAGTAGATGGAAAGTGTAACACTGAAATCCAAAGATGCATTGTGATAATAAAAGTTGCCTTCTTGAAGTTAAGCAAAGTATTAAGAAATAGAAAAATTTCATTAAAATCAAATAAAAAAATGTAGCAAACTGTTAAGTACTATAAGTCCTCCTGTAGAGTGGGGAATGCTGGACATTCTCTGCACAAATGAAGACGAGACTTGAAACAACAGAAATAGGGTTCTTCAGTAGGATGCTGCCGAACATGTGAGCAAGTAGGGAAAATGGAAATAAAAAGTACACTTTGAATTAACATCAAAAAAGGATAGTTGACATTTCTAGTAAGAAAGAGGGCTTGGAAAATTTGATATTCACAAGTCAGATTAAAGGCAAGGGAGATAGGAAAAAATATAACCTACTTAATAAACTTGAACAAATGGATAGAAGAACAGCGTTTAGGAGAACTAATGAAAAGAGAAAAGCCTTGATCACCAACATCCTTAAGAGATACAGTATATAGAAGAAGAAGAACAACAACCAACATTCAATTATTAATGAATCTGTGGGTTTTAAAATAATTTTTACTATGCAAGAGTTTAAAGAAAATATTCTATTCTATCTAAACAAGCAAGGCTGGTAAATTTTAATAAAAGCTTATACGTCCCAGACTAGTAGATAAGATTTTAAACTCCTATACTTGACCAGTTCTAGATGTTGTGCTTTTTTATTTATTTCAGTAGATGTGACCATAAATTCTAAGCTAACACTTTCTTCCCTCACGCTTCTCACTTATCAAGCTCTCTTCTTGCTCCATGATTTCCCGCCAACTTTAATCTTCACAATTTAGATGCAATATCAATTATTATCTCTCTTTTTTCTTCTTCTTTTATTGTTCTTCCTCTATAATAATTTTTTTTTCTTATTCTTTCACACTCAGTAACCTCTTGTGATTCAGTGGCTTTACTTCCTTGCTTAGGGTGAAATGATTAAAAAAAAAAAAAAGAAGGAAGTTGAACATTCTTTCAATTGTTTTTGTAACTAAAATTAAATTCTCAAACCTATTATCCTATCTAGTAAATAAATGTATTGTTTTATATTGTCCAATATTCCATATTAATGATATATAATTTTTCATGGCCACTTAATCAATATTTTCTATTGCATAATATTCTCTCTGCAGTCTTATTGATTATGCATAAGATATCTGTATTTATATCTGTCTTAGAAAGTAGTGGACAAATCTCTTCCCAAACCCTTCTCCAAATGAAAGGCTGCTGCTGTCAAATGCTGACAGATTGAAATGGTGCCCTGAATTCTGATTTAGTTCTAGTGTTGTATTGTCACAAGGAATCTGTATATCACATTGGGAAGATTTGTAAGACAGGTTTATAAATGTGATTGGAGCCATTTCACAGCCTGTGTGATTCCATTTCTACTTTGGATGCAGTCAGCCTTGCACATTTGGCCTAATCCAATTTGATCCCATCTCTGCCAAACTTCTCAATGTTTTCAGCTAATAAAGCTTATGGTCAGGTGCCATGACAAGACAGCAAAAGGACACATACACATATTAAGACATTTCTTACTGCTTGATGATTGATTTGGCTTCATTTTCTCATGTTTTTCCCAGTTAGTTTTCCAACCTACATCAGGTGAATATTACATTCAATAACTTGTCTAAATATTCAAGATGGAGTCTTGTTGCTGTTAGATTGAAACAAAAGTAATCAAAAACTTAAAATACTACCTGAAAAGAGGAGATACAGAGCATTAAAATGATAGATAGATGTCTGTATAAATAGAAAGGAACAATGGAAAATGAAATCAGTTATATTAAAGAAAGACATGTGGTGAAATTTTTTTCTTTTATTTATAATCACACTTATACTTAACATCAGGAAGAGACAGCAGAAGTTTTTGGAACCTGTAATAAGGAAGGAGAGTTTGGAGAATCTAATACTCACAGGATGTATAGAGGGAAAAAGAGAAAGTGGAAAGCAAAGCAAGACACATTTGATAGACTTGGTTAAGTGGATGCCAGAGAGCGGTTTGGGAGAGATACCAAGAGGAAAAGAGTGGCAAGAGCAAATGGAAATCCATGATCATTTATGTCCTGAAGAGACACAGTGCATAAAGGAGAAGATGACCACACTAATTAATCAGCTGATAATAAGCAATTATCAGATCAATATTTGCTGATAATAAGCAATTATCAGATCAATATTTGCTGATAATAAGCAATTATCAGATCAATATTTACTGATAATAAGCAATTATCAGATCAATATTTGCTGATAATAAGCAATTATCAGATCAATATTTGCTGATAATAAGCAATTATCAGATCAATATTTGTTGATAATAAGCAATTATCAGATCAATATTTGCTGATAATAAGCAATTATCAGATCAATATTTGCTGATAATAAGCAATTATCAGATCAATATTTACTGATTAATCAGTTATCTCCTCATTTTTTGCCGATTAATTAATTTTTAATCTTGTTTATTATATCACAGAAATTTCATCCTTGCCTAAAGAATCATCAGTTATTTTAGACATAAAACAAATTTAAATAATATTCTGATAGTTTTTTGTTAATATTTTTTCTGACCTTTTTTTCTTAAAAACAAGTTATGCCCCTTTAGATCAGTGGTTCTGACCTTTATTTGTCCAGTACACCCTTTTCACCATAAATCAGAATGCTATACTCTGACTTCCAAGATTGGAAGTCAGAAGTCAATATGCATATACTATTAGATATTCCCATTCTTTTCCTTGTTAATACATATATACTTACATGGATTATTTTTATGGAGAGTATTTACAAATTTAATAGCAAAAGAAAATGTTGAAGGATTTTAAAACTTGAATACATGTACAGTCAGTCAGTCAAGTGCCATACGTGATACATGCTTGGGCAATCATATCTCGAAAGAGACATGACTGACTGGGCAGAAGATTATCCCACAGTAGGTTGCCATTACTTTCTGCAGGCTACACAACCCAATCTGTTCTGTTATTTAACCCATAGCTGGAGGGAAGAGATGGATTAATACCTTTTCCAATAGGAATTCGAACTAAGCTCTCCGATTTTTCATTCCAAGCTGATATCCACTGCACCACAATGCACATCTACATAACTAACTGACATGTACAGTAATTTGCTTTAATTCATAATTATTTTTTTTTTAATTGGCATCACTGCATGTAAGGCAGTAAAGCCACTAAGTCACAAGGGTTTACAGGATGTGGAAGAATGAGAAGCAAGATTAATAATGAACAATTATTATTTTTTAAAAATTGGTATCATCCCATGCAAGGTAATAAAGCCACTAAAATACAAGGGTTTACAGGGTGTAGAAGAATTAGGAACAGAAACATTGATAATGAGTGGGAAGAGAAAAGATTAATCAGGATGGCAGTAGATAGCGATTAACATTGCATTTAAATTTTTGGAGATTAAAATTGGCTGGAAAGCATGGAATTGGAAGGAAGTTCCACAAGCGAGAAGTATGAGAAAATTATTAAACAAATAAACTGAAGTATTCTTCTATAAGCAAAAAAGTTCAATGAAAGGTTGGGCTATTTAAGTTGATGAATATTACATTCAATGAGAAACATTTGTTTTTGTTTTTTCTTTAGAAAAAGTAAAAATTCCCCTGCTTCCAAACCCTGAAAAACGCGCCCCGCTTCAGAGATAATGGAAACCCCCGGTGAAATCTCCTGGTTGATAACCACTGTTTTCTGGTATAGGAAATCATAGTTTTCTATTCCATTTCTTTATTATCTGTGAATTGCCATGATTTTTATGGATCACAGAGTGGTTTCCTGTGGCTTTCTCTATCATTTGGAATTCACAGTTTATTTTCTCTGAAAATGATTGAACAGAGGAGGTTCTAAGCTGGAATTTTGACTCTGTTTGCTGATTGCACTTACCATGCTGCCTTTCCTTACACTGCCTTTACATTACTCATTATCAACAAATTGATTATTGAGACCTTAGTTTTAACCTAATGTAATAGAAGTAGATAGATTTGCCTATTGTCTGATTCATACTCCTTCTTGATCTTTTGAACAGATGCAGAGGTTTGTCCTTTGTTACTTGTTTAGGAGCAGGTTTCTGTTTTCTCAAGTCTATTTCAAGTCAATACTTCTGACATTTCTACTTAAACTTTGAACATTTACTTTTTCCTCAATAGGAGTAGATAGATTTGTCTATTATCCAGTTCACACTCCTTTACTGTTTTTGAATAAGAGCAAAGGTTTATTCTTTGTTTTCTTCCAATATTGTCTCATTTTCTTCTACTCTTAGTAGCCCCTTGTATCTTTGCTTCTTGTGAACTGATTGAAAAAATAAAACAGTGATTCAGTCAGATTATATTTTTTTATTGTCTTGATAACAACTAGGCTGGTGTTCTAAAACTCTCTTTAAAAAGCACTGAATTTGATTACCTCTAATGAGAGCATTTGGGATAATTGTTAGCATTTTTCTGGTATTCTTAATTAGAGAAATACATGGAGTGTGATTTTTACCAACTTCAGATGTCTAAATTAGTTATTGTAAACTCAGTCAGTTAAGTACCATCTGTGATACATGCTTAAGTGATCATGTCTTCAAAGAAACTTGACTGGGCAGAAGATTTTCCCGCAGCAGGTTGCCATTACTTTCTGCAGTAGACTGGTTGCCAACCATGGCTATAGAACCTAATCTATCCTGCTATTTAACCTATAGCTGGAGGGAAAAGAAACAGGGTATTTGCATATAAGTGAATACAAGGAATTCAAGTGGAATTTGAACTCTACTCTCTAATTTCTTGTTATCTGCTGCACCACAAATTTGTAAACTAAGGGTCTCAAAAATGGCCGATATCAACCTGGGTGTAGAACGAATGGGATTATCAAGACAGTCAATAGATTTCTGGAGCTCAAAAAGACTTTTCATCATCACTGATAGCTATGTAATTGAACCATCATGAAATATGGGCTGTGAGTTTTACAGCTGTATGCCCTTACTAACATCAAGCAGTTTAGGAAACTGGAAATTCAGTGTTTTTATCAAGACACCATCTCTAGGAAGATTACCTACCAAGGTTAGAGAGTTCAGCCTACCCTATTCTATACAGAGTAGGTGTAGAGGTTTTTATTTTAAAGATTTCCTTATATTAGACATGCTGCTATCCAAAGCTGCTATCCAAAGCTAAAAACTCTTACCCAGCCTAACTTTTTCTTTTTCTCTTAAATGACCCCAGTTTTGGGGGTTAACTATTTGCTAATAGCTGGGACCCTAACAAGTGCTACCACCCCAGGGCCAGAGCAGACCTATGAATAACAGCATTTAAGAGATGGTTCATACCCATGACCTTTGGGAATAGAAAATGCAGACACTGACTCTCACAAGATTAATTCACTGATATCTGTGTGGATCATGAAGTTAATATTATTATTTTAAAGTAAAAGTCTCAATGACATTCTTCTTCCTGTATGTGCCGTGTTCATACAGAATATTGATGATAATGGCTCTCCATAATTTCCTGTTCTTTGAGAGCTCTTCGGAAATTTGGTCTTTTTGATATCTTTCCAAAATCTTGTTCTACTATCCACTTACTCAAACTTTCTAGGTAGTTTATACATCATTTTCTTATAAAACATTTCCAGATTTACATTGATTCAAGGAAAAATTACAAAACTTTTAGAGTAATAATTATTCTAGGATTTAAGTCTTTCAACTTTATCACATCTGATACTGATTTCTTTGTTAGGATCAAAAAGAGAGGCAACTACTTCTATTTGTATTTCTTCAGGATGATGGCAACCATGGATATCCATAATTTACTGTTCTTTGTAGCTGTTAGTAAATTTTGCCTTTTTGTTATTTCTTCAAAACCTTGTTCTGACATCCACTTACTCAAACTTGCTAGGTAGGTTTTGTGTTGTTTTTCTCTATTCTTTTTGTTTTCAAATACTTCAAGATTAGTGAAGCAGTTGAGCCATTTTTCATACTCAAATTCTCACATGGTTGAAGCTGGATTTCACCGTGCAGATGCAATTCTAATAAAGTAAAAAAATAAACTGAACCTGGAAGAATGTATTGACAATTTTCATTGTTGACCTTGTTATTGCTGATAAAATACATCCTTTAATGATGTCAACCAATGTTTTAAATATATATTCATTTATTTTTAAGGTGTTTATTTTTACCTATTTTAACACATCACTTCAATAAGTCCTTGGCCTGACATATAGGTGTCACCACTATTAAAAATTTCATATGGTTTTTATGAAGTACTGACATTCAAATGGCATGTGACAAAATTTGGACCCAATCTGTTAATTAGTTTACAAATTACAGTTATTTAAGTGAAACTACTGTTTGCAAGTTTCAAAACAGTAGAACAATCTGAATTTCGTGTGTTGATAAAATATTGCTTTCTGATGAGAAAAAATACTGTTCAAGCAAAGAAATGGCTTGAAAAGTATTATTTGGACTCTGCTTCATCAGAAACAACAGTTAAGAGGTGGTATGCTGACTTTAAACACGGTCATACAGACACAAATGATGCTGGATGCTCTGGTTGACCAAAATCCGCAGTTGTCCCGGAAAACACCAAAAAAATCCACAAACTTGTTTTAGCCAATCATAAATTAAAGTTGCATGAAATAGCAGAGGAGTTAAACATATCACCATTTTGCATGAACCTTTGACAATGAAAAAGATTGTGTTCAAAGTGGGTGCCGGGTTCGCTCACAGTTGATCAAAAATAACAATGCTTCGTTGATTCAGAAACATTGTTTACAACTGTTTCAACACAATAAGAAGAAGCTTTTGTGTAAGTATGTGACAATGGATGAAACATGGATTCACCACTTTACTTCAGAGTCAAAGCAGCAGTCAGCTGAGTGGATAGTGGCAGGTGAAAGCTGTCCAAAGCAACCAAAGACGCAAACATCATCAGGTAAGGTTTTGGTCACTGTATTTTGGGATGTACAAGGTATTATGTTCATTGATTACACTGAGAAAGAAAGAACCATCAAGAGCAAATATATAGCATTATCAGTGTGTTTGAAGAAAGAAATTGCTAAAAAATGGCCACAAATGAAGAAGAAGAAAGTGATCTTTTACCAAGAGAGCACAGCGTGTCACAAGTCAATTGCAATGATGGCAAAACTACATGAATTGCACTTTGAATTGCTCCTGCATCCACCTATTCTCCAGGTTTTGCCCTCAGTGACTACTGGCTGTTTGAAAACCTCAAAAGAATGCTCCAGCAAAAGAGATTTGGCTCCAATGAAGAAGTGATATCTGAAACTGAGGCATATTTTGAGGCTAAAGACAAATCGTTCTACAAAAAAGGCATCGAATTGTTAGGAAAGTGTTGGAATCAGTGTATTACTCTAGAAGAAGACTATGTTGATGAATAAAGTCAGATTTTGTTGAAAAGTTGTTGTTTTATTAGTTAGGCTCTGAATTTATTAAGTGATGTGCTATGTATGAAGTATTCCTCATCGTCAACATTATTCAAACAAATGCCTTGTATAGAAAGGGAAATAGAATTGAAAATGAAATACCCATAATGTTAAAAACTTTGCAAGAAAGAATAATGGAAGAAAAGGGATAAAGAATTTCTGCCCTTAAAAATAATTATTGATATTTTTTTTGCTCATGTCTAGAGGTTGATGTGGAATAAAGAATTCCATGAAAAGGCCGATGACCTAAAACATTTTAGACCCCTGTTGTAAACAATCTATAGTGTAAATGAATAGTAAATGATTTTGTTATGAAAATTCATTGTAAATGATACATTATTAAGAAACAATGTAAAAAGGTTTTAACCCAGAAATTGATGCTGATTGCTCAGAAATTGAAATATCGTATGAATTCCTGAAAAAAAGAAATAGAAATATTGTATTATTCATGAAAAAATGGAAACAGTGTATGAATCCTTAATTGGTCTGTCCAGAAAGTATCCAATCAATTAATAAAAAACAAATGTACATAGTTGATCTGCAGGTAGTGTAATGGTCCTTTGCCATGTCCCTTCAGAACATTATCAATCTTTGCTTTCCACAATTTTCTGTCTTTTGTAGCTTTTAACAAATGTTGTCTTTTTGTTATCTCTCCTAAATTCTGCTATACAATCCATTTACTCAAGCTCACTAAGTAGGTTATGCATTGTTTTTCTCTGTCTTTTTGCCTTTCATCTGTACTGTGAGTATTAAATTTTCCAAGTCTGCTTTCCTTATTAGGAGCCCTAGATATTTCAATTATCTCTTCATAATGTTAAACATAAGTTTCTTTTTTTCTAAAAGTTTGTCATTCCATGGTATCCTTCTGTAGAACCATATTTCTGTTGCTTCAAGTTTCTTCTTTGTCTATGAGGAGATTGTCCAGCATTCATTGCCATATAAAAGAACTTATAATATGTAATTGTTCAGTACTCTTTTCTTTGTTTCTAACAAAATTTTTCCGTTTCCCAATATTTTGCTTGATTTTGGATTTGAATTCCAGCTGAATTTGTCGCATTCACTTTTATGCAATTAACCTTAGCATATGTATGAATACATCTCTTTGCCACCAACTATAGGTTAAATAAGAGGGCAGACTAGGCTCTCCAGATATGATTGACAAACTGTACATAGACCTAGTATATCAATTACTATGCAGCCATTGACAGGATTGTGTTCACATTTAACCTATGATTGTATTATTGCTATTATTAGTGCATTGGTTCCTTATTTCTCCTTAAAATTACTTTTAATACCATCTTATGAACAGTGTCTTCACTTTTGAAAACTGTCTGTAAAATTTATCTTTCAGGATCACTGTCAGTTGTCACATCATGTTCTTAATTTCATTCATTGTGTGTCAGTTTTTTTGTTTTTTTTTTAATCACATCATCCCAAGCAAGGTGGTAAGGCTACTGGTGTGCAGGGGGCTACGTAAGAGTGAATAGATTGGAAAAGAGAAAGCCAGAAACCACATCCTAAACAGGGAAGAAGGGATGAGCCTCTACACCTGTTCAATAGACGTGGGTGGAGTGTGAATCGGGCGATAGTTCAGTCTATCTACTCCAATTGAAAGAAAAAAAATTAACAAAAGAGAAAAGTGGAAAGATTGGAAAAGAGAAAGCCAAAAACCACATCCTAAACAGGGAACAAGGGATGAGCCTCTAATTTTAGTTTTTGGTAAAAGCCAGATATAAATGATGATGGTGTGTGGCTGATAGGCATAACTGTTATGATGTCTTACTGTTATATTATATGATATAAAGGGATGACTCATTCATTACATTAGCTCACTAACTGACATTTCATTGCTGAGTAACTCCATGGGAGAATGTCTGTTCATGCATACACAATAAGGTCCCCTCTAATTAATTATCAAGTTACATCAGTTGGTTGTTGAGATATTCAAAATGGCTGGATATATTATGGGCAGACATTTTATGTCTGAAAAATAATTTACAATAGAAAAGCACTGCAAATGAGTTTTTTATTTAATATTTATTGTAAACTTTACAAATAAATTAAAACTAATTTTACATAGACATATATTGTAAATGAGGGATGAAAATAATTCATAAAAGGTTGATAATGATTTCCAATTAATGAATAATTTTCGAGGTGTTATTAAAGAAACCATTAAAATCTAATTATCACAATTAAATATGCAGACTTAACATTAGTGAACATAAAATATGGAAAATGTAATCAGGAAAAGCAATAAAAGAAAGAAAAAATAATTAAAAAATAAAGTCTCAAGCGATTTAAAAATATTTTATTATATATACTATATGCTTTTAAAGAATTTCATCCATTTTCAACCTTTTTTTAAAAATCATTTCACTCTATGCAAGGTGGTAATGTCACAAGTACACAGTTAAAAAGAGTGAAATTGAGAAAAAGAATGAGAACAGGGAAGATTGAAGAGAGGACAAAAGATGAACAAAGGATCAAGAAGACAGAAGATAGCTATTGAAATTGCATTTGAATTTTTGAAAATTGTAGTTATCAGGGAAGCAAGGAAATGGATGGGAGTTCGACAAGTAGGAATTGTAAAAAAAGAAACTGTTAGAGCAGGAGTGGTAATTGCATTTAACTATTTCAACAGTAAAAATGTGGAACTTAGATTCCAATCTAGTTACATGCTTAAGTTCATTTAGTTGGGGTCAGTCAGTCAGTTAGCTAAGTGCCATACGTTATACATGCTTGGGCGATCATGTCTCGACAGAGACATGACTGACTGGGCAGAAGATTATCCCGCAGTAGGTTGCCATTGCTTTCTGCAGTAGACTGGTTGCCGACCAAGGCTATAGAACCCAATCTGTCCTGTTATTTAACCCATAACTGGAAGGAATAGATGGACTAATACCTTTCACAAGGGTATTTGCGCTTAAGTGAATGCAATGAATTCGGCTGGAATTCGAACTTGGCTCCCCGATTTCTCATTCTGAGCCAATATCCAATGCTGGGGTACCTGGGATAAAAGCTTGTCAGAGCAGTTGCCATGAAAATATTTGTAGAAAAGACAAAAGGGAGCCCATGATATTGATGGCAAAGTATTGATTATATTACAGATCTTTCTCTGGAATTTTTCAATAATTTTGAGATCTACAGCAGAAGAACCAAACCAGATATAGCAACAGTATTCAATGCATGGATGAGGGGTAGATTTATAAATGTGCAAAATGGATTCTGACGAGAAAAATTTTCAGGTACGACACTGTGAACCAACTTTCCTTGCAGCAGACGAAACAATTGATTTGATATATTTTTTGACAATAATTTTAAAAAGACATAAGAAATTATTACATCAAGGATTAATTTACTTCCTTTTTATGCAGCAGTTATTTCACTTAAACTGACTTAAAAAAAAGATCTTAATTTACTGAAAGAATTATATTGTCTTTAATTCTAGCAGCACATCATTCTGCCTAATTCAAACATTTCAACACATTTTTCTGTTTAACATTTTGGCTTGTCAATATTTCTTTCATTGATTTTGTGTTCTATACAACCAATATCATTAAGTCTCCATGAACTATTAGGTTGTTAAAGGTGGTATATTGGATTGTAAACAGCTATTGAATGATTGAAGAAAACAACATGAAGAATTGAGTAAAAAAATATATTTTTAAGTTTATTTTCATTAAAACAAATACATTAACAAAAATATCTTTGCAAACTCATGTAGAAGATGAAAAGAATGTTTTCCTGAGAAAGGCAGTTGAATGCATATCATTGCTGCTAGTGAGATTGGCTGGAGCTGGAAGCCTAGTGGAAATGGCTGGAGTGACAACTGATGGCAACAAGATGATGATGATGGTTGGCTAACTGGAATTGCTGCTGATGGCTGGAGCTTTGGGCTGACTGTCAGATGCTGGAACAGATACTACACTTTAATCTTCTCATCATTTTATTATCTATTTCATAAAGAATACAACTGTGGCACAAGGCTGAAGAGGAAGTGGGGTGAAGCTGGTCATCACTGACTGTCCTCATCCTAGCTGATCTGATTCACAACCCATTCATTCATTACAAATTACTTAAACACTGAAAGAAGTTATTTACTTTCATTCATCTGCCATACATCACAATATGCATACTCAAAGGAGTTGGATGGCTACTAAAAACAACTATGATATAAATTCTTTTCTAATAGAAATGTTTTTTTTTGTTACTTTTTACTTATGAAAATATGTTTAATGAAATGAAGTGAAATGGGATGAGCCCATTAACAAAAGTAAAATGCAGCAAAACAAACTAAAAATAAACATGTTAGTAAGATCTGTCCATCCCAATAAAAAAAATTGAGTGAGGCTGTTGTATTCTGTCAATAGGCAAAATCAAGACGTTCACTTTCTAAAGGTAAGGGAAGGAAAAAATAAATTGTAGGGAAAAAAAATCAAAAGCTGACCCAGTCAAGATAAAAAGAAGGGAATAAAAAACAAACTGGAGAGGTTGAAACCTTGACATGGATCATAACGAAAGAGAATGCTGGGATCAGGCCAAGAACAACAATTTCTCACATTAACTCAGCAAACAAAGAGTCTGGATTAACCAAGAGTGAGGTACAGCAGAAAACCACCCCATTGTGTCAAAAAGTATAGTAATAAGAAAAAGAATCAAGGCAGCTCCCATTCACACAAACCAGGTTCACCATATTTACCTAAATTTCATTGAAATCTGCCAATAGCAAATGCTTTCTATCAGTTCTAATCTTCATCTTCAGCTAATGCCAAAAGAATCCAATCAGATTCCAATGAGAATAATGTTTGTATTGTCAAACTCTCTCTATCTGTATTTATTATATTATTTATAATATTTATTACTTTATAAAAAATAATATTATTATAAGTATTTAATATATAGCATAAGTATTTAATACATATCATAATAAAATAATAAATAATAATATTTATTATTTTATTTATAAAGTATTTATTGTCAAACTCTCTCTATCTGTATCATCCACACCACTATATTTGCCTCTGCTAGCAATATCAATAACACTATCCGTTTCACTCCAGACTGGGAGTGTAACACATTATCACACGTGTATGCAAGATGAATGGACATGAAATGTTAAGGATTGATATGAGCCATCAGTTCCCTGACATGCTCCCAGAACAGACAGTGGCAGAAGGTGTGCACTCTTCTAAACCAAGGTAACAATTGATGACAATTGGGTATACCTGAGTTAATGTGCTGCAGATGCCCAGGATCAGAAAGAGTGCAACTTAGTTTCCTACAATCTGAGCCACTTGCTGAGTGGTTCCAACATAACCCCCTTCTGATACAAAATCCTCCTAAGCCATGAAAAGTCACTGGACCAAGGAGTAGCTTGCAAGATTAATTGACATTCAAGCAAGAATTCTGACTGCTTTCAAGACCTATGACTGCATTCAGCTTCAAAACTGGGAGAAGTGATGGTAAGGCTAGGGAAGCATCACTAACACTCCTCACCCTGAGCAAATCTTTTGTCAATGTTCAGTGCAGGAAAACCAGCCTCTCAGCATACTGATGGCACTCCAAGTGTGGCATTTTCATATGGATACTAGACATAGACTTCAGACCTTTGGCTTGTGTCCACCCAACAAGAGGGAGAAGTGCAAGCACCTGATCACCAACATATGATACTCACAGAGAAGGATTACTGTCAACTGGTAGAGGATGAGAGTGAAGATATACTGAGAGCATACCTAAGCTCTACTCTTTGAGAACAACCACTTTCAGAGCCAAGTTCAGACCATCACTTCGTCCTTTGCTAGTACCTTTAACCAACTTTTCTTCAGCTGTAGTTTGAGCCCAAAACTTTTCCAGAAGTATTATCATGAAGTAAACAAAACAGAATCAACTTGAAGTTGAACTCAGCACACTGGTTTCCATGCCAATAACCATTTCACCTCTGGAAAAAATATGGAGCTTCTCAGTCATTGTGGAGAACCCTTTATTTCTTTCTTTTCAAACAAAAAACTGTGTTTACAGTAACTTTATTTAGAGAAAGTAATAATTAAGATGTTTGACCAACCATTGCAGTGCATTATAGCAAGACTAATCAAAGATTTCCTGATTTTAAATTTGCATGAGTCTTCAATACTAAGAATTATGAAGTAGGATTACCTTTGTATTTTATCAGTCATTTATCTTGCATACTAAGAGCTACTTTTTCTTTACTGTTCTTTGCTAATTAATTATAGAATTATGATTAATGTCCTCTACCTAATCTCAAGTTTAGCAAAAATAAAGGTTAATAATATGGAGGTTATTAAAGATTTTACAAGTATTCAATTTGTATTCACTTGAAAGATATTCGTAGCAGTTTCATGTCAGTTTTTTTTCACACAGTGAAAATCCTAATTAGGTATGGGATTTTTAAAGTCCAAATTGGATATGGGATTTTCAATCTTTTTAAGTATTTAGATTCTCTGGTAACACTTTAGCTAAACTTATAGGTAAAAGAGTTACTATCTTTTAATCAAAACTCATTTTATCAGTACTATTTAAATAGTCATTGAAAAGATCTTGTGTATCTATAGTAATTAAGCTGAAGAGAACAGATACAGGTTGTGAGTAAAAAGTAAGGACTCTTTATTTTGAAAATCAAAGTTTGGTTTAAGTTTATTAAATTCTGTGACTTCTGTTAGGCTATTCATATATTCTGCTCTGTTAGCAGGGCTTCAGATTATGCCAACTGCACCTCTCCAGGGGGTAAAAGTCCCTCAAGAGGGAAACCTGTTTGCTGTGAGTGGTGACCCATGATGCTCGAGGACAGGATTCTGGTAGTTGATAGTTTGAGGAGTTGGGCTATTCGTATGCTCCTAAACTTTAACACTCCACTTTGGCCCCAATGTGCTAGAAGTATGTTTGAAGAGGTCCAATCTAATCAACCAGCTGGTCACACCAAGCCCTAAGTCAGACTAACAAAACAAACAAAATATGCTCACATTTACCATATCAAACATTAAACTGGCATAGTAAATGGTGGTTGTAGGGTCAATCAAACTGTGAACAAAGGAATCTGACATGGCTGTTTCAATCTTTGAGGAAAGCCATATTTGGGTGAATCATCCCAGATATAATAGGTACTTGGAACCCTCCCCATGTTTGAATATACCAGTCATGTAGCTCTGGAAGAATAAGGTGAATGCTATTTCTCATATAGACACAGAAAGTGATGCAGAAAATCAATCAAAAAATAATTTTTTAAAATTTATAGTAATAGAACCAATATAAGACAAACTAATAATTGTTACCTTTTTTAATATAAAAAATCTTAGCATCTTGGATAACTTCAAAAACAACTCATACCACTGAACCAAAGCTATCCATAAACAATGCAAATCCAACAGAAAATTCACCTCTCAATGACCAAACCATCAAAACTTCTGAAATGAAAAATTCCACAAACAGAAAACTGACAGAACAAAAACCAATCAAATCTCAATATAAAAATAATTGAAATTCAAAAAACAGAAGAAATGGAATTAAAAGCAAATAAACAGGATAACAACCCATCATAAAGATAATAAAAAACAAAAGAAAATGAAAATCAAGAACATACAAAAACTTGACAAAGAACAATTTCACAAACAAGGAAAACAGTATAGAAAGTATGGAATATATGAAAATAGATAACAAAAATCAAAAAGACGGTCATCCTCAAGACACATTCAATAAAATTAAATGATTACCACTCAAATGGAACACAAGCATCATACAATAGAACTGTAGAGATGTTAAACCTAACTATAAGTAAATCAAAAAACTTATAGATTACAATCCAAATATAGTATGCTTGCAGGAGACTATTCTCAAAGAAACTGACAACATCTTTAAAGGATATGAAACTTATCACAAATTTAAATGTATCAATAATAGAGATAAGCCAAGTGGGAGTAGTTCAATATTAAAAAATCAATACCCTATGAAAAACTACAATTAAATACAAATCTACAGACCATTGCAGTAAAAGCTTCAATTCATCAAGCAATAACCATAATTCATATTCATCCAAAACACAGACTGAAATAGAAAAGATAATTGGCCAATATCACACTTCCTTTCTAACACATCACTCAATATATTCCCGGCCTAACTAATAAAACAACAACTTTTAGGCTAGATTTGACTTTATTCATCAACATAGTCTCCTTCTATGGTGGTGCACTGATTTCAACTCTTTGCTAACAGTTTGATGCCTTTTTTGTAGAACGATTTGTCTTTGGCTTCAAAATATGCCTCATTTTCTGATATCACTTCTCCATTGAAGCCAAATTTCTTTCCCTGGAGCATTCTTTTGAGGTCTGCAAACAGCCAGTAGTTGTTGGGAGCCAGATCTGGAGAATAGAGTGAATGTGGGAGCAATTCAAAGTGCAATTAATGTAATTTTGCCATCGTTGCAATCTACTTGTGACACGATGTGTTGTCTTGGTGAAAGATCACTTTTTCTTTTTCATTTGTGGCTGTTATTTTGGTAATTTCTTGCTTCAAGTGCACCAATAATGCTATATAATATACATTATTGATGGTTCTTCCTTTCCCAAGGTGATTGATGAACAAAATACCTTGTACATCCCAAAATATGGAGGCAAAACCTTGCCTGATGATGTTTGTATCTTTGGTCACTTTGGATGGCTTTCACCTGCTGCTGTTCACTAAGCTGAGTGCTGATCCACATCAGATCCAAATTAGACTATGGATGCATAGTTCCACATGTCAATTCTATTTTAAAAAGTACAAACTATACGAAATTAAGGACTGAGATTAATTCTTGGATCCTTTCAGACCTCACCCATGCAAAGTCTCTATATAGAAGCTAATGAGTCACCTCTATCTCTGAGATGGGAAAAATTATCCCTCCAATATGCACTAAAACTAAAATCTAACCCTAATAACATACCTAAAAACATCTGAACCTCAATATATCCTGTTCTATAGAAATAACCCAACAGCCATCCATTCACTTGGACTTTGAGTTAATGAAGCACTAGAACAAATAGACAAAGATACTGATAATGTAACACCAGTCACAATTAAATAAGGTAGCTCTATGGACAATATCCAAACCTCATATAGACTTAACATTGTCACACACAAAAAAAGCAACAATCAACAAAATATGTAGAGAGAAGTAAGAAATAAATATCATGACTATAAACTATTCTACACAGATGGATCAAAAGTCCTAGAATAGGTGCAACAGCCACAAACAGACAAATTCATAAACAAATCAGGCTACTAAATAATACATCCATCTATACAGCTGAACTACAAGCCATTAAAACAGCACTTAAAGCAATATAAAATTCAAAAGATAGGAAGTTTATAATCTCTGACTCCCTCTCTTGTTTAACAGCAATTAAAGAAAAAACACAAATCATCCCTATATTCAAGAAATCCTAGAAACTTGTCATCAGTTAATAAAGCACAAAACAATAATATTGGCTTGGATTCCTAGCCATATAGGCATCAAGGGAAATCATGAAGCTGACATACTGGCAAAAGAGGCAACGAAAATGAAAATAACCAAAATCAAACTCCCATATAAAGATTATAAAAACAAAATTGCACAATACATCAAAATGAAAATGGCAAGCGATTTGGGACATGTTCCAAAACAATAAACTATATGAACATCAACTGACAATAAAAAAGGAAAAAAATTGACTGACCGTAGACAAGATATAGTGTTCAACAAAATAAGTATTAGACACAAACACCTAACATACACATGCACACACACATACACATACATGCTCAAGGCAAAATGTATTCCTTGGTGTACCCACTTTCAAGCATATCTTGATAGAGTGCAAAAAGCACCAAACAATATGTAGCAACTATTACCAAGCACAAAATATTAACTTGCTCTTCAAAAATGTACCTACTGCCCAAATAATAGGATATCTTAAGAATCAAAGTACTTCCAACTTCTATATAAAATATTACTGGCAATACATTTTTGAAAAAAATATTACAGAAATACATTTTTGAAGAAAATCAAAAGAAAAAAGATTACTAGCAATATATTTTTCAAAAATACATACCAGTAATATATCTGACTCTTGACAAAACCATCTTTCTAAAAATATGTCAATGAAAATTGATCTAATAACTGATTTCTTACAAAGAATAAGTATTTTATTCATATGAATCTATTGTAAAAATCTTGTCAGCATTAAATAACCTGCTGAGGTTGATATGCTGTAAAACAAAACAAAGAAACCAACCATCCACCTGTTACACCCTCTAAAATAGCTATATATTGATTGATCAAAACCAAATTTTGAGGATAAGTGCAAGCAGGTAAGGGGTTACAAAGTCCAATTGGTTTTACTTGAGTATGTAGCTTAGTACAATAAATTTTCATTAATTTTTTTTGAAAAATGAAAAGGTTTATGATTTTACATACAAAATACTTCCACTATTTTAAAAACAATTTAATGATTAAAATAACAATTATTTATTTAAAATGCAATATACTTTTTTTATATATACAAGAATCCAGTTTCCAGTTTGTCGTGTGTTTACAAGAACTATAAACAAATCACAAGACCAAATGTTTCAAAAAGTTAAAATTTGGCTCTAAAATGAAATATTTATGCATGGCTAGTTGTGTGTCGCATGCTCAAGATTAAGAAATCGTAAGAAGTTATTCTTTGCTGATTAAAAGGAAAAAAAACAAATTTTCTTTAAAAATATTGTTTATCATGTAGTCCTGTAAAATTAAATTTAATTAAAAAATTACTAAACCACAAAGTAAGGTTTTTGTTAAAGTATTTTCTAAACAAATTAGTTTATTAAAATTTCATTAAATGATTTGCAAAATTGAACAAAACATAAAATTTGTAAATCTCAACAAAAAATCTTTGCAATAACTTCAATAATACTATGAGGATTTCAACAGCCTGTTGCCAAAAAAATTCTAGTAAATATAAAATTCTGAAATCAATAATTTTCTGTAATTTAAACATACTGTAAATTTATCAATTTCAAGGAGAGAATTTTTAAACATTCGAAATCCTTACCATATCTCTTACTTTAAAACCCCAGGGTCTGTAATGCAATCTTCCTTGCCCCAAAACAGCCAACATTGCAGTGTTTATAGTTTCCCTGTCAAAATTATCTTTGTTTCATGTGATTTTATCAATTTATGTTATATAGAAATAATCTCACTGTTAGTATTCCAATATTTTAACCACAGAACAATAATTCTTACCTGTGTCTGGTTTGTACCTTTTAAAGAACAACTTTGGAAATGTTCAGTTCCAGTCCAGAAATTGAACTAAGATTTCTATCCTTTAATCAAATGATCTAAGCATCAGAGACATAAAAATGCATTGTATCAAGAACAGTAATCAAGCCAAATTTGACCCCAGCCAAAGCAATTTAAAGAAGCATTTTAAAGAACCTTATGCACTTCCACTGTTTTTGAATGTTCGAGATTCTTATTTGGCAAACTGTTATTACCTTTAAACAGAATAGTACAACAATACAAGCAAACTTTAACAGCTTTCAGTGCCTCCTCTTTCCATAAATTTTCATGTTTCACAACATAAATTTGTTTTCTCATCTCTCTTAAATCAACATTTTTACCCAACAAGGAAAGTTGCTCTAAGAATTCTTCAGTCAAGCTGTCTGAGGTAATGTGGTTTATTTCTAAACATTATCACACTCTCTATCACAAGAATAATGAGAAAATAGAAAAGTTGTAGTATTTTTTGTTATTATTGTGAGCATATTTGTAAAATCTGAATTAGTACAAGAAGTATCTTAAGCAACGTAACTGAAATGAGATAGATATTTGTTTTATATATATATATATATATATATATATATATTTAGTCATCCACAGACAGATCCATTTCACTGTATCACAGCTCATCAGTACGGTTAGACACCCGATTACTTTTTACCTAGGATTGAAACCCGACCAAATTGGTGTCATTCGGCATCTCTAACTCTGAGCTATGGGCGCTCTGTAGAAGGCGGCAGACTCTTTAGCATGTATATTATCATTATACACGCCCAATAGCTGAGTGTGTTCTAATTCATTACTGAATGAACGATGCGTATATGCTAGAGTAGCTACTGTTTTTCAAAGTCTACCATTCTTCCAGAGTGCTCATTCAGGGTGTGAGAGCGTAAATAGTCAGGATAGGATAATATATATATTTATTTATATATATTTATATATATTAATACATATTATCCTATGTTTTAGGCATGACTCAGAGTTTCATGCATTTTAGCAATCTTCAGGTGCATATCATATCATATTGGGCTTTTCTTGGCTTTAATTATCTATTAGCTTTCTTTTCATAAAGTTTGTTATGAGTATTAAATTGTATGTGCAAATATTTTTATTTTTTAAATCTATAATTAAGTTATGTTAACAGCAAAATCTATGACTGGAATAGAATACTAAAAATGTAGTAGGAGAAAAAACAGGTTCATAATTAAATTTAGTGCTCATGGGTGCAAGGGGCATAACTGATTTGTTTACATTTACACTTTTTAAAAAGATAATAGCATAAAAGATATAGATAAGTAATACACATGGATTTGCGCATTCATCCGTATATATATATAATTTATAACCATATAATTAAATTTGTTTTTTAATTAAATCACATTGCAACCTGGAAATTTCTATGTTTTGAGATTTCTACCTCATCATCAGGCAATGTTAGATCATTGTTGTGAAAATGATTTTCATTTAAATATAAGAAACAATATGTTTGTTATTTATAGATATATAAGTTGACACTTTGGGCGTTAAGAAGAAATCATGTATTCCCCCAAAATATAAACTTTTTTTCAAATTTAAAGTGAATCTTTATTCTGATTAGTTAAATTGAATGCACATAAATTTTTATGTCTTCCCATATCTATAAATAACAAATGTATTGTTTCTTCTATTTAAATGAAAATCATTTTCACAACAATTATCTAACATTACCTGATGACAAGGTAGAAATCTAAAAACTTAGAAATTTCCGTGTTGCAATGGATTTTTAATTAAAAAGCAAATTTAATTATATGATTATATTATGCTCTACAATACTTACTGTATTGAGCACTTTTATAAAAAAAAAAGTAAATGCTGGATAACTAAGAATTGTAAAACTGTTGGTTCTCTTCACTTGGATTTATGTATGTATATATATATATATATATATATATAAGCTCGAGATATATTTTTATGTGAAACATTTCTACATGCCAGTATGTGTATTTATATATAAGCTTTTCATTTACATAAATATGAAGTGCTAAATAGGATTTGAGCTCATTTTTTAAGGATTAACAAAGCTAGTTTATTGTTATTTTTCTTCTATGTGCCATATCCTTTCAGGACGTAGACAATCATGGTCTTTCACATCTCCCTATCCCTGGTGGTACTTAGCACTCTTTCTTTTGCATTTAATTTTTTGCAGATTAAAGTTAGCTGGAAAGTATGAATTTGGAAGGGAGTTCTACAAGAGAGAAGTCTGAGAAATGAAACTGTTAGCATAGAACTTACATGTACATCAATCCAGCTCAACTGTAAACTGATGAGTTCTTCATGCCAGACTAGTCAGTCAGTTAAGTTCCATACATGATACACTCTTGGGTGATCATGTCTCAAAAGAGACATGACTGACTGAGCGGATGATTTTTCTTGCAGTAGGTTGCCATTACTTTCTGCAGAAGACTGGCTGTCAAACCAAGGCTATAGAACGCAATCTATCATGTTTTTTAGCCTATAGCTGGTGGGAGAAGAGGTGGATTAATATCTTTCCCAAGGTTATTTGTGCATAAATGAATGCAATGAATTCAAATGGAATTTGAACTCTGCTCTTTGATTTCTAAGTTTGAGCTGATATTCATTGCACCACGGCACACATTCAGCTTATTACTGTGCTTAAATTAAAAAAGTCTAAGTACCATAGCAAAGAGCAAATTCCAAAAATTACCATAAAAGTATTTATAGTAAAAGTAGAGATATTGCCGATTCTTCTTTAGATTTGATGAAGGAGTCCTAGGTAAATAACAAGAGATATAAGGTATACATTTTATTGTAATTTCATTATACACAATAATGAATCAAATGAACCTTTTAATCAAAAGTCACATATGAAGTCTAAATTATAGGATTAAAAATATTTTGTTTGGAGACTGTTATGAACCAGGTTAAGGTTCGAAAAGAACAACACAACCACAAGGGTAGAAATAACAAATATATATTAACAAGAAATAACAATACAAAATGTGGAAGGTGTATGACTGTCAGTCTGGTTTGGAGTGAACTACTACCAACTCAACTCTCTCTCTCTTGAGAGGCATAGTATATATAGTGTTAGGAAGAGTTCATTTTGAAGTTACAGGTAAGGACTCATGACAGAGACAAACATATTTCTTAAGTTATTTTATCTCTTGTTCTATATGAGAAAATGTTCATTTTAAAGATTTTGCACAAAAAATGTTTTCATCCTTTTAATGATGCGTCATGCTTAGTTTATTTTATAATGTAAAATATGTAGGTAGAAAAAAGCAAATGTTGAGGTCACAAAGCACTGTCCAGGATTCCAAATCAGGCTTAGCAGCCCTAGTGTACCCATCAGTGGAGGAAGGTTGAGGGTAAAACACACTAGGCCTGCCGCATTGTATGGTACAATGTTACTGTAACAGCACATTCATTGAAGATTAAAATTACTGATAATGACTTGTTGAAGTCACTTAGCCAAATTAAACTTTCCTACATGCATGTGATAAACTTTATTTCATTTTATTTTTTCTCTTTTTTCCTTCTTCTATTTTTCCAAATCCCTATAATCACTTCTTGATTATAAATACCGTCTTTTTGTTTTCATTCTCTCTCTCTCTCTCTCTCTCTCTCTCTTATTGAGCTCTTAGTTTCTTTTCCTCTCATTCCATTTAATTTTCCTCTCTATTATAACTTCTTTCTCTCTTGTTTTACTCTCAAATTCCAGTTTTCACCCTCACTACCTATATCTCTCTCTTTATCTTACTCTTATTTTTTTTCTATATTTAATTTTCTTCCTTTATTACTTTTAGTTCTTTTATCCCTGTTTTTCTCTATCTCCCTCTTTTTTTCTTTACTTTTTGCTTGTAAATCTAATATTCTTTATCTCTACTCTCTTTCTCCTCTTAATTTTTTTCTCTATTACAATTTCCTTCACTCTCTTACTTTGCTCTCGGTTTCATTGTTCGATTGATTGGTCTGTTTTTTTACTGCATATCAACCCTTTGCAGATTATTTAAAGCCAGAAAATAATTTTTGATTTTAAGAGTATTTTGGGGAGATAATAATAGTTTAGTGATATATGTCTTACTAATTAAACCATAGCTGGGAGAGAAGAAATGGATTCCCAACAGTATTTGTGCATATGTGACTATAACATATTCAATGGGAATTAGAACTTGGTTCTTCAGTTAATAGTTTTGAACCATCATCCATTCAAGCATCTGTACATCCGAGCAGTCACCCATCTAGGTACTGACCAGGCTCAATATTGCTTATGTACGTGAATCTTAGTTTCAGCCTCTACTTTCAGTACTCATATCCCCATTTATTTTCTTTTTTTTTTCTTTTTTTTGTTGGTGATGTCTTTCCTTCGGTTCTTCTTTCCTTTTGTATAATTTTTTTTTCTTTTTTTAGTATTTTTTTCCTTTCATCTCTGGAACTACTCTCTCATTCATTGTATTTTCTTTTTACGTAACTTTCTTTCTTTTCTTTCTTTCTCTCTTCTCTTTTTCTTTCTCACATTTTTGTCTTCTATTTGGTTCTTTCTTTGTCATTTTGACTTATCTTTCTTTGTTCTCTATCTTTCTTTCTTTCTTTTTTCTTTCTCTCTCTTTTTCTTTCTTTTTCTCATTTCTCTTTTCTTTTAACATATATTTCTTTCATTTTCTCTCTCACTTTTATTTCTTTTTTCCTTCTTTCCTCTTTTTTCTTTCTTTTTCCTTTTTCTTTCTTTCCTTTTCTTTCTTTCCTTCCTTCATTTTCTTTCTTTCTTGTATTTGTTGCTTCTATCTCTCATTTCACACACACACACACACACACACACACACACTTTTAACTATTTTTATTTCATTTTTGTTAAGTTAATTTCTTTATATATTTATGTATCTATTCATGTTGTTAGTTTTTTTCACCTACTCCTACCATTCATTCTTGTCTGTAAATTTGTCTCTCTCCAAATAGTGACTGACATTTTACAGACCCCAATGGCAGGATATTGTTCTATCTTAGACAATCAATACTATTATTTACAATTGGTTGAGCAATGGTGCTTGGTCAGCTTTTGTCTTTAAAGGTCAGATGTTGACATCTTGACTATATCATATACCCTTTTCTCCCTACACACCCAGACACCAGTCTCACATTGCCCAACCCTGAAGAGTTATTAGAAGATCAGCAACCAAAAATTGATAACCCACCATCTAATACTTTCACATTCCACATTGGAATTAGCCAGAAACATTTCTCAATGTAAAGTCTGACATTTCTTGAACTGACCAACTCCCTCAACAAAAATAAACTTTTGCCATTTTGGAATGAATGCTTAATTGAAAAAAAAAATGTCCTTTGTCTCGCACCCGACAAAATAAAATTTTACATGAAACATTTGTGGGTTCTTTTACTTCTGTTTACTTTTTGGCAGAAAGATGGACAGTGTAAAGTGCAGTGTCTGTGTATCTTCTTAGATGCCAAACAAGAGTGAAATCATTTCTAGTCTTGAGAATGAAAGTTTCAAAATCATTAATTTATATAGTCAGTTTCATTTACATTATTTACATTGTTTCGACTATTGTCCTCATCTTCATTGTTTATTTATTTTTTTATAATCATTTCACCCCAAGCAAGGTAGGACTACAACTGGTTTACAGGGGGTTCACAGTAAGAGAAAAGAAAAAAGAATATACAGGGGAATGTTGAAGAAAGGATAAGAGAAAGATAGATGATAAAAGATAGCAATTGACATTACATTTTGAACTTTTAGAGATGTTTGGCTGTTGTATGCTCTGACTGTTTTCAAATGATTAAAATTTCAAACCAAATCCTATATTTTGATCACTGGGGTATATTGTTCTTGTTCTTGTTCCATAAGTCATCCTACTTCCAGATGTCTTTGTTATCTCCCTTTAACACAACTCTTAAAGTTATTTGTTCACCGCTGCTGTAGCCAGGTATTATTCTTTAGATCAAGTGACTGGATCCAACTAATGCTTTTTATTCACTGGTCCATGAGTTCTTGAGGATATCAGTGTATGAAATGGCCTGTTTATTTCAATGCTACCAAAACAAAACTGCTTTTTATTAATCATCTGAGAGACTCCTTTCTTCCTCTCACCATCATGACTGATGCTAACCTCCAGGAATGTAATGCCTTGCACCTTCTTGAGGACATCACTGTATGAAATGGCCAGTTAATTTTATTGCCACCAAAACAAAACTGCTTTTTATTAATCATCTGAGAGACTCCTTCCTGCCTCCTATGAGCATGACTGATGCTAACCTCCAGGAATGTAACGCCTTGCATCTTCTTGAGGATATCAGTGTATGAAATGGCCTGTTTATTTCAATGCTACCAAAACAAAACTGCTTTTTATTAATCATCTGAGAGACTCCTTTCTTCCTCTCACCATCATGACTGATGCTAACCTCCAGGAATGTAATGCCTTGCACCTTCTTGAGGACATCACTGTATGAAATGGCCTGTTAATTTTAATGTCACCAAAACAAAACTGCTTTCTATTAATCATCTGAGAGACTCCTTCCTGCCTCCTATGAGCATGACTGATGCTAACCTCCAGGAATGTAACGCCTTGCATCTTCTTGAGGATATCAGTGTATGAAATGGCCTGTTTATTTCAATGCTACCAAAACAAAACTGCTTTTTATTAATCATCTGAGAGACTCCTTTCTTCCTCTCACCATCATGACTGATGCTAACCTCCAGGAATGTAATGCCTTGCACCTTCTTGAGGACATCACTGTATGAAATGGCCAGTTAATTTTATTGCCACCAAAACAAAACTGCTTTTTATTAATCATCTGAGAGACTCCTTTCTTCCTCTCACCATCATGACTGATGCTAACCTCCAGGAATGTAATGCCTTGCACCTTCTTGAGGACATCACTGTATGAAATGGCCAGTTAATTTTAATGCCACCAAAACAAAATTGCTTTCTATTAATCATCTGAGAGACCCCTTTCTGCCTCCCATCAGCATGACTGATGCTAACCTCCAGGAATGTAACTCCTTGCACCTTCTCAAGCTAATGTTCTTTGCTGGAATCACGTGGAAAGATTATCTTGAATCAATTGCTTGATCTACTTTAGGAAAGTTTGTTCATTGTGTTATTCTAGACAATTTATCTCCCCAGAAACTATTTTACATATTTATAAGTTTACCATTCACCCATGCTTTGATTATTGGTTCCACATACAGTTTGGTGATCCTGCAATATTACTGGTCCTGATCTGGCATCCATGATTCAGTTGCAACTTTAATGCTCACTTTTCTAATGAACTTTGTTCAGATAATTACAATAGTTGGTGGGAAAATAGTTGCACTTTAGTGAATGTAACAAACCTGACTTTAATAATTTGAACTTGGCTGTTCTTAATTTTTCATTCATTCAATAGAATTAGAAGTAAACATGCAGTATTTTTAATTTTGTCTATTTTTTAAAAAAAAGCAAATACGAGTTGGCTCATTTCCTATGAGAAATAAAAACTTGATTAAAAAATCAAATCAGAATATGTCAGAGTTTCTGTATGACAAGTTAAGCAGCTTTCACACTTTGTTAAGAACTGGATTTTAGCATTACACAATGAGTGGTTGAAATTCCCAGCAGTAATCACCTACTTAATTTATATTATTTCTCATAAACCTTTACAGAATTATCCACTCATTTCTTTTCAATAACTTTATTTTTGTTTTGTTCCTTTCCTTGTTTTGTTTTTAATTTATTCTGGTGTATTACACTAAGCTAAAGATGTCTTCTGATATTAATATGAAGATTTGTTTTAAAAAGTCAATGTTGCTTCATTATAATTCTCACTGAAATTCTCTTTTTATGATTCCAGTTCATTAAAGTACATATATTTTCATCTTTCTAATTATCTATATCCCAAATGATCAAATGTGACAGCAAAGATAAAAAAAAATTAATATTGAAAGATTAAAAGTGATTTTTTTTTTAAATTCATATGCATCATGAATGTTTCTACTTTTTAAATCTATAATTTGAGTTGAGAAAACGAAGAAAACACTAAGAAAACGAAAAAAAGAATTAGATTCATTTGATCCTTTTTTATTCTATTCATAATATTTTTTCAAATAAAGCCTAAGGGAGATAAGCACATAGTTATTAGGAATTTAAATTATTCATCCTGTTAAAAGGAAAACACTCTATTCAGTTTGTGCTTCCTCCTCCTCCCTCTGGGATGAAGCATATAGAAAAGGCAGATTAACAGGGATATATATATATATATATATATAATTGCTGAAATGTTTTCAGCCCTATCATCAAAAGATTTTAAAATATATTTTGATGTTTAATCATTCAATCAGATTTTGGTAAATGGGGTGTTATGAGAAATAATCAGCATGCCATTATATATATATATATATATATATATATATATATATATAATCACTTTAAATGTTATTTTTAGTGGATACTTGTATTTCAGTAAATGCTTTGTTCTTTTATTAGCAGTATGTTTATTTATATTTTTGCCTACTGGCCTGAATATTTGAAAAATCTTATTAATGAAAAATATGCACCCTCACACAGGATTCAAACCGGTATTCCCATGAAAAGAGAAAACTGTCATGCAGCAGGATGCATGTTCAAATACATATATATATATATATATATATATATAAATTAATAAATGTTCACCTAACTTATCTTGATTAAATCCACAGTTCATGTTATTGAGTTGTATTGTTATTATATATATGTACATAGTATCTATAAAAACGTCATAGTTATTTACATATGGATCAGGACAAATGTCTAGTGTCTGCAGTTTTTACTTAGGACCAAAATATCAAGTTCATCTTAGATCAGAGTGTGGTATATCCTGCCTTTGATCAAAATGTCTGTTTTTTCTGACAAGGATCAAATTGTAGTATTTGTGTATTCAGTAAAAAGTGTTAGACACTAAAACAAAAACCATATACAAGGAATGCTTTGAAAGTAATACTTTCTATTTTATTTTGTGAGTCCAAAGTGTCAGAAGCAAATGCTGGTGATCTTTTTTCTCATATGCCATGTCCCTTTAAGGCATAGGCAATCATGGACTTCCACTTGGCTCTGTCTTTTGTCGTTCTCAATATTTTTCCTCTTGGTATCTCTCCCAAATCTTGCTCTGCCATCCATTTGCTGAGGTTTATCAAGTAGGTCTCATGCTGCTTTACCCTGTCTCTCTTTCCCTCTATCTGTCCTGTGAGTATTAAATTCTTCAGGCTCTCCTTTCTCATTTCATGTCCTAGAAACATCTGTCTCTTCTTTATATTAAGTATGAGTTTTCTCCGCATTTCCATCCTCTCCAACATCTCATCATTAGTCATGTGCGCAGTCAATGGTATCCTCAGCATTCTACAATAAAGCCATATTTCTGCTGCCTCAAGCTTCTTCTTCATCCTTGAGGAGATCATCCAACATTTACTGCCATACAGAAGGATACATATCACAAAGCAATCCAGCACTCTCTTCGTTGTTTCCAATGAGATTTTCCTGTATTTCAGAACATTGTTTAGCTTTTGAAATGTGTCCTTGGCCATGCCAATCCATCTTTGGATCTCAACATCGCACTTTCCATCCTCTGCCAGGTATTTCAATTTCTTTACTTGTTTTATTTTAATTTCTTCGGATTTTCCAGTCAGTATTCCATTATTTATTTTAGCCTTTTTACAGCTGAGTGAAAGTTTAGAAAAACATCATTTCGAATAAATGGCACCTGTTGACATTCATTAACACTTGTTGAATGTTTAATGAAACCAAACAGTAGATGCAAGCACAGTTAATGGCTAATGTGTTTCAGCAGTGGTGACAACGATATGTATGAAAAACTAATATTCGACTGATGAAAGATAGACTATGTAAAAATTTATTGATCAGAAGGGTATGAGATGCTATCAATATTCTGGGTGGTTTGACAAGAAGATGCACAAGTCCATCATCCATGAAGGACATGTGTTGTTTCCAGTATGATGGGTTAAGCCACTTTGCTTCAGTGCATCCAAGAAAAGGGAATGGGGACATGATGTCAGTGCTAGTTTTGATGTGATCTAGAAGGAAGTCAAGCCAGCATGACCTCTATGCACTTTGACAGCAAACAAAATTTCTTAAGACCAGATTAGAGTGAAGGGAATTAGTACACCATTACAACCTGATGATTGTAAGAATCACTTTATGTACAGAGTTGGGAAAGGTCTAAATGAAAGCTCCACACAGCTAGTATACTACCAGGTATCAAGTGGGTTGCATGATGGACATTGTAAGCCCACAAACAATAATGGTTGACGGATGCCTCTGCATGTAAAAGATCTTCATCTGGCACATTGATGTGTGACTCTGACTACGATTTGTCATCTGAAAGTTATCAGGCATGAATCCAATGCTTCCATAGATATAGAGGTTGTAGAAATTTTGAATATGCCTGATGACTCCTCAGGAGATGACTCTCAAAAAAATATGGCAGGATATTCATATTGTGATCAGGCAGATATGATTTTTATATGTGGCTGTGCAAATGGTAATAGATACAAGGCTGCATGACTGCATCAGACTGCGTTTTCAGACCAAAGGCAACCAAGACATCCAACCTTTGCTGCTGTTTATCCTTGCATTACTGAAACAGAATGTATAGCACCACAACCTATGGATCAAGGAAGACTGAGATCTGCTCATATGTCTGTCTATGAAGAACATATTCTACAAGTTGTTGAAAGTGATCAAGGTATCAGCATTTGTCAAGTTGCCCTAGTATGTCGTACATCTTATAGTACCATATGGAAAATACTTCAAGAGCAGCTCTTGTATCCATATCATTTGCAATGTGGGCAGGATCTTTTGCCCTTTGATTACTCACCATGAGAGAACTTTTACTGAAGATTTATTGCACAAACTGATGATCCATTGTTTTGTCTCTGCAGTCTTATTTATGGATTAGGCAACATTTAAGAGAGACGGAATAACAAATTTACACAATCAATTTGTGGGTAGATTGGACACTCCATAATCCAATACTGGCTAGACTTCAGCATCAATTTATGATTAATGTGTGGGCTGGAACTATAGGTGACTCTCTGCTAGGTTCATATGTTCTCCCTGTAAATCATACAAGAGCTGTGTACCGAGTCGTTATTTTGGACACACTTTCAGACATGCTAGAAGATGTACCACTGTTAATATGAAGACACATGTGGTTCATGCATGATGGGGCTCTAGCACATTTGAATTACATTGTTTACAATACACTGGCTGACATCTATCATGAAATATGGATAGATAAGGAAAGACCAGTGCTATGGCCTGTACATTCCACCAACCTCAATCCTTAAGATTTTTTATCTGTGAAGTCACCTAAAAAGTTCATTTTTGCAGCAGACATTAATAATGCCAAGATGCTTCATGAACATGACAGGGTTGGGCTGTGAAACCATTCAACACTGTATGGGAGTATTTGAAATGATTCACTCGTCAATGGTCTGATAGGTGCATGCATGTGTGGAAGCAAGTGAAGGACATTCTAAACATTTGTTATAATTTCTTATGACGCACAATATATGTTGAGGTATGTGTGCGTATACGTGTATGTCTGTGTGTGTATATATATATATGTGTGTGTGTGTGTGCTTATATATTTTACTGATATATATATGTATAAGAAAAATTAAGGCAGACACATTATTTCATGGTAAATTTACCATGAAATAATGTGTCTGACTTAATTTTTCTTATATTTGCTCTATATATATTTATATACATATATATTTAGAGCTCTCTTAGAGAGTTATCCTACCACTGTATGTACAGGATACTCCTTTGGATTCTTCTATACCCACACTGTATGCTGATATATGTATGTATATATATATATATATTTTACTGATAGTTATATACATATATATCTTAAAGATTTATGTGTATACGTATATATTTATTATACTGATATATATATATATATATATATATATATATATTTAACTGATAGCTACATATATATATATATATATATTTATTTATTATATATATATATATATAATGTATATATCTATTTTTGCATATATATATATATATATATATTACTGATGTATATATTTGTATATATTTGTATATATATATATATATATATTTCTGCTATATATATTTTACTGGTATATATATATATATATATATATATATATATATATATATACACCACTCTTGAAAGCAAATAATGGATGCCTAAGAAATTATAGTTCAATTTTACCATTAAGCAATCTTATATGCAATTGAATATTGATGATTACAAACAAAATAAAGAATAAAATAAGCATTTAAAGGCATTTTCAGAAATACATTGAAATGAAATAAAAAGATAAGCAAGAAAAGAGAAAGAATGATGACAAATGAAAAAAATAAATAAATAAATTCAGATAAAATATGGACTTGAATCTCAGCCAAGTTGAGATGAAATTACATTCTGCTTTGAAACAGAATAAAAGAAAACCTATGTTAATCATTTAACAAATGGTTTACCCATGCCATCAAAAATAATGGCATATTTTATTAAGCCCTTACTGTTATCAGATTTTCACATCTGAGTTTTAAATATGTGAAATGGTGCCGAAAAGTTCCCAAGCTAACAATCTTCTCAAAGTCTGAACAATGGACTAAACATCAGAAGTAAAAAAAAGAAGACAAGTTTTTAGGCAAAGCACTTTTCAGCACTTTCTCTTATAAATATGCATGGTAGCCATAAAAGATTGACAGGGCACACTGCTTATCTTTTTTATTTACAAGTTAATTTTATTAATGGGATTGCTTAGAAAGAGAGTAGAAATATCCTAATTTCACTCTCCAAGAACCAGATTAGACTTACTAATCAACCTGTTCAACAAAACAATTCTGAGAGAGCTAGCAGTTCTGTTATGATTCATAAGTGACCACCACAATCTCAACAATATAAGATATGTAGATTACACAGTGCTGATAGCAGACACAAAAAGGAAAATACAGAACCTCCTACAGAAGGTAGCAATTGGAAGCAAGAAAAAAGGGCTAAACATAGGCTTCAAGAAAACTGCATGCATGATCAATAGCAAAAAAGCATCCCAAAATGCCAACTACAGGTTCAGAATACTAAAATCAAATAGATTCAGAAATTTGAATACCTGAGAAGTGTTCTGACAGAGAATAGGAAGTGCAACACTGAGCTCTGAAGGCACATTGGTATGACCAAGGGCACATGTCAAAACTAAGAAGAGTATTGAGAGACAGGAAGATAGTATTGAAAACAAAGAAATGATTGCTGGACTATGGCAGTGAATGCTGGACAATCTCATCAAAGATGAAGGAGAGACATGAAGCAGCAGAAATGTTGTTCTATAGAAGGATTGTGAAGATCCCATGACCAAAAATGAGAGCAATGACAAAGTTTGAAGAGGATGCAAATGAAAAGGAAAATTATACTTAGCACCAGGAAGAAACAGCTGAGGTTTCTGGGACATTTAATGAGGAAAGAAGGCTTGGAGAATCTAATACTAACAGAACAGATAGAAGAAGAGAGAGACAGGAGAAAACAGTATGTGACATATTTGTAAGTGGATGACAGAGCAGAGTTTGGGAGAGATACCAAGAGGAAAAGTGTTAAGAGCGACAAGAGATAGGAAAAGTGAGATTCCATGATTGTTTACATCTTAAAAGCACATGGAACATAAAGAAGAAGAAAATAGCATATATACATTAACACAATGGAAGGAAATACTGTTTTGGGTCTTTGTAGCCAATTTGTTGTGGCAAATCTTAACACAAATCTTTATCACCAATTTGTTGTGGAGTTGTTGTAGCAAAATTTTGTCACAAAGTTGTAGTGACTAGTTTGGCCGGAATTAAAGCATGAAACACAAGAAGTGGGTTCAACACAGTGTATTAGTATAACAAGAATATATATACAATGTTAGTGTTAGTAATAAGTAAATAGAAATAAGTAAGTCCAAACAGTACAGTTATACTGTATATTGTCTGAATTGTAGCTGGCATTAACTGCATACTAGCTGTCATCAACTGCTTTTTAACTGCTCTCCAGAAGTCACACAGGTAATTATATATAACAAGCAGAAGAGTCCATTCCTCAGAGAAGGGCACCATAACAAATACTAAAATACCTACTGAAATTAATTCAAAAAATGAGTTGTGCCTGAAAACATTTTACATATATCACTAGAATATACAAATATGTTATACACATGAATGTAAACACACACACACACACACACACACACAAGCATTATATAATAAAAATATATATATAGGATTAATTGCCATTTAACTGAGCAGTCAACTTCAAAGTCTTGTGAAGGCACCATTATGAAGCACTCATTTATTTTTCATTCTGCTGTTGTGTCCTGGTTTTATTCTTATTTATATGAAGCTTGGTATAATTTAATATTTTTGCATGTGTGTGGTTCTACAGATGACTAACTGCTTTTGATTGCTTTTGTTGTGTTGACCTCTTGTAATGTTGTATTATTTGTAAGTGGTTGATTTCTTTTTATTGCTTTTTATTGTGTTAGTTAAGTGACATACTTCATCACATTAATTCTATTAACACTCTATTTCTATTTAGTATTGAGCACTTTATGACAAAAATCTTGCTTGTCAAAATATATTTTTATCGGTAAACCACTGAAAAAACAGAAATTTTGGCACTAAGGATTATCACAATTCAACACTCTATTAATACATAAATATATATATATATATATATATATATATATATATATGAATAGAATAAATACAGAAAAGTAGGAAAAAGTGTCTTTAATCTAACATGTTTCACTTATAACAAGCTTCTTCTTATTTAGCATGCATGGCCTTGTTCGACAAATCACTGTTAAATGCCATTTTTGTCTCTGTCAGAAACTACTAAGTAACTATCTATCATTCACACTAGCTAATTCATCCTGCAAAAAGAATATTAGTCATCTTCAAAAATCCCTATATTACCATGTTGCTCATGCAGATGAATGCTGGTTTAATAGTCATGTCACTAGCCTGGTTCTAACAGTGATTTGCATGGTTGAATGTTTAAGTCAGGGAGTAATTTTATTTAAATACAGATAACTAATTTATTTGTATAGGTTATTAAGCAACTAAAGGAAGTAATCACTCATAAATTTTCTAACTTATGTTGATTTATTTCTTTTCTCACTACAGATAGGACAGGAAATATATAAATAAATACAAATTGATAATTAATATACAGTTTGATACTTTTCTCCTTATTTTGAATCTGAATATTCCTGGCATAAAAATGTAAAAATTTGTACCAAACAATTTTTTTTACACATTCCAATACACATTCAAATGGAATACACATTCTTGAATACACACTCAAATAGAACCATTTCATTCTTATATCTTTAGATACTGAACAAAATCTTCTATTCTGTCCAGTAAATCGATCAAAGTCATTCATATTCATGGTTATACAAATTAATATAATCACAGAGAGACATCTGTGTATTTTCTTATTAAGGAAACTTTTGTTCAAATAGAAACTTCTTCAAACAATTACATTTTCAAAAATGTAAAACACATATTTGGTTTTTCTTGACTCCATCCCCAACAAATCAACTCCAACAAAAGCAGAAAGTTCATTTTGTGCATCAATAAGTTGAAACAAAAAAATAGATGATAAATTTATTCGTTTTATAAGACTTATCAAAAAAAGTCCACATTTTTTAACTACACACATATAAAAAGAAACAATTATAAAAAAATTCTTTTTTATTATTTTTTAACTTTGCAGTTCTTAAGCCATTTAAGAATGGAAAGTAAGAAAAGATAGAACTCTTTTCAATATGCATTGTTCACTCACAGCATTTTCCACCAAATAATGATAAACATTTTTGGATTCAGTTCAGCTCTTTTGATATCACTATTTTTTTTTCTTTTCATAAGTCAGAAACTAAAAGAACTTGGCATAAAGGTCAGCTTTTACCATTTTAGTTATTCAGATTTCTTATTACAGTGCAGCTTATGGGAAAATTAACATAGTCGCTTTTGACATCCCCAAATTATTTAAGCATAGAAATTTCCAAAAAGTTGTTTTTGTCCATAAAGTAATGTGCATCTACTCTCCTGGAAAAATTTAAAAAAAACTTGTCTTTTTTTAGAACTGATATTACTGTAGCCATTACACTTACACACACAGACAATGTTCAAAATCATGAAGAGGTGAAGAATAAATAATATTAGTGATTTTTAATTGTGTATAAAAGAATGTAAGATGGCTATATTATTCGGTTTACATGAAGAAATTATGAAGAACCTTTCTATTATATTTTCAACACCTTGTGTTTTCAGACAAATTAATATATCTATTTCTTGTGGAAATATATATATATATATATATATATATATATATATATATATAAGAAAAAAGTGTGAGAAGCCATGAAAATTTTGTTTAAAGTGTAGATTTATTGTTATTATTAATATTACTTGCATTTTGTATAATATATTAAGTGTCCATATTTTCTGACAGCCAAAAATACTGTGTGTATATAGATAAGTGGTCGGTGAACAGGTCAGAAAGTTCATATATGTGCATGTTTGTTTGTTTGTTGTTTTTTTTTCCACACTTGCTCGTTAAATCTCTTCCATTTTGGGAATCATTCACCTTTTGTTGGCCAGAAAATTTTTTACACCGACTTGCAAAATTTGATTTAATCATTTTTCTTCAAAATTGTTATCAGTGATTTTGATTCAATTCTACTGGTCAACAAGTTCTTTTTGTTGTCTTTGGAATACAAAAGTACTATTTTTCACAATATACACTGTTTTCAATATACACTAGCAGTCATAATTATTAGGCCACCCCAGTGTTTTAAAAAAAATTTGTATTCATACTATTTTTTAATATTTATTGCAAAGTAAATAATTGTAAATGAAAACAGAATTGTTCTTTTGTTAATATTGCACACTAACATGTGCATCAAATATATAAATATTTAATAATTACCTATATAAAAGTTTCATCAATGAAAGAATAAGGAAAATTTAGGGTGATTTTGATGAGTTCATCTTTTTCTTGTAAAATTTTGCAAAGTAATAATAACAAAAGAACTATTCTATTTTCATTTGGAAATAAAAATAGTATGAAATACATCATTTCTTTTTAAAAAAATGGGGTGGCCTAATAATTATTGCCAGTAGTGTGTATATATATATATAGTAACATATCTTTTTCATACATAAATATATATATATATATATATATATATATATATATTTATGTATGAAAAAGATATGTTACTATATATATATATATATATATATATATATTTCTTGTGGAAATGGAAAGTATTTTTATTTTATACCTCCTGGTTCATTTTTTTAATCTAATTAACACCAAGCAAAGCAGTAAAGCCACAGAGATGTAAGAAGTTACTGGATGGGAAAGAGTTAGAAACGTGAACATTGCTAAGGAGCAAGAACAGAGAAAAAGTAATCAGATGGACAGTATATAGCAATTGACATTGCATTTAAATTTTTTAAGATTGAAAGCATAGAGTCATTAGAGAGTCTCTTAAGCAAGAAATTCAAGAAAAGAAACTGTTAGCATAGAAATTATGCTTACACCTCACCATCTCAACTGTAAATTGGTGAGATCTCATTGCCACTCTAGTACTGCACTTAAATTCAAAGTGTCTAGGCACCATAGCAAAGATCTCATCCTAACAATAACCATGAGAGAATTTTGTACATAAGTCAAAGGGAGGAAAGCTTATGGTGGTGGAAAAGTCACTGAAGATGAGATACCAGATCAGGGCCAATAATATTGCTAATTCTTCTTTGGATTCTGTCAAGTTTTTTTTTGTCCTACAAACAATATTTGGAGGGCTCATGTGAGTCTGGTCAAAAAGAAGTATCAAAACATAGAATTCAAACAAATGGCAAATAAATGTATTAATAAGACATGTTACATAGGAATAAAGAAAGAAAAAAGTTGAAGTTAGAAACAGTGCAATACAATCTTCAGTCAGTTTCTCTGAAATACAGGTTTGTTGGAGTGAAATGAAATGGCAGTGCCATTCCAAAAGTCAAAGGGAAAAGAGGAAGAACCTTTCAAATATTGTACTGCTTATCATTACCACCAGAAAGTGGTAAGCAAATATTTTGTATATTTTACAAAGCATCTTAAATTTTAAATATAATTTACTATTCATTCTTTCTCCTTTGTTCCATTAAGCACCTCAGTGAAAAGCATAGGGCTAGAGCGTCACCACTCTAGGTGTTGCTATTGTGACTTCTGTAGCTAGTAATTTTTTCTGGGGGAGTTTGCCAGATTCATACCTATCTAATTTTGATTTTAGAGTCGCTTTTTTCTTAGACTTGTTACTCAAGGCTAGAAAGCCTAATCTGTACAGCTATTTTACCTATAGCTTGGAGTGGCAGATGAGATGTATTCCTACCTTTCCCAAGGGTATTAACACTGCATTACAGTTCCACTTTCCATAACAATAGCCACTGTGTTACTTGTACATTATTACTAGTCTGTTAGGGAATGTAATACTTTACCATGAAAATGCTTTTCATTCATATATATTTGCTAATGACTTTCTTAAGAAAAGAATTACTACTATTTTCTTATTTACACTATTTATATTCAGACTACTGTTGTCATCTTTATTGTTATCAGTATATTTCAAGGTTTTGGTTCATGAATTTCATGACATAGTAATTGTGAGTTCAATCCTGGGGCAGGGCAGTGTCTACTTGAACTCAGTGGAAATGGGCAGTACTGAAAATAAGAACTAGACCATATTCCTAGACATAAGTGGTGGAATGATAACAGTCTACATAGATTAAATAATGAGTTCAGTTCAAAATTCCCTATAGGTTCCCCAGATACACCTGAAGAAGGCTGAAGTGCACAATAACCCAAATATAGTGATAACAACAAAGATGAAGACAATAGTACAAATATAACTCCTCAACCCAGAAATTCAGACACAAATTATTTACTTTTACTATATTTTTTTTAATCATTTCACCTCAAGCAAGGCAATAATGTCACTAGGATGCAAGGGGTCACAAGTTTTGTCTTGTAGAAGATTTAAATTTCTGTCTTCGAGAGATTGAATTCTTAACGGTTTGGTAAGCTAACGCAAGCAACATAACTCGACTATATTCTGTAAAAAACGGTTTAATTTCTATTTTTGTCTTCAGAAATTGAATTAAATCAACTTTACAGTGTTAGCTGCTTGTGGTAAGTCAACCGGGATTCAGTCCATTTTTCAGTCTGTTTTTGTGAAATTTCTTGGAAATTATTTTATTTATTTATTTTTTTTTTTTCGTCTTTTGGCCGTCTTTTTTTTTTTTTTCGTCACTTAATTTGTGTAAATAATTTTACTATTCAAGGGTATTTTCGACTAATGATAAATAGCATCACGGTTCAATTATTTCCATTAGTTTTGTCTTGTAGAAGATTTAAATTTCTGTCTTCGAGAGATTGAATTCTTAATCTATTTGGTAAGCGAACGCAAGCAACATAACTCGACTATATTCTGTAAAAAACGGTTTAATTTCTATTTTTGTCTTCAGAAATTGAATTAAATCAACTTTACAGTTAGCTGTTTGTGGTAAGTCAACCGGGATTCAGTCCATTTTTCAGTCTGTTTTTTGTGAAATTTCTTGGAAATTATTTTATTTATTTTTTTTTTCGTCTTTTGGCCGTCTTTGTTTTTTTTTTTTTTTCGTCACTTAATTTGTGTAAATAATTTTGCTATTCAAGGGTATTTTCGACTAATGATAAATAGCATCACGGTTCAATTATTTCCATTAGTTTTGTCTTGTAGAAGATTTAAATTTCTGTCTTCGAGAGATTGAATTCTTAACGGTTTGGTAAGTGAACGCAAGCAACATAACTCGACTATATTCTGTAAAAAACGGTTTAATTTCTATTTTTGTCTTCAGAAATTGAATTAAATCAACTTTTACAGTGTTAGCTGCTTGTGGTAAGTCAACCGGGATTCAGTCCATTTTTCAGTCTGTTTTTGTGAAATTTCTGGAAATTATTTTATTTATTTTTTTTTTCGTCTTTTGGCCGTCTTTGTTTTTTTTTCGTCACTTAATTTGTGTAAATAATTTTGTTATTCAAGGGTATTTTCGACTAATGATAAATAGCATCACGGTTCAATTATTTCCATTAGTTTTGTCTTGTAGAAGATTTAAATTTCTGTCTTCGAGAGATTGAATTCTAACGGTTTATAAGCGAACGCAAGCAACATAACTCGACTATATTCTGTAAAAAACGGTTTAATTTCTATTTTTGTCTTCAGAAATTGAATTAAATCAACTTTACAGTGTTAGCTGCTTGTGGTAAGTCAACCGGATTCAGTCCATTTTTCAGTCTGTTTTTGTGAAATTTCGAAATTATTTTATTTATTTATTTTTTTTTTTTCGTCTTTTGGCCGTCTTTGTTTTTTTTTTTTTTTTTTTTCGTCACTTAATTTGTGTAAATAATTTTGCTATTCAGTAGTATTTTCGACTAATGATAAATAGCATCACGGTTCAATTATTTCCATTAGTTTTGTCTTGTAGAAGATTTAAATTTCTGTCTTCGAGAGATTGAATTTTAACGGTTTGGTAAGCGAACGCAAGCAACATAACTCGACTATATTCTGTAAAAAACGGTTTAATTTCTATTTTTGTCTTCAGAAATTGAATTAAATCAACTTTACAGTGTTAGCTGCTTGTGGTAAGTCAACCGGGATTCAGTCCATTTTTCAGTCTGTTTTTGTGAAATTTCTTGGAAATTATTTTATTTATTTATTTTTTTTTTTTCGTCTTTGGCCGTCTTTGTTTTTTTTTTCGTCACTTAATTCAAAATAATTTTGCTATTCAAGGGTATTTTCGACTAATGATAAATAGCATCACGGTTCAATTATTTCCATTAGTTTTGTCTTGTAGAAGATTTAAATTTCTGTCTTCGAGAGATTGAATTCTTAACGGTTTGGTAAGCGAACGCAAGCAACATAACTCGACTATATTCTGTAAAAAACGGTTTAATTTCTATTTTTGTCTTCAGAAATTGAATTAAATCAACTTTACAGTGTTAGCTGCTTGTGGTAAGTCAAAATCGGGATTCAGTCCATTTTTCAGTCTGTTTTTGTGAAATTTCTTGAAATTATTTTATTTATTTATTTTTTTTTTTTTCGTCTTTTGGCCGTCTTTGTTTTTTTTTTCGTCACTTAATTTGTGTAAATAATTTTGCTATTCAAGGGTATTTTCGACTAATGATAAATAGCATCACGGTTCAATTATTTCCATTAGTTTTGTCTTGTAGAAGATTTAAATTTCTGTCTTCACGAGATTGAATTTTAACGGTTTGGTAAGCGAACGCAAGCAACATAACTCGACTATATTCTGTAAAAAACGGTTTAATTTCTATTTTTGTCTTCAGAAATTGAATTAAATCAACTTTACAGTGTTAGCTGCTTGTGGTGTTTCTCTAACCGGGATTCAGTCCATTTTTCAGTCTGTTTTTGTGAAATTTCTTGGAAATTATTTTATTTATTTATTTTTTTTTCGTCTTTTGGCCGTCTTTGTTTTTTTTTCGTCACTTAATTTGTGTAAATAATTTTGCTATTCAAGGGTATTTTTCGACTAATGATAAATAGCATCACGGTTCAATTATTTCCATTAGTTTTGTCTTGTAGAAGATTTAAATTTCTGTCTTCGAGAGATTGAATTCTTAACGGTTTGGTAAGCGAACGCAAGCAACATAACTCGACTATATTCTGTAAAAAACGGTTTAATTTCTATTTTTGTCTTCAGAAATTGAATTAAATCAACTTTACAGTGTTAGCTGCTTGTGGTAAGTCAACCGGGATTCAGTCCATTTTTCAGTCTGTTTTTGTGAAATTTCTTGGAAATTATTTTATTTATTTATTTTTTTTTTTTTCGTCTTTTGGCCGTCTTTGTTTTTTTTTTTTTCGTCACTTAATTTGTGTAAATAATTTTGCTATTCAAGGGTATTTTCGACTTTTACTAAGTTAAAACTTTGTAAGCCTCAGTCACTTTTTCCTTGTTTTTTTTTTTTTTTTTTTTTTTTTAATTGGAGTAGATAGTTTCTACTATCGCCCGGTCTCACACTCCACCCCCTTCTTTTGAATGAGTTTAGAGGTGATCACCTTGTTTCTTGTTTAGGAAGGGGTTCCCGGTTCATCCCCTTTCTCTGGTCTTGGTGTTAGTTCAGCTGGAAGCTCTTTGCAGTTACGGAGTATGGTGGCAAAGTCTTTACATTCTGAGGGTACCGGGTTGGCAGTTTCCTGGTTGCTGCTTCCGACTGGTAGTTAGGAGCCCGAACTCTTGCGTAGCGTCTTGAGAGGCCGCTCTGATCAACAGTTGAATAATACCGGGGTTCTTGTAGTGCCATATCGCGCATGGACGGGCGTCCCTGCATGAACGTTCGGTGGGCAACCCCGAGGCCACATTATGTTGTAGGCCGCGCCAGTCTCCATCCTTCACAAGTTGCAAATGATTGACCGACTGATTCTATTCTAAGACCACTCCTTTAACTGAATTACTATGGAAAAAAGCAAACATAATAACAAAACTAAACCAGCTCATTTGAAAACGCCCAAACCTGTCTGCATCTCTTTCACTAACATACGCGGCATCCGCACCAACTTCCCCAGCGTAGATTCTTTCCTCCATAATAACTCACCTGATATATTAGCCCTATGTGAAACTAATCTTAACCCTTCTATCCCCTCATCTGAGTTCTGCGTTCCTGGCTACCTTCCCCTCTTCAGGAAGGACTCCAATGTTCATATGCATGGGCTTGGTGTCTATGTCAGCGAACACCTTCCCTTAGCTAGGGTGTCATCTTTTGAATCCCCAGATCATTCTTTCATGTGCTTCCGCCTCTCACTTCTCAGCTCGATTAGCTATCTCTTCTTTCTGTACCGCTCTCCTTCCTCCCCTGACTGTTCGTTACTTGACATCATTTCTGACAATATTGACAAAGCCATTTCTACCCATCCCTCTGCCCATGTATTCGTGTTTGGTGACTTTAACGCCCACCACACCAAGTGGCTGAAGAACGCTGTCACTGACCCTGCTGGTGTCCACACCATGAACTTTTCAATCACCCAATCCCTTACGCAAGTAGTGGACTTCCCCACGCGTTTCTCCGACAACCCTAACGGAAGGAACTCACTTCTAGACCTCTGCTTCACTTCCATCCCAGACTCTTGCACTACCAGACAACTCTGCCCACTTGGAAACTCTGACCACACTGTAGTGTCCGTCAATATTTCACTCCACTCCCGCCCGACCCATGAAACACAGACAAGTAGAATATCATACTGCTATCAAAGAGCAGACTGGGATTCGTTCCGAGACTTCCTCTGTGACATCCCTTGGAACAACGTCTTTAGTCTTCCCATCGAAGAATGTGCATCCGAGGTCTCCTCCTGGGTTAAGGCTGGCATTGATGCCTTCATCCCTGCTAGGAAATTCCAGCTTAAATCTCATTCGTCTCCATGGTTCTCACCCGCTTGTTCGGCTGCCATTGCCCACCGGAATCATTTCTTCCGACTTTATCGTAACTATGCGTCGGAACAAAACAGGCGCCTTTTCACTTCAGCTCGTAATAAGTGTAAAAGGGTACTTAACGAAGCTAAGATGTTGTTTGCTGCCAGAATGAAGCAACGCATAGCATGCTCTAAATTCGGCTCTAAAGACTACTGGCGACTCTGTAAAAGAGTACTTAACAAGAGCAAGTCCACAATACCCCCGCTAATCAACAAATTTGAGGTCCTCACCTCCCCAGCAGATAAGGCTGAATGTTTTGCCCGCAGATTCTCGAACAATTCGAGTCTGGACTCGTCTGGAGTTTTTACACCCGACTTCTCACCTAGAACCGAGGCACAACTGAATGATGTCCACATTACACCTTCGCTTGTCTCTAAGATAATCTTAAAACTTGACCCTCACAAAGCGAGCGGTGGTGACGGAATCCCAACCATAGTCTTAAAGAAATGTGCCCCTGAACTCTCCTCTATCCTTTCTAAGCTCTACAACCTCTGCCTATCTGCTTCCTGCTTTCCTGCCTGTTGGAAATCTTCCTCTATAGTTCCTATATTTAAAAACACTGGAGAACCCTCTGACCCTGCAAATTACCGCCCTATCAGCCTTCTTCCGATCTTTGGCAAAGTGTTCGAAGCCATTATCAACGCCGAGGTGGTTCAGCATCTCACAGCACACAGGCTCCTCTCGGACAAGCAATATGGTTTCCGCTTCACCAGGTCTACTGCTGATATGCTAACGACCATCACCGAGTACATATACCAGGCACTCGACAGGAATGGCGAAGCTCGAACCGTTGCATTGGATATATCTAAGGCGTTCGACAGAGTTTGGCATGCTGGCCTTCTATGTAAACTGCGGAGCTATGGTATAACTGGACATTTGTTTGAACTAATCCAGTCATTCCTCTCTAACCGCACAATGAAAGTGGTATTAAACGGACATGCCTCTCAGAACTACCATACAAACGCAGGTGTCCCCCAAGGCTCCATCTTAGGTCCTACACTCTTCCTGATATATATTAATGATCTCCCTGATTCCATAAGAACCCAAATAGGTTTGTACGCCGATGACACCACAGTTTACTCTCGCCTCCAACAAAAATCTGGTGTAGGCGTCAAAGCTAAACTTGCTGCCGAGATTGAAAAAGACCTCCAATCCATATTGGACTGGGGTAAGAAATGGCTAGTAAATTTTAATGCTTCTAAAACGAAGCTACTGTCAATTAACCATCATCGACAATCTCACCTACCTCCCATTAGCATGGACCAGGCTTGCCTCCCAGAGAGTAAAACACTACGCCTCCTTGGTCTCACACTTTCAGCGGACCTCAAATGGAATGACTATATCGAATCCATTGCTAAATCCGCTGCTATGAAAGTCGGTTCTCTGTGTAGGGCCCGGAAGTTTTTTCCGTCTAAATCTATCCTGCACATTTACAAATCTACCATCCGCCCGTGCATTGAATACTGCTGCCATATCTGGTCGGGTGCCCCTGCTGTTCTCCTCGGGCTTCTCGATAAGGTTCAGAGGAGGGTCTGTAATGTGATAGATACCGACTTGGCAGACCGCCTGCAGTCTCTCTCCCACCGGCGAGACGTGGCTTCGCTGTGTCTCTTCTATAAATACTTTCACGGCTTCTGCTCCGATGAACTTAGATCACTGGTGCCCCCTAAATACGAATTTGCACGAGATACTAGATTAGCAACTAGATCCCACCCTTTTACAGTGAAATCGATAAAATGCAGCCGTAACTTCTACTCCAACAGTTTCTTTCCTCGCACTTCCCGACTGTGGAATTCTCTTCCAAACGATTGCTTCCCCGACGGCTACAATCTTCAGGAGTTTAAATGTAAGGTCAATAGACACCTCCTAACACACTAACCTGCTCCCATTCTATCAAACACTCTTCCCATCTGCCCGACACTCATCCTCGCTATCCTTACTCATCTATTACCTTTCTCCTGACATTCCCTATGTCTATCCACTCCTTCTCTTTACCTTCCCCTATGTAGCCCCATGCGCAATAGTGGCAGTGGAATGCCTTGCTTGGGGTGAGATGATTAAAAAAAAAAAAAAAAAAAAAAAAAGAGAAAGGACAATAAAAGAACAGATTTCAGGAAGGCAGAAGATGGCAATTGGCATTGTATTTAAATTATGGAGATTGTAGGTGGCAGGGAAGCAAGAAAAAGTAAAGAAAATTAGATGAAGAATATTGATTACTCTACTTGGGAGGATGTAAGAATTTTCTCCTTTTTCTCCCTAAGATGGAATGTTTATATCTACCTGTCATCTAATATTTGCACATCTATGTTGGGTTGTCTACCTGTTTAAATGTCAGGGGCAGCCACTAACATTCACTGAAGGTGCAAATATGCTCCTGGTGGTTAGGAGATCATCTTTCAGGCTACTATGCTGATGCATCTATCTTCTCTTAGGCTCTGGTGTAACAGTTAGCATAGATTTCTATAAAATTTAATAAATTTTGTGTACATACAGATACAGGTAATGATGCTAGTCATGTAATGCTCACAGAAATTTTTTAAGTCCTCATATTAAGATTTCATGTACTTGTACAAAAAAACATGATCACTACTAACAAAAATATATAAATGCAGGACATTTGACATTTTGAATATCTTTAGTGAGCTTGAAACATGTGGTAAGTAATCCATGAATGAAAGTGACGATCACTAACTAAAAACTGGTGCCAACGTAGGCTATGTAACTGGGCTGGAAAACTTCACCCATGGTAGATAAAGTCACTTACAACTACTACACATGACCTAGAAACCTTCCACGTACTTTCTGAAATTTTTCATTTCTGGCAAGTCAAGCCAGCACCTGAAAAACTTTCATACTTTGGAAATTTTCAGATTTGGGAATTTCTGATAAAGGATATCTGTAATAGAGATTTTGAAGATTTTGTATGAAACATATTGACAATTAATTTTTCATGACTCGTTTTAATTATATTATTGCCTTTTGTTTTTATTGTCTGAAATGTTTTGCTATATTAGAGTTATACTGCTTGTATAGATAACATTAGATGTCAGTGTCATTATGACAATAACAGGTAGTTTCAAGATGTTAACAAAAACAATTCTGTTAGTAGAATAAACCTAATAATGGTCACACTTTAACAAAATATCAATTCAATATATGTAATTTTTGGCAGCATTTATAATCCAAATCCAAATTCTCACCACTGTTAGAGGAACTCCTTTCTGGTTGATCATGTCTCCAGAGGTGTAGCTGTACTCACCTTTAGTCAGTCAGTTAAGTGCCATACATAATATAAAATTGGGCAATCATGTCTCAAAAGAGACATGACTGACTGGGCAGAATATTTTCCCATAGTAGGTTGTAATTACTTTCTGTGGTAGACTGTATATTGAACCCAAACTGTCCTGCTATTTAACCCATAGCTGGAGGGAGAAGCAGCAGATTAATATCTTTCCCAAGGGTATTTGCACATAAGTGAATGCAATGGAATTTGAACTCTGTTCTATGATTTCTTGTTCCAAGCTGATATGCATTGCACCACAACACACATCCTTGTACTCACCTTACTTAGCTAATTGTGGATTGGTAAAGCGATTTAACCTATAGTTGGGATGGTTGGTCATTGACACTGAAGAATTCATCTGCCCTTTAACAGCTTGATTTTTGTGCTGTTGGAGTTCATTTAATCTTTGCATCTCACCAGATTATGGTGGGAGAGCCAGTTCAGTTGTTGGACACTTGACCAGTTTAATGTGTTAACTACAGGTCAATTAAAGTAATTCTCCATTTTAAAATACTTATCATTTATTTATTAACTATAATTTTTATAATAAATGGATATGAAAGGAAAACACAAGGTTTTATTTGAAATTTGTTACAGGCACAAGATTTTGCTACCAGCTTCTCGAGCTGCCGATGAATCATGTTAGCTGATTTAACCAAGAACTCTCGTGGTAAAAAAGACATAATTTCTTGTATTCACCCTTCAAGTTCTTTCAAAGATTTGGTTTGTTTTAGTAGACTTGCTTCTTTAACCAACCAACCCCGCCAAAAGTCACAGGACTCCTGGCTGACCAATCATACATAAAATACAGAGTTACTTTTCAATCACTCTGTAGTTCTGAAAGATCCCGATGACCTGGACAACAGTTGAGTTTCAAAATGGGGTCTGGATTTCCTTGACATCTTGATCCCCAAAACATACACCCATATATGAAATTACACCTTGTTCATGATTGGCTAAGGTCATCGCCACATTGTGGAGCATAGTGATCTAAGTGCTTGTTGTTTCATATAACGTGGTACGTCAATTTTACCTGTCTACCCTTCTGTCTATCACTCTCTTTCAATTCTACTATATTCATTTTTTTCATATTGTTTACCAAAATACAAGGCACAAGAGCCACTCGAGGTAGATTATCACTGAATGAGGTTGTTATAAGGGCATAAAAGGGGAAAGTAAGGTACATATTATGGGGATATGTAGAATAGATAATGGTTAACCCTAGATTTGAAGTGGTTAGGCTTGTTGCGATCAGAGAAGTATCTTCTTATGAGTTTCTTCCACAGTTCTGAGGAATAAGCTAAGTGAAACTTCTGCTTTACCAATGGAATATAAATTATGTCAGTTGATTTAATGAAGAACTCTTGTGATATTGAAGATATTACTTCTTGTATTCATCCTTCAAGTTTTTCCAAAGTCTTGATTTGGTATAGTAGTACTTACTCCTTTAACTGATTCCAAGGAAAAGACTCAAAGGGTGTTAAATCAGGACTCCTGGCTGGCCACTCATACATAAAATCAGGAGTTACTTTTTAATCATTCTGTAGACAGATTTTTCTTGAATTTTTAAGATAATTTTTTTCTCTATAAAACTCCATCACATGGCTATAATTATTCGGACATTTTTAGTTTTAATACTTTTCATAGTACCTTAGTATTATCGTATTGCACCGTTTGTTTGATTTCAATTTTCTTTTTGTCTGGCTGCATTCAATTGTTTATTTATTCATTAATTTTAGTTGCAATTAGAGAATCTGGTTGATGTTTGCACTTTGTTGTCTTGTGATATAGTTTTCTTTGTTTTGTCATTTCTGTTTTCTCTTCTTGTTTTTCTGTATTCATGCTCTAAATTCTGCATATTGATGTTTTTATTGACATTCATTCATTTTATGTTTAACAACAAAATCCATATTGTGGAGAAATCATTTAAGAAAAGAAAATTTAAGAGCATTTTGAAATGAAAAACAAAAATCTCACTCAAATAAAGTTTAATAATGGAAATGAAAAAAATAAATTGGAAATCTCTTTATGGTTACCAAGTTGTCTTTTTTTTCCCTCTCAGACCATTTGTGGTATCATGGTTACTTGACTTAATTCACTTGAACTCTTTAACTTAATAATTGCTATTTTGAGAATGACTTTCATGAAGGTCTTTAAAAAAAATCCATTATTTTCTGTATTCTTCTGTTGTAGATTTGCCACTTTTTTATCTATTGTTTAGTTTAAAACTATAAAATAAAAATTTCCACAATATGAATTTTTTAGAATTTTTTACAGCATTTATGACTTTGATTTAACTAATATGTGAGTGGTTTGTTTCAGTATATCTCTAATGTATTCTCCAACCAACATCCATAGAATGTTGTGGATTTCTATGACCACATCTGTGTCTAGTTTCCCATTATGTTTATCAGAAAATTGTCATTTGACTGCAATTACTTATCATAGTCTACTTGGAACATTAAGCAAAATTATTACTTAAAGTGCAAGTAAATTTGATCTTGTCTACCATTTTTGTTGCTTCAGTCAATTTACCTGGAATTGGAAGAGATAGAGATGGCTGTTCAAATATTAAGAAAATGATTAAGAAAACGAAAATGTATTTTGTTGGTGACCGTAGCTGTTGCCTTACCAGATCAGAAGTAATATTCTCATAATAAGCTCTTTACAAGAGTCAGTCAAATGCTCTCTTACATTTGGTTATATTCATTCTATGGAGAATATTGCTTCTTGGAAGTCATTTTGTTATTTATATAATTTATATTTAGACTAATATTCTCATGTTTGTTGTCATAATCACAAAAATTACAGTCATTGTGTCCTCCAGCCTTCTGCAGGTGTCTTTTTCATGGGACATAGCCTAATGTTGGTTTTTTGAATTTGTTGACATAGTTATTGTGAGTTTAGACTTAAACTTAGTGGAAACAAAGCAAGTAATAAATGAAAAGTACTAAATAAGAACAAAACTGTATATACCTATACATGGACAGTGGAATGAGAACAACTTATCACCTATAGATTAAATGAAGGTTTCAGTTTGAAATTCATTGCAGGTTACTTGAATCAACAGACACCTGAAGAAACATGGATGACACAATGGCTGAATTATTTTGATGAAGGTGAGGACATTAGTTTGAATGCGAAGAATGTAAATAATGATAAGTGTTCATTCCAGAAATTCAGAAAGAAGTCAATTTGTGTTTTTCAAGTGATTTGAAAGAAATGGATTTTTTAAACTGATTTACTAGTCTGAAAAATCTTTTTTTTATTCAGTTGGGTTATAACTGTTTTTTTTCTCAACTTTCACTTATGATTTAACATTTTAGGTACATTCCCGATCAAAAATTTAAGACCACTTAAGAATCTTTAAAAAGAAATTTTTTTTACAGATAGATTTTAAACTCCTCCCACTTAAGGTTACCAATACTACAATCTAAAAGGTTATGGAAACAAAAAGCTACATTCCAAACATTTTATTTAGAAATTTACATTTTTATTAAATGAGGCGATTTACACATGATCAAAATTATAAGACCAGAGACAAAAATTCTATGAAATTGTACAAAAAATGTATGAAAAGTTTATGAAAACATTCAACAACAAAATTTAATAATGAGTTCTACCTCCACTGCTTTTGATGACTTCAAAAATTCTGTCAGGCATGCTGGAAATAAGCATTTCCATTAAGGTGCGGAGGATCTTGCTGAAGATGACTTCACAAAGTTCATTTTTTGTTGAATATTGTTTGCCATTTCGATAAACATCTCTTGTCATCTATCCCCAAACATTTTCAATTGGGTTCAAGTCCGGTGAGCATGCAGGATGTCCCAAGAGATGGACCCCATTTTCTTGTAGAAAGGTCAAGGTTCGTCTTGCAGCATGGATTGCAGCATTAGCCTGTTGGAATAACCATCCATCCCCACACAAACAATGGCCCTCCATCATCAAAGATGCTTTTTGTATCATGTTAACACAACCAGCCGCTCTCTGACGACCCTGCATCACCTGGAGCTCCATCTTCCCTCTGTAAGAAAAGGCACCCCATACCATTAGGGACCCTCCACCACTATGATGTGCGGTGAAAATTTCAGGAGGCATGTTTTTGTTATACAAATATCGTTGGAAGCCATCAGGACCATCAAGATTGAATTTTTCTCATCAGAAAACAGGACTTTCTTCCACTTCTCAACATCCCATGTTTGGTATTCAAAACCAAACTTTAAGCGGTCCAACTTGTGACATGAAGGCAGCCAAGGAATTTGTTTATGCTTTTTATTTACCATGCCTTTTTGTCTTAAGTGTCGTCTGATGGTTACGGGACTGCAATCAGCATCTGTGACTGCCTTAATTTGACTAGAATAAAGTCCCCCGTCTTTCATAACAACCCGTCTTATTCTCCTACTCAATGCAGGAGAAATTTTTTGGGGCCTACCAGAGGATTTTGCTTTTCCATAATTCTCACTGTTCTTTAGAAAGTTGCAAATCACAGTTTTACTGCGATTTACCTTAGCTGCGATCGCCCACTGTGACAAACCTTGCTTATGGAATTCTAGAATTCGAGAATGCTCAACTTTGGTAAGTTTGCTTGCTTTAGGCATGGTAGCACCTTTACGCAGTGATTGCTAATCTCTAACTGAACTAAAAACATTGGAATTGCCATAGATCTAACAATTTATACCCCTTGTCTTATAATTTTGATCATGTGTAAATCGCCTCATTTTATAAAAATGTAAATTTCTAAATAAAATGTTTGGAATGTAGCTTTTTGTTTCCATAACCTTTTAGATTGTAGTATTGGTAAACTTAAGTGGGAGGAGTTTAAAATCTATCCATAAAAAAAAAATTTCTTTTTAAAGATTTTGAAGTGGTCTTAACCCTCTAGGGCCATTCGTATCATATTTGATACAGTATTTCCCTATAAGGAAACATTTGGTATTTCCCTATAAGGAAACATTTGGTATTCACTGACTGAGCAGTCAGTACTGCTTTCATATGAAATTTATAAAATATTTCTCTTAAAAAATTTTTCAGGAAAATATTTCTTTCAAGGCTTGTTTTCATACTGTATCAAATATGATACGAATGGCCCTAGAGGGTTAAATTTTTGATCAGGAGTGTATGTTGATTAGCAAACAATATAAACATTAAATATATGTAGTTCTTAAATTAAAATTATAGCAAGTGTGACAATTTTAAGTGATTGCAGTTTTTATTCTTGTGTGATTTGGTCAGCTGAAGATGGTTAGAGAATTAAAATGTTGAGAAACAAAAAGTTGTTAAAATATAAATTCATGTTTGTTTCTGATGCCTCATCTCACAAATGTTGGAAAATGTATTTTTCTTTTTTATTGCATTGTATTTAAGCATAAATTGTATTCATTTTCCCCATTGGCAGGATTAAGCAAGTTATTTGATGGTGAAATAAGCAAGGGCATTGATTTAAGTCCTTGGTATTTCTGTACACTCTTCAAACCACAATGACAAGTAGTATCAAAAATTCTTTGAAATTTATCTTGTCAAATTCTCTTTTAGCTTCTTGCTTTCCGGTCAAGTTTTATCTTCAAATTTTAAATGCAATGTCAGTCATTATCTTCTGTCTTTATATCTCTGTTCTTTTATTGTTCTCTCTCCTTAATAACGTTTTTATTTCCTTATATCATTTCAATCTCGGTAGACACTCACATGTCTTAGTGGATTTTTGTCTTGCTCCAGTGAGATGATTAAAAACAAATTTACTTTGAAACTTTGTTTGTTATATAGGTGGAATTGCAGTCAATACATATTCATTTATCTACACTTTAAATGTATTTTTTGTTTTTAGACATTTAAAATTGTTTTGATTTTATTAATAAACTTGAAATGACACATTAATATTCTTGTTGTTAACGTTATTTTGACTCTAAGTGTATGTTTCTCAGGATTACTTTATTTGCATTACATTATCATTTGATTTCTTTGATTTCTGATTGTAGAATTGTAGCCTGTTAAACAAGTTCACCATTATTGATGGTAAATATTCTGTGCAGAGCTTTACTGAATTCTAAAATCTTGAATGAAGTGATTCACATGGAGAAATTTTTGATTGCACTCACTTGGCATTTTTATGATAATTTGACAGATTTGATTACCATGGATAACATTGTTATAAAAATTAATCTCCTGGTGCACTTGCTATGTTTGGAGATTTGTTCTGCTTAGAACAAAATCATTCTGACAGACTGTATGACCTCTAAAATCATAAAGCATGAGATTATTTTTGCCTGTCTTATTTTTACTGAGATTTATATATATATATATATATATTTATATATATATATATATATAAACAAAGACTTAATGCCACAGAATTTAAACAGTTTTAAATAGGGAAAAATTTTTTAAACAAAACCCTGAGGATACTTTTAGCCAAAACTTCATTAAAGGATGCTGCTGGCAAAGGTAATTGACACAAGAATAATAAGAACTTAATCTATGAGGGCAATACTAGAATGAGGAGAGGTAAGGTTGAAACATGATTAAAAGTATAATTTATTTGTAAAGACTATCTACGAATAAAAGACAAAAGTTTTCAAGAGAGTATAAAAAAAGAAAAGCTTACTCAAAGTCCACTGCACAAAAAAGGGAACATGAAAAATTCTTCTTTTGCCAGCAAAAACTTAGTATGTGTTCTTTAATGCAAGCAGATTCAAGTACATGAAGTTGATGGTCAGACCAAGCTTTGAACAAGATGGAAAATTAGCTGTACTTATATGTGTTGGCACAATCAAAACTCTCTTTTTTATAAAAAAAGATCCTTAGAGTTTTGTTTGAAAAATGTTTACCCTATTCAATATATATATATATATATATATATATATATATATTCTTATGGAAAAATTGTCATCTAAATTACACAAAAACGAAAATAACACTGACATCTCATTTTAACAGATATATATACCAAAAGTACAAAATATCTTGAATTATTAAAGAGTAAATTTATTTAATAAAATCACTATTGACTTTATCCAGAGTCTCTACATGACTTCAGAATCTCCTGCAACTCTTCTGGGTGGTCTTCTACTTTTTGTTTGTGAATGCTGCCATAATCTTTGTTTTCAATTCATGCTACCAGGAGTTTTGTTGGTTTCTCACTCAACTGTGACCCACATATAATAATCAAGTGGGTTACAGTCTAGGAAGTTAGCTGGCCATATGTAAGGGGTGATGAGGTTGCATAAATTGTCTGACAGCCACGACTGAGTTCTGCTTGTGTAGCATGGTACAGAGTGTTGTTAAAAAATATAGGGTCTTACAGCAGCTACTCTCTTAACTCATGGCACCACTACCTCCTTAAAGCACTTGATGCAGACCTTCATGTTAGGTCTGAGGCCTTGTGGGAAGATGAATGGAGGCATAATTTTGTCATCACTTGTGATCCCTCCAAACACCTTTGTAATCACCGTTAGGCTCATTCATCTCTTTCTGAATCTCCTGCACTGTCCTCGGATCGACACCCAAACACTCTAAAATGTTCATATCGGATCTTCTGGTGTGAATCATCATAATCCGTTACACCCAATGGTGTGTAGGGCAGCATTTTTTGCTGTTTCTATAACAAACTGTTTTTTATGGGGCAGGGTTGTTAGCCCTGCACCCAACCCCCAAACCTGGAGGAAGGGGATTTTCTAAGCGTAGCTTCGACATGGAACACGGCCAAAAGTAAGAGACACCCAGTGAGGATTGAACTCATTTCTCAATTGTAATGATTTAAGCGAGACAAGCTTGCTAATGATTACACCACCGCTAGGTGCCTTCTGGTATGACTGCTCAAATTTCTGGTAGAGTAAACTCTTTTTCTCACAGACAGTGCCCAACTGACCCTAGTATACTGTGGAGTTGATAAAATCAATATCAAACAACACTCCTATGTGAAATTAAAAATATAAAACTTTTACAGTTTACCTATCATGCTCTGTACATATATATACACTAAAATATGGAGTACTATTGTACATATGACACGCTAGGGCCACTTGACATTTGTTGATACCTGGAATGTCTCCAATGTGGTCAGATATACGAGTGGATCTCAGCTTTCCTCAACCCATTCTTGGTAGAAAATTGTGGCTATATAAATTGAGTGTGTGTAATAATACTTTTGTGTGTGATACTTTTCAAAGATTGCATTTATACTCCACTGTGACTATTAGGGAGCTTAGAAGCAATAATTTGGTGCTAAGATATTCTAATCATAGATAAAATGTCAATTCACTTGAAAATAACCTTGCCATTTTTAGTGGGAACTGTGTGACTATATAAATACTTATTTTTTTATAACATGTTATGTGTAAAAAACACACAACATCATTAAAAATTTTTAAAAACAGCCAATTTTTATTATAAGTGATATCCTTTTAGTCTTATTTCTCTAGGGGAGCAAAATGCCTTTCTCAGAATAAATCAGTTAAGTGCCATAAGTGATACATACTTGGGTGATCATGTCTCAAAAGAGACATGACTGATTGGGCAGAAAACTTTTCCCACACTATGTTACCATTACTTTCTGTGATAGACTGGTTACAAACTAAGGCTATAGAACTCAATCTGTCCTGCTATTTAACTAATAGCTGGAGGGAGAAGAGATGGATTAATACCTTTCCCAAAGGTATTTGCATATGAGTGAATGCAATGGATTTAGCTGGAATTCAAATTTAAAAACAGCGAATTAATGTTTATTATAAGTGATATTCTTTTAGTCTTGTTTCTCTAGGAAAGCAAAATCCCTTTCTCAGACTGTGTAGAATTTCTGTACACACACAGTATGTTTTTAGCATGAGATTATGAATTGGAAAGGTTAAAAAATGTTCACAAAATGATTAAATTTATTTGAATTTTTACGTAAGAATGGGATTACTTAAATCAATGAAGAGTTGGAGCATTTAATTCACTGCTTATGTGTTCACAAGCCTCAAACTTATGTCTTTAAAAAATCATTGTTTTTGTTTTTTTTTGCAAACATATATACTTTTCAAATGCTTTATATTAAATCAACAAAATTTTAAGCTAAAAAGAAAAAAATTAAAAACACTGACAATAAAAATAAGAAACTGAAATTAAGAATAACCAGAATATGGAAAAAACAGAAAAAAAGTGAGAATAAAATGGAGTGAGATAAATAGAAAAGAAGCAATTTAAGGGGTGGCAAAAATAGGGTGTGGATTTGTAAGTGAGAGTAAGTTGTCCTGGAGAGTAAGGTGATGTGGTGGGTTTTTTGGGAAATGGAGAGTTAGGATAGCAAAAGGAGTTGAAAAAGGTTTGATTGCTGAAATGAATGGTACATTGCCAAGAGAGAATTGATGAGATATGCTCTTTGAAGTTCTTTTCTCAGTGCCAGTTTATGGTGTCCTGTAATAAACAGCCATTGGCACAGGAATCTTTTCAAGTTCAAAGGATTAGAAGATGAATATTTTATAGAAAATAGCAGTTAGTTATCTCACTTATAAATGCATGCAAGTGCATTATGCATTTAAATATACAATTTCTCATATAAGATTATATATATATATATATATATACACAAATATATATGATTTTATATATATATATATATATATATATATATATATATATATATACACACATACATACACACAAAAACAGAGACAGAGGGTGCAATGAGTAAATTGTTGCCGTTTATATTCTTTAATTGTGTGTGCACATTGTTCGTGATTTTGTTGAGTGCACAGTGTAGTAGTCAGTTGGGCACCTTCCGTGTTCATTTCATCAGAAAACTTTAAAATGGGTTGCTGTACTGCTTGGAATTCTCTCCAGAAGCTCAAATATGAACATTTCAGAGTGTTTTAGTGTCAATCAGAAGATTTGGAAAGTATTGGATGAGTCTACTATGTGATTACAGAGGTACAGCATCACAGAAATCACTCTCTGATCATTCTGATAAAAAAAGAACTCCCAAATTTGTTGGTGAGGTCTTCAGACTCAGCACAGAAGCCTATATCAAGTGCCTTGAGGAGGTAGTACTGCTCTGGGTTAAGAGGGTGGTTGCTGAAAGACCCTATATCTAGCAACAGGACTTTGTACCATGCATAAAAGCAGGTGAACATAGAGCTGTCAGATAATTTCTGTGTGGGGTGCAATTGAGTGAGAGAACAACAAAACTCCTTGTAACACTAAAAATTACTGAAGGCAAGTATTATGGCAGCATTCACTAACTTAAACAAGGTGACCACTCGGAAGATTTGTAGGAGATTCAGTCATCTGAAGGCCATGTTTGAAGCTAGTCGCGATTTTATTGAATAAATTTACTCTTTAATATTTCAAGATATTTTTGTTTAAAATAAGATGTCAGTATTTTCCTTTTTGCTTAATTTAGACAACAATTCATCCATTGCATCCTGTATATGATTATATATATGTGTGTGTATATATATATATATATATATATATATGTATGTATGTATGTATATTGACTGGCATAATGTGCAGATGTATTTTGTGGTGTAATAGATATCGGCTTGAAATGAAAACTCAGATCCATTTTCAAATTCCACTTGAATTCATTTCATTTGCTTATGCACAAATACCTTTGGGAAAGGTATTAATCCATCACTTCTCCCTCAATCTATAGATGGAATAGTAGAACAGGTTGGTTCTATAGCCTTGGTTGGCAACTTGGCTACTGCAAAAAGTAATGGCAGCTTACTGCTGGAAAATCTGCCAAGTCAGTCATGTTACTTTTGAGACATGATTCCCCAAGTGTATATCACATATGGTAATTAACTAACTGATAATCTGAACAATATAAGGCATGTAGATGACACTGTCTTGATGACAACCCCCAGAAAGAAAACTACTAGACCTCCTACACAAGTTAATAAAAGAAAGCAGGAAAAAGAACTATCTATGAAGAATGGGTAAGTAATGAGGAAGTCTTTAGAAAAATGGTAATAATAGAACTCCTGTTGCCAGATATATGGTCTTCTAGCAGCCACCCTCTTGACTCAGAGCAGCACTACCTTCTTAAGGCACTTGATGTAGGCCTCCATTTTGAGTCTCAGGTCCTATGGGCAGATGAGTGGAGGCATAACATCACCATCACTAAAGATCACTCCAAACACCTTCATCATAGTATTTAAGCTCATCTAACTTCTTCACTGTCTTCAGATTGACACCCAAGCACTCTGAAATGTTTAGATTGAAGCTTTTGGCACAAATTCAAAGCAGTAAAGTATGGTATTTCTAAATTTCTGGCAGAGTGAATTGTGTCATGCTGCACTTTTTATAACAGACGGTGCCCAACTGACTCAACTATACTATGCAGTCAAAAAAATCAAGAAGCAAACAATGCACATATGCAAAATTAAAAATTTATAATTGCGACAATTTACCCCTCGCATCTTCTATATTGGATGCCAAAAATGTAAAATTAGCATTAAGGCAGAATAGATATAGAATTGTAACTGCCATTTATTGAATTTTTATTCATTTTCCCTGCATTTCCCTCCATTAATAAAAACATTACTTGTCTAAAGAAGTTATTTCCTGAAATGTTCAATTTAGAATTTATTTAATCCATTTTGTTATTCAATTAACCACTATTAATAAAGTTGTATTTCATACAATTCTACCGATACCATAAAAAAGATGGCAATATTCCCTTAAGTAATTTTGCAATTACATTACTTATATTTTCTGAATGGATAATCTAGGATTTTTCTCTATGAAATTAACTCTATTGTTATTATAAAGCATTTTGATTTTTCAATCATTAAAATTGAAAATTTACCTAAGAAAACTAACATAAAGAAAAATAAAATGCCATCTATTAGCAGTGTGATCATCTTAATAATGATATATTTCATTGTCATGATGTTAATAAATGCCACCAAGCAAGGCCTAACTAATCTTTACCATAACAGAAAATGGTAGAACTGATTGTTTAACTTATAAATATTGTGTTTTCACCTTCTAAAAATAATATCAGTCAGTTAACTGTCATACATGATATGTGATCATATCTCAAAAGAGACATAACTGACTGGGCAGAAGATTTTCCTGCAGTAGGTTGCCATTACTTTTTGCAATAGATTAGTTGTCAATCAAGGCTATAGAACCTAATCTGTCTTGCTATTTAACCCATAGCTGCAGTGAGAAGAAATGTATCAATACCTTTTCTAAGGGTATTTGCACATAAGGAAATGCAACAAATTCAACTGAAATTTGAACTCAGCTCTTCAGTTTCTCATTCCAAGCTGATATCCACTGCACCACATTGCACATCCAGTTGTCTTTTTTTGATAGCATTGGTGAACTAGTTTAAACTAAACATAAGTCTGCTCCTTGAAAATCTATCAGCCAGCCAGTACTTATTTATTCTGATGACTGTCTTATGTAAATCTCCCCAGATATCAGATATTTTTCAGAAATCAGTTTTCAAACTCTTGTTAGTATCTCTCTCTCTCTCTCTCTCTTTCTATATATATATATATATATATATATATATATATATATATATATATATATAAATTCTTTAAGTGTATTGTTTCTGTTATTTGGTAAAGATCTTTGTGATTTTATAGCACCAGTTCATAATGTTCAAGAAAGATGGTTTTCTCTAAGACCAACAAAATTCATTGACTCAAAGACATTTTTTATCATCAATTTCAGAAAATAGTCATCATTTTAAACATTTCTGAATGGGTTGTGCACTCTGCATGACATCCATATAAGAATCTCATAACGTACACATCTGTATTTGTGTAACTGTATGTCAGTATATACAGAGATATCCAAATATTATTTGTGCATCTGGAATGTTCTTAATAAAACCACTCATTTTCAAAAATCACTAAACATGAAACAGTGCTGTTAATGAGTAAATAAAATGAAAATGTTATTTTTATGTGTGCATATATACAGCGAATGTTGCCAAACACATTTTTATTACTGGATTTAAAAGTCAAGGACTAAAAACAAATATCTTGTAAAACATTATCAAGAAAAATGCAAATATATACATTATATAAAGAAAGCCAATACTTTAAACAAAAAAATAAGATCACCAACTTCACAAGAGAAAAACAAATAAAGTAAAGAAATAATGCATGCATAACCAGAATTAAGAATAAATAAAAATAACAATTGGCAGCAAATAATGAATAAATACAAAATACACTTTACCCTTAGTAATAAATAATAAGTTAAAATCAAAAACACTACCCCTTACAAAAGCTATAACAAAAGAACTGCATTCTGGCCATAAATTACTACTACCCAATAGTTATTAGAATAATTAAAAATATAACCATTCCCACCTACTAAATAACTGGAAATACCCAATGCTGCTACCCATAATGCCTCATTGAACAGCATATATAGATAACCTGACTTGAAGATTGTGTTCAAGCATGTTGCTACTCAGTGATGATCACATATATATATACTAACTGCCATAATTATTAGGCCACCCCAGTTTTTTAAAAGAAATGATGTATTTAATACTATTTTAAGTATTTATTGCCAAGTGGGTAATTTTAAATGAAAATAGAATGGTTCTTTTGTTATTATTACTTTGCAAAATTTTACAAGGCAAGGAAGCAAAGATAAAGTTGTCCAAATCACCCTAAATTTTCTTCATTCTTTCATTGATGAAACTGCAATATAGGTAATTATTAAATATTTATAAATTCATTTGAGCATATGTTATTGTGCAGTATTAACAAAAGAAGCATTCTATTTTCATTCAGAATTACCTATTTAGCAATAAATACTAAAAGATAGTAGGAAATACTTAATTTATTTAAAACACTGTGGTGGCCTGATAATTATGGGCGGTAGTGTGTGTGTATATATATATATATATATATATATATATATATATATATATATATGTGTGTGTGTGTGTAAAATAAAGTTTTAAGGTACACTATATTTATGGGTTTGAGTACCTAATATCAAAGATAGAGTATATGTAAATATAAAAATGAATATTGAAGTCAACACCCAGGGATGACAGTCTGTTACATGCTAAACATAACTGTCAGGTCATCAATTGCATTTAGCATAAAACAAACTGCAACCTCTGGGTGTTAACATCAATGTCAACTTATATATATATGATAAAAATTTAGTATTAAGGTATGCAATATTTATGGGTTAAAGTGAGGTCAACACCATATGGCAAGAGTCTGTTTCATGCTTAAACACAATTGTCAGGCCATATATATACAACAGTAAATTAGACTAGTAGACAGTTATTTTAAAAAGTGCTTAGTGCTCAATGCAAACTAGTTTACTCTTACATGATGAGTAATTGGTTGTGTACCTGGATAGCAAGTGAATGATGAATATTTTGTTATTAATATGATCTAGGAAAAAAACAGAAATTAAGAGGTGGTTCCAATCTCCTCAAAACCTCTAATCTCTCAATCAGTGGCCCTGCTGCAGGATGTAGTTTATCTTCATACCCAGGACTAAATGTCAGATGTTACGTCATGCATGACCAGGGAACAACAGCAATTAAGAGGTGGTTCCATGCTCCTCAAAACCTCTAATCTCTCAATCAGATGTCTTGCTGCTGGATGTAGTTTATCATCATACCAAGGACTATAATGAGGAAAAGAGAGAATACATAATAAGAAAGAAAAAATAAAGAATATAAAGATTGTTATTACAATATTTTGTTGAAGTTGTTAAGTTCAGACATTTAACAATGCAATAAGAGAAATTGTAGAGGGTATTTTGTAGAAATTAAGTTACAAGAATTTGGAAGTTTGCGTCATCAGAAAGTTGAAATCAATTGGAATTTGAACCTGGCTCTCTGCTGCCACTTTCCATGATGATAATCATGATGTTATCCTCACATATACAGAGAGATGAGAAAAATGTTAAGAGTTTCTATGAGAAAAATGTACTCATAAGAAAGTGTCAACATTTTTTAGAATCACCTGTGGAAGACTCCAAGCATGCATTGGCAGAGATGGCAAACAGATGGAGATTGTGTGACATCATAATAACCATTATGTGTTTTTAATAAAGGTACTCTCATAGAAGTGTTAATATCACCTTATATATATATATATAGATATAAAACAAAATAAAAATGCAAGCTGTTAATACTAGGAAATAATATACACTGAATTTTTGCTAATAAAACACTCAGTAGACTTAAACAGTAATTATTATTAAAATAAATTTTAAAATTTTCAGTACTTATCAAAAGCCTTTGGTAAGTATTGAACATTTTTTTTCCAGTTTAATATTTTCTTAATCCTTTCACCCCAAAGAAGGCAATAAAGCCACTACATCATAAGGGATTACTAAGAAATAGAAACTATTAAGAAGAATAAAAGAACAAGGATTAAGAAAACGGAAGAAAACAATTGATATTGAAATTTTTAAGGTTAAAATTGACTGGGAAGCTGGAAGAAAGATTCACAAGTGAAAAATACAAGAAATACAATTATATATATATATATATATATATATATATATATATATATATGTGGTAACTTACTTATTAATGGACAAATATGTAAGATTATTATGTGGCCATATCTGCTGTGTCACTTTCAAAACCCCCACATTTCCACTGTATTCCATCAGTGAGAAATAAGTTCAACTTGAACAGCTTCTTTTTGTGAACCACTGCTTTGTAGAACAGACACCCAAGAAGATATTTCCTCTATGATTACAATCTTAACCTATTCAAGTTTTGAGTTAGCTGCTTCTTCCCATTCTATCCATATAAGCTAACCCTCTATCTTATGTAGCCCCCAGGCCTTGTAGACGACAAAACTTAGTGTGTGTGTGTATATATATATTGTTAAGTTGTGATAATGCTTAGTGCCAAGGTTGTGTGTTAATCAAAAGTATAACTTAAATAGACGAAAATTAACACACACACAAACATATATATATATATGTGTGTGTGTGTTAATTTTTATCTACTTAAATTATACTCTTGATTAATTAAAAAATACTACTCTAACATTTTCAGATTTAACTTCTACAAACATTAATTGAACTAAAACTTAAATATCTTAAATGGTCATTTTGTAATATGCACCTGATGATTGAATAGTGCATGAAACTCTGAGTTGTGCTACTGATGTAAGATAACATGTATATCTAATAAAATTAATAGCTCTGTTTATACTGCATTGAGCACTGTTTTATTAACACTTGAATAATATGTATATATACCCATATATATATATATTTATTAATTCACACACACACACACACACACATATATATATATATATATATAGTTTGTTATACTCAAACCACTTTTAAATTTGTATTTTCTTGGTTTAAATTTTGTTTAAGAAATGGTGCCATATCATGTTCACACTTCCTTCTGTTTTTTCCCCGTCAGTTATTTGCCAAAACCGCTTGGAAACACCCCACCTCCAGCCAATATCAAAGACTTGAGACATAGGATAATTTCAGTGAAAGTTTTAAGCAATTCCATTTTGGCTCAGTTAAATTCAGCACATTCATTTTGCTGACAATCATTTCTTTACTTGGTGACTTGAGGAACTTTTGGATAGCTTCCCAACCATCCATTATTTCATGTGCAGGTGATGTTGAGCTGATCATTCGGGTGAATCTATGTTACATATATAGATATTTAAGTCTATGATTTTGAACTTAACAATTATTGAGACTGATGCCCTAATATGGTAATTTCAGTCATTGTAATTTTTTAGAATATTTCTTTGCTTATAGCTAACATTGGCATTGGTTCTCTGATATATTTTGTGATCCTGGTTTTCTATGATACACCTATCATCTAGATCACACTACTTGCTGGTATTTTGAACAGGAGTAGATATTTATCCCTTGTTTCCTGTTTAGGATTGGATTTCTGGTACCTTATAAAGTCTACTTTAACTCTATACTTGGCTGAAACTCTGAAATTTTATTTGCTATTTATTATTTATTTATTTCCTCAATAGCAGCAAATAGGTTTGCTTATTGTCAAGTTCATACTCTTCCTGATCTTGTGAACAGACTTATTCCTTGCTTCCTGCTTAGGATTGGATTTCTGGTCCCTTCTAAAGTTTACTTCAATTCTATATGTCTAATTCTCCTGCCTAAACTCTGAAATTTTATTTACTACTTATTATTCATTTTTTACCCCAATAGGAGTAGATAGGTTTGCCTATTGTCCTGTTCCCTAATCTTTTGAATGGGTGTAGATGTTTGTCCCTTGTTTCCTTTTTAGGATTGGAATTTTGGCTACTTCTAAAGTCTTCACAATCTCTTTCATTCTCAGCAGACTCTTGAATTTTAATGGCATTATCACCTTGCTTGAGGTGAACTGATTAAAGAAAAGAAGAATATTAGTGTGCTTATTACAACAGCATAAACGAGGAGGGAAAAGGAGTGCATATTATGAGAATATGCAAGATAGATATTAGTTGACCTTACAGTTTTAAGAAGTAGACTGTTTAAGGAAAACATTCTTTGAAATCAGAAGTGGTTTAAACTTTAAGAATTATAACAAATTTCATTACATCTTCCCCAAATTTTGGAAGTTGTAATCAGTGATCTAGTATAAATTACCATTTCTTTTGTAGAAGAAGAAGAGTCTTTTGTCTTTTTTATTCTTGTGTTAAGAAATTATTTAACCCCAAGTAAGGTAATAATACCACTAGGACACAAGGGGTTACAGGGAATGAAAGAGAATGAGAACATTTTTGTGAGGAGAAGAGTGAATAAAAGAACAAGATAGAGGAAATCAGAAATTGACATTGCATTTAAATTTTTGAAAATTGTAGGGAAGCAAGAAATTGGAAGGAAGTTCCAAAGCTCAGAAGTGTAAGAAAAGAATCTATTAGAATAGAACATATGTTTTCATCTAGCTAGTTCAACAGTAAAATGGTGGGACCTAATTGCCAACTGGTAGTATACTTAAATTCATGCAACTGAGCTATCAAGGAGGAAAGCTCATCAGAACAATTGCCATGAAAATATATGTATATGAGAAAGTGACTGCTATCAATATGACAGGTCAGGATCAATTGCATCACAGATTCTTTTCTTAATTTTGTCAAGAATCTCAAGATAAATAGTGAGAGCACCAGACTAGATGTGGTAGCAATATTTGGTAGTTGGACAAAGGACAGTTTCCAATAGACAATTCACATACAGAATAATTGGTTGTCACTTTATGTCTTTTTAAGTTCAAGCTGTCATCCAGTATTTTCTTTTTTTAGAATATTCATTCTAAGCCCTTCAGTTGCCATCATGGAGTTTGTCAAGACAGATCAAGGAGGCAGAAAGCTTTTATTTGAGGGATACACCTATATTGTTGACAAAATTAGAGAATCTGAAAGTTACTGGAGGGGCATACATCAAAAACTGGGCAATGCAAGATTGAAAACAATTGATGATATAATCAGCAGAACGTCTTCAGAACACTCACATCCATCAATACTTGGACAGTTTGCTGACAGTTTATAAAACAAAAACTTAATGGAAATTTGAATTTGGAAAGATTTAAAGCTTTGACCAATTGTTCTGTTTGTGTATTGACTGTTGGTAAACTATGAATTTATAAATGTGCAAGATGGATTTTGATGAGAAAAATTTTCTGGCATGACACAGCAAAACAATTTTTCTAGCAGTATACCTAACAAATGATTAAATATAATTGCTCCACTTCATGTCAGTAGAAAACATGAGTCCAGCAAGGTGTAAAGGGTTGTTCTCCTGGAGTTCAGCATCAGCGATACTGTTGGCAGACAGAAAATATTCTTTAAGATGATTAAATAAAACCAGTTTTTTTTTAAGGCATTAAAATTTACAAATTATTCCTTGTCTCAGTTAACCGCTGACTTGAGGTCCTGTTGCAAACAATATATTTGCCTGTAAACAGATAGTGAATGATGGAAGATAAAACAAAATGAAGACTTGTATAAAAACATATTGCCAATATTTTTATTAAAGAAAATGCATGAAAAATAATATTTACTGGGCAAAAAATAACTCTGCAATCTCATGTGAAGGATGAGAAGAACATTGTGCTGAAATGGATTGTTTTGATAGTCACTGGAGAGTGTTGTTCTAAAAAGGACAGTTTAGTAATTGGTGAAGTGTGTTGTCCTAAGAAGGACATTTTATTGCACATCATTGCTGCTGGCAAGGATGGCTGGAGGGCAAAGCCTGTTGGTGAGCTAGAGATGATATGGCTGTCTGGAACTGCTACTGATAGTTGGTGCCATAGGCTGGCTGTCAGCTGCTACTGCTGGAACAGATAGTACACTTTGATCCTCATCATTTTTTTATTTATTGCATACAGAATAAAATTGTGGCACAAAGCTAAAGGGGAAGTGGATTGAGGTTTGTCATCACTGACTATCCCAAACCAAGTTAATCTGATTCATAACCCAGTCATTCATTAATGTTTACTCAAACACCACAAAAATTAATTCATCTTCATTCATTCACAATACCGCATACTCAAATAAGAAGGATACTAAAAAAAATCCATGATATAAAAATTTTCTCACTATATACAAATGTCTTCTTTTTCCTTTTTTTATCTAAAAATACATTGCATGGAATGAAGTTGGATGGAATAATCTAATAACAAAAATAAAATATAACATAATAATAATAAAAATAAAATATGTTAGTAAAACCCATCCATACCATTAAAAAATTGAGTGTGGCTCTTCTATTCTGGCATTAGGTGAAACAAAAATGTTTGCTAAAGGTGAGGGGCAGAAAAATAAATTGTGGAGAGGGAAAATTAAAAGTTGACCCAGTCAAGATAAAAAGGGAGTAAAAAAAAAAATGGGGAGGTTGGGAACCTTGACATTGATCATAACAAAAGAGAATGCCTGGATCAGACTGGATACGAAAGTTTCTCACATTAATGAGGCAAATAATGAGCCTAGCTTAACCAGGGGAAGGGTTCAACAGAAAACCACCCCATTGTGTCAAAAAGGGTACTAAAAGAGAAAATCAAGGCTGGCTCCATTTACCCAAACTTCTTCTTCTTCTTCTATGTGCCCTGTCCCTACAGGACGTAGGCGATCATGGATCTCCACGTCTCCCTATCCCTTGTGGCTCTTAGTATGTTTGCTCCTGTTGCTCCTGGCAACCCCCGTTCCGTCATCCACCTGATCAGGCCCTGCAAATATGTTATCCGCTGCCTTCCTCTGTCTCTCCTTCCTTCTATCTGACCAGTCAGTATCAGGTTCTCCAGGCCTTCCTTCCTCACTGCATGTCCCAGGAACTTCAGTTGTCTCTTCCTGATGCTCAGCATCAATTTCCTTTTTGTTGCCATTCTTTCTAACACTTCGTCGTTGCTTGCATGCTCAGTCCACGATATCCGTAGCATCCTTCTGTAGAACCACATTTCGGCCGCTTCCAGTTTTGTCCTCATTTTCGATGATATTGTCCAGCATTCACAGCCGTACTGAAGAACTGACATCACGTAGCAGTCTAGCACTCTTTTCTTCGTTTCTATTGAGATCTTCCTGTGTGTTAGTATTTTGCTCATCTTCTGATAACATCTTGACCATGGAATACTTATTTTTGTTGTATTTAAGTCCTATTTTGTATCCTGAATCATTCTTACAACAACACTGGTTAAGATTTTTCTTCCAGTTGTTTTTTTAAAATGTGGAGGTGTTGATAGGATATGACAGTCCTTTCCAAGAGCAGTTGCAAGTTTTACTTTGTCAGACCAGTCAGATCTGCTACTAAGAAAGGAGCAAATACTTGCAGCATCTATATAAATACTTAGTTTTGAACCAATGACATTAAGAATGTTATTAATGTGAAATTAACTAGAAGTTTGTCTGTGGTTAAATTAGCTGAAAATATAATTCTAATAGAATAGCTCTTTAAAAAATTCCTAGCAATGCTTTGTTATACTCAATATTATTACTTAACATCAGAAAGAGACAGTTGAAATGTCTAGGGCACATAATGAGGAAAGAGGGCTTGGAAAATTTGAACAAACTGAGGACAGATTGAAGGCAACAGAGATAGAGGAAAACAATACATAACTTAAAAAGACATCAGGTTAGATCTAATCAAGATCCAAAATGAAAAAAGTTAATTGAAGCCATGCTTGCAACACAATGCTACTTCCAATGTAAAACGTATCTGTTTACTTTCCATTCTACATCATTGATAATGATCACTATGAGCGCATTGTGTAATGGTTAATGATCAAAAGCAAATGCTTTTAACCCAACAATGAAAATCTGATTTGCAGTTGTAATAAAAAAATTGCAAGAGATGGACACTTCCATACAAAATGCAATACCTTGTCTGGTGGCAAAAGCTGCTGGTGTGCCAGTGGTAGCAATAAAGCCTTAGCCATCAAAACTGTGTTACCACCCCTGGTTGGTGTCTGTTGAGGGTAGGGTATCACATGTGCTTTCATACATTTTATGTCGAAAAAAAGTGAGCTTGAGTAAATGACTAGCAGAACAGGGTTTAGAAGAGACAAAATTTACTAAGAGCTACAAATGACAGGAAATTGTGGAGTGCCATGATTGCTTCAAACAGAAGTAGTAGTCATAGTATATTACCTCACAGAGAAATCAATTAATCCTGGAAGAATTTATACTCTAAAGTTTTTGTATATGCTTCTTGAATTGTTAGAGGTAATTTTTCCTTGAATCAAGGCAAATCTGGGGATGTTTTTTTTTCGAAAACAACATATAACCTACCTAGCAAGTTTGAGTAAGTGGATCGCAGAACCATGTTTAGGAGAAATAATAAAAATGACTAAGAACTACAAAAGGAATTGTGGAGAGCCATAATTGTCAAGGTGCTGAAGAGATGCAAATAAAAGAAGTAATTAACAGAGAAATCAGTGTCAGAGGTGATAAAGTTGAAAAACTTAAATCCTTTTCCATCATCTAATTATTTCCTAAATCCTGGAATAATTTTTACTCTAAATGTTTTTGTACATGCTTCTTGAATTATTAGAGATAATTTTTTCTCAAATCAATGCAAATCTGGTGATGTTTTATATTAAATAATTATAAGTTAATGTGTAATTATAAAATAAACATTAAACAAATATGTGCATATTAGGAGTTCAAAATAATTATTTTTGAAGAAGGTGGCATGAAATTATCAAATAAAATTTAGTTAATTTGCTTGACATTTAAATTTTTGTTCAGCTCAATATTCTTAAAGAATACCCACTAATCTCCTTGAATCAAATTTCTTATGATATTTTGAAACATTTTGTCAGAAAACCTTTTCTTTATATTACTTGTAATGACCTTTGAATTGTTTGAGCTGAAGTGATGATTGGTTGATTAGCCATTTTGAAAAATTTTTTTAATTTTCTTTGATTTGCCAAATAGAACTGAACAGAAAAGAATGGTAAAAATGAAAAGGAATGCTTCAGCCTAGCAAGTCTTTTACTTTCATTTTGACATTAACTGAAGGTAAACTGAAGAGCAGAAAAAAAATAAAAATATTTTTGAAAATTTACAAAATATTAATAAATATGATTTATGATTTAAAATTTAATAGACACAAAATGCATGGAAAATAGGAAGGATGAGGTTGTTTTTGTTACTTTTCTGCAGAATAAAAAATTCTGAGGTTAATTGCTAAAAACTATTTTAAATAAAGAAAAGAAGTATTATCAAATTTGGAGGCATATAAGACCCTGTTATTTTTACCCCAAACATGACTAAGAAAATGCTTTGTAGGTCTTAGTTGTGTGACTGAGGTTTCTTAATATTTAACCCTGGAACACTAACCATCAATTAAAGTTACACCACCAGTAACCATGGGTATATCATACTCAATTTTGAAAATATCAACAAAATATTAAATATAAATCTTTATTTGAAATATTTTACATGCAGGCACTTCAAACTTTGTCCTTTGAGTTAACATTAATAGGAACTGAAAAAACATTATTTATGTAAGATAATCAGGTATTGAAAATTGTAATTAAATTGTAAATAAAATGGCGTCATTTGCACTGGGTACCATATACCCATGGTTAGTGTTCTCAGGTTAAATAGCCTTGTCAGATCTAGACTCTCATATGAATGCCATGCATAGCATCCATTTTGTTCATAAATGTTTAAACTATCAGTAATAATTAATACTGGCTTCAAGTGAATGACTCTTCTAGGTCTTAAACAAGAAAATCCTTCTGCAGATCTTTTAAACTGGTGTTACATAATCCCAAAATATTTTAGCAAATACAAAAACCACATCACTTGAACACTTCCAATAGCAACAACAACTAAAATGGATTGCACATCTAACTAAAAGGAAAAATAATGATATAATCAAGACATTTATGTTTCATACTCACAAACAAAAGATTAGAAAGAAAACTTTAATCAGTACTAGAAAGAGTCGTAAGAGTTAGTGAACTTGAGAAACATTTTCTTGAAAAACTCTTTTGCTAGATTTCAACCAACAGTAATGTTGTTTGGTCAGTAAATGTAGAATGTTTATTGAATCAAATATCACCATGACTATTACACTGTACCATACAGGCTCAGAGTGCAATTCATTTAAAAATGAATCCACCATTACTTCAGTGGTTTGATATACATTTGCTTTTGATAGTGGAAAGAGGTTGTTGCTTTATTAACCTAAATTTTTATATATGCTAGTTTTGATAATTCTTTCAATATTTATGACACTTCAGAACTTCAGGCAATATAAATAAAAACCTTTCAAAATGGCTGCCTCTAATGCAGAAAGTTTTGATATTCACTAAACAAGAACCAATAGTAAATTAGTTTCAGACCAGAAAATTAGTTTTGATTTAGTTGTATTTGTAAGATGAAAAACATTGAAATCTTATAAAAAGTCTTTAAGATAAAAAGAAAAATATAATTACAATTTTACTAGTGGCTGAAACTTTTGCTTAAATAAACTTTTGTAAACAAATTCAGTTGTTAAATATATTTATATTTTAGCACTAATATTTTTTTATATGTGGTTTATTTAGCTGTCTCTTACTACATGAAACAATAGAAAAAATGTAAAATTGAAAATTTAGTCAAGCATTGATAAGTGGCTACAATTTGGCTGGAAAATATCTGTACATTTTTAAATATTTAGAATAATTATATGTTGAGAGTCCTATTTATATTCATTTTGTTTATCACAAAAGTATTTATTTTATAATGAAATTTTTTAAAAAATTAATAAAAATACAAAAAATTTAGCATTTTGCTTATTTCTTGGGTGAACTTTGTATTTGTGTGCTCATTCTATCTGAATTTCTGGGATGTGTTTTTTTAATCATTTCACCCCAAGTGATAATGTCACTACAATACAAGGGTTCACTGAGAGCGAAAGAAAATAAGAAAATATTATTAAGGAGATAGGACAATAAAAGAATAAGTTTTAGATAAACAGAAGCTGGCAATGAATGTTTGTTGCATTTAAATTTTTGAAAACCATAGTTGGCATGGAAGGAAGAAACTAAAAGAGAGTTATGATTATTTTCTTTATTTACAGTCAGACGAAAGTCCTCATTTTTGTTTTTATTATCATATTGTTTTGGCCGCTGAGGCTTTTAGCTTTCTTCAGGTTTTTGCTGATTCAGGTAACTTTCATTTAATTTAAAAATAAACCTTTTATTTAATTTATTGGAGGTAGATTATTTTTGGCCATCTGTTTCCATTTAGAGATATCTCATCTTCTTGTATAGTATTACTCAGTTATGGCTTACCATGTTTCCACAGGTAGTACAGAATAAGAGTGGAAACAGGGCTAGAAATATCTGATCAGTACTAAAAAGCAAAAAATATCTCTCCTCATAGACAGTAGAATGAGAACAACTTAGATTAAATAAAATGGTTCTGTTTGAAATTCCCTGAAGGTTACCCTATTTGATAGATGTTTGGGGAAGGCTAAAAAGCTTAAACATTATGATAATAACATCAAAGATTTCATTAGTCCCTGTAGACTGGTGCTATAAAATCATAAAGACCTTTACCAAATAAAAACAAAATCAACTATATCACTTGCAGATTTCCAACAACAGGAAAAATTAAAATGGGTAGCACATGTAACTAAAAGAGAAATTAATGATATAATCAAGATATTGACTTTTCAAATGACATCTGTCTATATTTCTGAGATCTGGTACTGTAACTATTTACACTATTTATATTGTTCAAACTGTTATCCCTATCTCTATTGTCATATTCACAATGTTTCAGCAATTGTATGCCCCAGCCTTCTTTAGGTGATATACCTAAAGAATTTAGTTCACAAGGTAGATTGTTCTAGTTTCACATGCCATGCCTTTTCTGGGTATCTGAGTTTCAGTTAATTCCCTTTAATAACTTAACTCTTCAATTTTTTTGTTTGCCTCTGCTGTGGCCAGGTATTGAATTCATAATTTTTGGGTCAAGTCACTTTTGGATGACTTCAACTAACATTTTTATGTGTTTCCACAGAAGTGAACAAAAAACTTGAAGAGGTGAGCTATTAAATGTAACTAACTAAACATAGCTGAAATATCCAGAAAAGGCATGGTACATGGAACTAGAACAATCTACCCTCGTAGACTAAATAAAGGGTTTAGCTTGAAATTCCAAGGTATATCACCTGAAGAAGGGCAGAGCATACAACAGATGAAACATCATGAATATGACAATAAAGATAAAGACAACAGTTTGAACAATGTAAATATCATCAATTTTCACATGACATTAAACAAAAGATTTGAAATGAAATGTCTATCAATACTAGAAAGAGTAATAATATGAACAAAGTTTGTTTCCTGAAAAAACTCTTTTAAGAGTCAGTCAGTTAATTGCCATATGTGACACACAATTAGGCAATCATGTCTTGAAAGAGACATGACTGACTAGGCAGAAAATTTTCCTGCAATAGGTTGTCATTACTTACTTCGATAGACTTGTTGCCAACCAAGGCTAGAGAACCCAATCTGTCCTATTCAACCAAAAGCTGAAGGGAGAAGAAATGGATTAATACCTTTCCCAAGGGTTTAAGTGAATGAAACAAATTTGACTGAAATTCAAACTCGGCTCTCCAATTTCTCATTCTGAGCCAATACCCATTGCACCACAATGCACATCTTTTAAGAGAAAGATTTGATAAATTTCTACCAACAATAATGCTGTTTGGTTAATGAATTCTGAATGTTTTCTAAATAGAAATGACTAATCTCACCATTACAATATGTAAGTCCATATTAAGTGTAAAAATATGAAATCAATCTTAAATGAAATTATTGTTGGTTGTAGTTTGACATAGTGATTTGAAGTTAAAGTGACATTGTATTCTGAACATTCACTTAGATTTCGACCAGATTGGATGATTTTTGCTGGTTATCAAATAAATTTCTTTTTGACAAGATGATTAAAGAAATAGTTGAAATTTTGCATGGTTTGTGCATTTTTATCTTGTTGCACACAGCACTGAATCCATTTTGTTATTAAATAATAGTTTGCTGGGTATTGATTTTGGTTTTCAAATCTACAGCCAGAAAAGAAATGTAATGTGTGAGTTAATATGAACATCAACTTGCATTTTTGAAGTAACTGAATAAAGTTTTAGTGTAATTGTAATTTGGATTTAATGTCTCCATATAGAGATCTATGTGCTGAAGTCTTATGTACAGGATGAAGTGGAAATACCTGCCACAATTTCAACCATCACCTGTGGGGTACTGGTCAAATTAGTCAAGATGCAATGGTTATTTTCTCTAGCTAATGTCTTACCAAGCATTTTTGCCAAAATAGAATAGGGTGTAAGATAAGGATGTGTTTTCTCACTGGATCTATTCAACTTATACAGCAAGGCAATTCAGAGAGAAATAAAATTCTTGCTAGGATTTGTCATTAGCGGACACAATCTCAACAATGTAAGATATGCAGATGATTGATATGATGCTGAGAGCAAACATGGAAAAGAAAATGCAGGCCCTCTTACAGACAGTAGCACAAGAAAGCAAAAAGAAAGAACTGAGCATAAATTTCAAGAAAACTGAATGTATGGTCATCAGACAAAAGAAGACCCCAAAATACCAACTACAGGTCAGAGAAACTAAAATAAAACAAGTGAAGAAATAAATACCAGGGAAGCATTCTGACAGAAGATGGAAAGTGTAACATAGAGATCTGAAGACACATTGGTATGATCAAAGGCGCATTTCAAAAGCTAGCTAGAGTACTGATAGACAGGAAAATCTCATTGGAAACAGAGAAAAGAGTGTTGGACTGCAATGTGATATCTGTCTTTCTGTATGGCAGTGAATGTTGGATGATCTCCTCAAGAATGAAGGAGAGGCTTAAGACAGTAGAAGTGTGATTCTACAGAAGGATGCTCAGTTTACTTAGCCCATGAGCAACAATGAGATTTTAGAGAGGATGCAAATGAGAAGAAAACTCATAGGTAACATCAAGAAGAGACACTCAAGGTTCCTGGGGCACATAATGAAGAAAGAGGGCCTAGAGAATCTAATACTCACAGAACGAATAGCGGGAAAGAGAGATAGCGGAAAGCAGCATGAGATATGTTTGATAGGCATGAACAAATGGATGGTGAAGCAGGGTTTGAGAGAGATACCAAGAGGAAAAATATTGAGAACAACAAGAGACAGGGCGAAATGTAGGTCTGTGGTCATTTATATCCTAAAAAGATACAGCACATGAAGAAGAATGAGAATATTTTACCATTTTTTCAAATGCCATTAGTTTTTTGTGTTTTGTATAATCATTTAATCCCAAGTAAGGCAGGACTACCACTGGCAAGGTACAGGGGAATTCAAAGATAGGATGGGAATCAAGGTGATAGATGATGACAATTGATGTTGCTTTTAAACTTTTGGAGATTGTTGCTATCAAGGAAGCAAGCAAATGGAAGGAAGTTTTACAAATGAGAAGTGTGAGAAAAGAAACTGTTAGAGTAGAAGAGATGTTTGCATTTAACTATTTTGTTGGCAAAAGAGTGAGACCTTAATGCAAATCTAGTAGCATCCATAAATACATTTTAAGTCAAAGATAGGATGGGAATCAAGGTGATAGACAATGGCAATTGATGTTGCATTTAAACTTTTGGAGATTGTTGCTATCAAGGAAGCAAGCAAATGGAAGTAGAAGAGATGTTTGCATTTAACTATTTTGTTGGCAAAAGAGTGAGACCTTAATGCAAATCTAGTAGCACTCATAAATACATGTAGTCAAAAAATGGAAAAAATGATTACCATGAAAATACTTGTAGAAAAGATAAAACGTAATATTTACCATCATTGCTTGGATTAGCACACACTGTGTTTGCTGTTGAAAGGTTTTGGAGACTTTTGAATTTGTAATTACATCAAAGAAAGCTTTTCCTGCTCATTTCATATTATATCAGAATGAAAATGTTCTGAATAGAAAATCCATACTGCTATGGGTAGAAAAAAGCTTTAAAAGAAGCAGCTTAGAAGATCTTAAAGTGCTTGTATTTTCAGGTGATGAAAAACTTCAGAAATAATATATGATGAATAGAGGCCCCTATTTGAAGGATGTCATTTTTAAAATCAAATGAATACAAACTGTAGCCCTTTGTTTAACCAAAAATAAAATGATTTTTTATTAGAGATTACGTTGGTCTTTTTGTCACCCTATAAAATGTGGGAGATATTTCTGTGACACCCTATATAATACTGAAACTTATATTCAGTTTTTCTTTTGCTGCTACTGGTCTTTTGCATAGCTTTTTGTTTCTCAAAATTGCTCTCCATACAATATTTAAATATCTATATAGCTGAGTCATTGTCAACAAAAAGTAGAGATATCATTAGCTAAATTTAAATAAATATCAACAAAAAATTGCTCTCCATACAATATTTAAATATCTATATAGCTGAGTCATTGTCAACAAAAAGTAGAGATATCATTAGCTAAATTTAAATAAATATCAACAAAAAATTGCTCTCCATACAATATTTAAATATCTATATAGCTGAGTCATTGTCAACAAAAAGTAGAGATATCATTAGCTAAATTTAAATAAATATCAGCAAGTTAGAATAAATTCTCAGCCAATCAGATGGTTCTGTTTTAAAACAATAATTTGATCAAAGTCAAATAGCCTAACAACTTTTCCATCTTAAATCTGATATGGTTAGAACTTATCTCTATTTTGACATGCAAGTAATTCTTTTCTCTGGTATCACTTAATACATTATGCGTGCCATTTGTTGCACAAATTAAGGCAACTTCTAATTCTTACTGAGTCAAGGCACACACATACATGCTCAATTATATATCAATATTATCAATACAAAAGTATTGTAAATGTAGATTAAATTCTGCATTTTGATGTTTATTAAACTTGTTCATTGTTAGCTAAATAATATCTTTAAAATTGTTAATATATTTATGATTTAATAGTAATTTTTCATTAATATCTTTAAAATGATTCATTTTAAAGATATTAAAGATATTTGGTGCTCCTGCTATGTACTTAGAGATCCTTGATAAAATCTAAAAAAGAATCTGCAGTGTTATTGGTCCTGACCTGACATCTTGGCATCAGTCACTTTCCCACGACCATAACATAGCTTCTCTGTGCTCTTTCTATGAGTATTTTCATAATAATTGTTCTGATGACCTGTTCTTTATGGTACTGTATGAAATTAAGTGCAATACTAGCAAAGTTTCATCATTTAACAGTTAAAATGACGTGATGTAACTGTAAGTTCTATGCTTGTAGTTTCTTCTGCCACACTCCCACTCATGAAAATCTCTTCTGGCTTCTTGATTCTTGATCAACTTTGATCTTCAAATATTTAAATGCAATGTCAATAATCATGTCTTTCTTATTTCTGTCCTTTTATTGCTCTCTCTCTCTTTCTCTCTAACAGCGTTTTTTTATATTTTTCATATTCTCTGACATTCAGTAACCCCTTGCACCTTAGTGGCTTTAAACGGTGAAATGATAAAAAAAATTATGATTTCTATAGCAGCTTTTTATATATTCATAAATGATTACTGGGAACAAAAAACAAACGTGTAGATTGAGAATGACTTCTGTGTATATGCAAAGTAGAAAGACACATGTGTTTTTCAACTGGTTTTATTTAATCTATACAAAGAGAAGATCTTAAGAAAAGTAGGATTTATTATTGGTAGACATAACATTAACAAAAGAAAATATGCAGTGCGTTGATGTCAGACTCAAAATAAATAAGATAGTAAAGAAAATTTAAATACCTGGGAAGGGTTTTAACAGAGGATGGAAAGTGCAACTTAGAGATCCAAAGATGTATTGGCATAGCCAATGGACATATTTCAGAAGCTAACCAGAGTACTGAGAGACAGGAAAATCTCATTGGAAACAAAGAAAAGAGTGCTGGATGTGATATCTGTCCTTCTGTATGGACATGAATGCTAGACAATCTCATCAAGGATGAAGGAGAGGTTTGAGGTAGCAGAAATCTGGTTCTACAGAAGGCTACCATGAATAAAGCATATGAGCAACGATGAGGTGTTGAAGAGGATGCAAACAAGAAGAAAACTGAAGATGTTTCCAATATAAATAGATTGGCTGATGATTTTGGTTATAGAAATGTATTACTAAATAATTTTAATTTGAAAACGTATTATGATTTTTATAATAATATGATTTTTAATATAGAAATTGCATTGGTTAAGGCATTTTACTAGAAAAGACCATAGTTAAGAGATTTTTATGATAGAAATACATTGTCAATGAATTTATTATAGAAGTTTACAGTGAAAAGGGCTAGATGTAAACTTAAGTTCTAACTGCTAACATTTCCCAGGGCTCAGTAGATAAAAGCATTGGTTGAAGTGATCCAGTGACTTAATCCAAAGTGGTATGGGTTCAATATCTAGCCACAGCAAAGGTGAACAAAACTTGGAGTGTTTAGACACTAAAGCAAAATAACTGAAACTGAGACATCTGAAAAAGCATGGCACATAGAACTAGAACAATCTACCCTTGTGGACTAAATAAAAGGTTTGGTTTAAAATTCCAATGTATATTATCTGAAGAAGGTTGGGATGTATAATGACTGAGATGTTATGAATATGACAGTAAAGATGAGAATAACAGTTCAAACAGTGTAAATGGCATAAATAGCAGTTTCTTCTATCACACTTCTCACTTGTAGAACTATCTTTCAGCTTCTTGCTTTCCAGCCAACTTTGAAATTAAAAAATTAAAAAGCCCTATCAAATGATATTTTTTGTCTTCTTAATTCTTGTTCATTTATTGTCCTCTCTCATTAATAGTATAGTTTTCTCATATTCTCTAACACTCAACAACCTTCTGAATCTTAGGGGCTTTATTGTCTTATTTAGATTGAAATGGTTTGGAAAACTAAATAATTTCTAATGATTTTTATTATAAAAGCATCACCAATGATTTACACAAAATAATTGTGCTATTTTGATATTAACGTAATTGATCAGATGGACATCATTTGTGTAAATATTCTGTCTAGTTAGTATTTGAAGACACTGTAAACAAAAAAGAAAATGTTGATGAAAAATGAAAATTAAAACTGAGATCTTTATTATAAAACCCCACCAGCTTTCAATATCAAAACATGAGAAATGAATGAAAACAAAGTTCGAGACAAAGAAGTTATATTTCTATTTGTTACATTTTTTTTTTGGTAACCTTTTCAGTCACTGAAAAGGAAAGTTTTAGATGCTATTGATTTTGGTGGAGCAGCAAACATGATTATTATTGTTTGCAAAACAAAATTTAAAGGTCGTCTTTTCATTGATATTTGGAGTTGATTTATAATTAGGTTCCTGCTTTTACTTTTTGGTATGATTTTAAAAAAATGCAAACACACAAGTTGTGTTGATTTAAAGCTGTTGAAATGGCCTTGATAACACTAAAAAATACTTCATGCAATAAGGCTACAAAAACTCAAGGGCTTCCTTAGTATAAAAGAATATTATTGGTTTCAGTCTAAATCAGGAATGACTGCAAAACAATTGTCCCACCTCAATTTATAGACAGAAGCACACAAATGCATGTTGGGATTTCTTCCTAGCTAATAAAATAGGTCAGTTCATTGTTTCATCTAACTTAGTCCCGATCTGTCTTGTCTCGAAGTCAGAATGTTACATTAGCTTATCCGAACTTGTTCTTCTGTGGGTCAACCCCAATTTTTATTGCTTTTTTTTTTTTAATCATTTCACCCCGAGCAAGGCGAAAACGCCACTGATGTGGAGGGGGTTACATAAATGTAAAAAGATTAATTAATTAATTAATTATTACAAGTTTTGTCAGTTCCGTTTGTTGGGCGGTTCATTCCTTTATTTTACATTTGGCTATGGTCACTCACTCTGCAAATATAAGAAAAATATTGTTAAAGAGTGAGAACAATGAATGAACAAGATTAAAAAAAAACAGAAGATAACAACTGACATTGCAATTAAATTTTTGAAAATCAAAGTTGACTGGAAAGCAAGAAACTAGAAGAGAGTTCTGCAAGTGAGAAATGTGAGAGAAGAAACTGTTAACATAGAACTTGCAGTTACATCTAGCCATTTCAATTATAAAATGATGAGACATTGCTGCCAATCTAGTCAGTTGAGTGCCATACGTGATACATGCTTGGGCGATCATGTCTCAACAGAGATATGACTGACTGGGCAGAAGATTATCCCGCAGTAGGTTGCTATTGCTTTCTATGGTAGACTGGTTGCCGACTAAGGCTGTAGAACCCAATCTGTCCTGCTATTTAACCCATAACTGGAAGGAATAGGTGGATTAATACCTTTCCCAAGGGTATTTGCGTGTAAGTGAATGCAATGAATTCAGCTGGAATTCGAACTCGGCTCCCCGATTTCTCGTTCTGAGCCGATATCCAATGCACCACAACGAACATCCACGCCAATCTAGTACTATGCTTAAAAATTTAATCTTGAAGTACAAAATAGAATATCTCATCGGAAAAATTACTATGAAAATACTTGTAGAAAAGACGCAGGAAAGCTGAATTAAAGTGGTGGGAAAGTGATTGAAATTAGGATGTCAAGACCAATAACATTGTAGATTATTTGAATTTTACCAAGAATCTCGAAATATAAAGCAGAAGATCCAGACCAATCCTATAATTTTGATTATGAAGATGTTTTTGTTGCACAGTGATCCTTTATTTACAAATAAGGTTGAGATAAATTCTGGTAGACTCTATTTCAAAGTTTAAGATGTCTTAAAAAAATATTTAAATGCCTGAATTATTGATGAAATATGTTGACAAATGCTGTATTTAGAAATATGTAAAATATGTGTTTTACTTTTTAATCTAACTTAAATAAAAAAATAATATTTTTATCAAATTTAAAAGCTTATTTTTTTTTGTCAGAAATATTTTTAGATGCTTTGTTCATTTGTTAGATATTTCATATGTTAGATATGACCAAACTATTTTTTCGAAATGTTGGTCTTCTTGTTATTATTTGTTTTTTTCTTACATTCTGGTTGTGAAAGTTTTTGATTGGTTGGTCAAACTATAGCTTTGGTTGCTTGGTGATTTTTATTCTTTGCCTATTTTTAGAGATGGTGAAATTTTTGTTTTGTTCTTATTTATTTTTATTTATTTAATTATTTTTCTATCATCACAAAGAATATTTAGAAAGATAGTAAGGTTTTCTAGTTTTTTCTTCTAAAGACTTTACTACTATTTTCAGGAAGTCATAACTGTAGATGAAGATCTAATTTCTTCCCTTCAATGTTCTCTAGATAAAACAAAACTGCTATTGCCAGTAAAGTAAATAATACAGTAACTGCCACATTTTCTGAATTTGCTAATAATCTTGGGTGTCTGTATGAAGAAAAATTGATAGGAGAAATAAATTGAAGGATTATTGGTAGTGACTTTCTTTCAGCTTTGTATACTTTTATCTATGCTAATCTGTCAGAATTGCTTTGGTCTGGAGACTTCTCTCTGCTCTTTATCTCAGAAAAGGTTGCTTTTGTCTGAAAAACAATTACAAAATCCACATTTTCATATAAGTTTGCAACTAATATTTTTTCCACCTCTTTATTTCTATTAGTCAGAGAACATTGTGAATGTAACTGTAAGTTTTCATTGTGTATACATGTACAGCCAGATAAATAGAATGAAATATGAACAAATGTTAGAGTGAGAAAGACAAAAGAATCACAAAGTGAAAGGTGAACCATTGCCAAAGTTGAAGGTAGAAATGAATTGTTGGGCATTTGACCTCTCTCAGATCTTTAGGTAGTGGGACAATCAGAATTCTTTAGAATTGGTGCTTTTTAAGAATCTTGTTGAAGTGATCGTGACAATTCAGGAAATCATTGAAAGTTTGCTTAATTATATTTGAAATAATCTGTGGTGGGGCACAAAATTTATTATGGCTTTAAAATAATGGACATTTTAAAAGTATATATATAGATATATATATATATATATATATATATTATCCTACATCTAAAGCGCAACTTGAAGTTTCATGCACTATGCAATCATCAGGTACATATAGTTTTAAATTGTAATGATGTTTACTGACAAAATTGCTGTTTTTTTTAAGTACTTTATTGGTGGAAAGGCATTTTAGGCAAGAAGATTTTTTATAAAGTACTCAATATCAAGAAATTTTGTGAGAGCATTAATATAATAACTTCACTCTTCAGGGTCATTTATTTTCTGTTGCTGTTTTCCAATTTTTTCTGCTGTTGTAAATCTGAAAAAAATTGGGAAATAACAGTCGAAGCAAATGACCCTGAAGAGTGAAGGCATTACATTATACCCTCACGAAACTTCAAAGTCTGCATGACTGAAATGACACTGCTCAGCTAAGTGACAAGCTCTTCTACTTTAATTATATATATTTATATATATATATAAACCACCCATAAATGCAATGAAACAAATACCCAACCTATCAGCTATCCTCACTTCTACCAAATATCTAAAAAATATACAAACCTATCAGGGAATTTCAAATGTCAGAAACCCCGGTGTTTAATTTGTAAACATTTAGTAAACGATGCAATATTCTCTCTACCCAACACCCAAATCAAATTGCACCCACCACGCCTCACCTGTGACAGCCAAAACATTATATATTTTCTCTTCTGTTCAGTATGTCCAAATAGTGGATATATTGGTGAATCTGGTAATAGCTTTAGATTTCATTTCAATAATTACAAACTTAGCATATGCCAGAACAACCAATATTCCCCAATAGCAGTTCATTTCAATCAACCAGGTCACACTTTAGAAAACTGCAAATGTTTACTAATAGACTCCGATTTTAGTTCTACATACTCACGCATTAAGAAAGAAAAATACTGGATTTTAAAATTAAATACTCACAGGCTAGGGTTAAATAGGGACTTAGGTGTTTTGAATCTTTATAAATATTTCAATAGCTAAACATTTTTTTAGATAGAATTAAAAAAATTTTCTCTAAAACAAAATTTATAAGTATTACTAAAGATAGGTTTACATTTACAAATATTTTTAAAAAAATCTGTTGCTTTCTGCATCAGGTGATATAAACAAACTCTCTCCACAAACGCTCTCGTGAAATACATTTCTAATTTAAATTTTAAAATCCTTTGTTTCTGATGAAGGAGCGAGGTTGGTCTGAAATATAAAATATAATAATAGAAATAAACAAATACTGTCAAAAAAATACATTTTTAAACTTACAACTTTTTAGCAGTTTTTTCCTATACATATTAAGACAGTATACTTGGATCATCACTATGTTATATATACATATATTGGGCGTGTTTATACGCATTAAAAAGCCTGCCTTCTTCTACTGGATGCTTGTGGCCTAGGGGTAGAATCACCGACTGACACCAATTCGGTCGGGTTTCGATCCTGTGTTAGGAAGCAATTGGAGTCTAAGCCATACTGATGAGCTGTAATACAGCGAAACAGATCTGTCTGTGGATGACTATAGTATATATATATATATATATATATATATATATATATATATATTCTTGAGTACATAGATCAGTAGATGAAATAAATACAGCTTAAAATAGATGGAGTTTCTACTAAAATATGTGTATCCACCAAAAGTATTGTTTGAAGTAATAAGAATAAGACAAATTAAAAAATGAAATCAGTTCAAAATTATATGTTTTGAATATGAAATTGAGCAGATAAACTACTGGCCATATTTATTAGGCCACCCCAGTTTTTTAAAAGAAATCATGTATTCCATACTATTTTTAGTATTTATTGCCAAGTGGATAATTCTAAATGAAAATTGAAGGGTTCTTTTGTCATTATTACTTTGCAAAATGTTACAAGACAAAGAAGTGAAGATAAACTCATCCGAATCACCCTAAATTTTCTTCGTTCTATCATTGATGAAACTGCAATATAGGTAATTATTAAATATACATAAATTCATTTGAGCACATGTTATTGTGCCGTATTAACAAAAGAACAATTCTATTTTCATTTACAATTATTCACTTTGCAATAAATACTAAAAAATAATACAAAATACATCATTTTTTTAAACACTGTGGTGGCCTAATAATTATGGCCAGTAGTGTATGTATTTTGATAAAAATCTGAATGAGTGAGTTTGGTTTAAGTTAAAAACAGAATCCTGCTGGAGGGCACATTTTCTTTGTTAGGTTTTCTTGACTACACAAACTGGTAGACAAAATAAAATAAAGTAAATTGAGTGTCTACTCAAATACATATATCCACTAAAAATAATGTTTGAAGAAATAAAAAATGCGTTAAAATAAATAGAGCAGAGGAATAAAATTAAACAAAAGAACATTATTTTTCACTGTAAAGAAGTGAATAAAAAAAATTTTTTTGTTGTTTCTTTTTTGGTTCCCCACTTTCTTCTTCTTTTATGTGTTGTGTCCTTTCAAGGCATAGGTGATTATGGACCTACACTTACCCTTATCCCTTGTTGCTCTTAACATTTTTTCTCTTGGTATCTCTCCCAAAACCTGCTCTGCTATCCACTTGCTCAAGCCCAACAAGTATGTATCACATTGCTCTCACCTGTTTCTCATTCATTCAATCTGTCCTGTGAATATTAGATTCTCCAAGCCCTCCTTCCTCATTATGTGTCCCAGAACTTTCAGCTGTCTCTTTCTAATGTTATGAATAAGTTTCCTTTTCATTTGCATCCTCTACAAAACCCCAGCATTGTCCACATGTTTGGTCTGTGGTATCCTTAGCATCTTTTGGTATAACCACGTTTTGGCTGCTTTAAGTCTCTCCTTCATCTTTGAGGAGATTGTCCAGCATTCACTGCTATATAGGAGGACAGATATCACATAACAGTTCAGTACTCTTTTCTTTTATTTGAATGAAATCTTCATCTCTCACAATACTCTGTTTAGCTTTTGAAATGCACTGTGCTTTCAGTTCATAGTGTCACATTTTCCATCCTCTGTCAGAACACTTCTTAGGTATTTAAATTTCTGGAGCTGCTTGATTTTAGTAATCCCTACCAGTAGTGCATTGTGGTACAGTAGATATCAACTCAGAATGACAAATCAGGGTGCCAAGTTTGAATTCCAGTTAAATTCCTTGTACTCACTTACGCACAAATACCCTTGGAAAAGGTATTAATCTGTCTCTTCCCTCCAGTTACGGGTTAAATAGGACAGATTGGGTTCTATAGCCTTTCAAGATTTGATCACTCAAAGCATGTATCACGTATGGCACTTAACTGACTGACCTGTAGTTGGCATTCTGGGCTTCTCTTTTTTGCTAATGACTATTTTACGGTGAGTGATAATGTTTCTTTTTTTGTTTGTCCTTGTTCTTCCTCCTACTTTCTCTTAATATATCTGTATATATTAAAATATATTTTTTAAAACTTTGATGATTGGAAGTTGAATTATGCAAATTTTGGACTGAAAATAGAATATATTTTACCTCTATTCTTGTCTGATTCACAAGAAGTTGTGGGGGCATTAAACACAATCAATCAATCAATTCTTGTTTCATTTTATTATGAGGTATGAAAAAACATTGAAATATAAACAAAGTCTTTCTGTGTCTGTAAGTCAAATAATTAATGCAATAAACTTTGCAATTTGATGATAGAAAGGAAATTTATTCTTTTATCATGAGAAATATGATACAAGAGTTTTTTTATAGTCTAAATAATATAAAATATTTGTCTATACAAAGAATTCACTTTTCCTATAGATATTTCTTTTTTATAATTCTTTGAAAGCTTCTGCTCCTCATGTTTTTTTTTGTAATGTTTTATTCTTTTCAAATCTTAGATTATTTTTTCATTTCTTACATTTGCCTTTTTTGAAAAAATATGATTTTTTTCTTTGAATCTTGCAAAGAATAACTGCAGTGTATCTGTTTTTGGATTACCAACAGTTTTTCTTTTTCTCTCATTTTTCTTCACATATTTCTGCCTCATTTTTCACTGGTGACCATTTTCTCCAGGGTGTTCTCTTTTTATTTGTCTGGTCATCTGTCAGAGCCATTGACAGCCGGTTCTTGTTTTGATCTAATAAATTTTTCTTGTTCATAATTTGGAAACATTTATGCATATGTATTTTTTAATGCTTAAGAAATGTTGAAGTACTTGTTTCTGCAGACTGGCATCTTTACAGGTTTTTATGTGATTCTACATTAGAAATACAAGTGATGATCAGAAAGCTTTTAATATTTTTATCAGCTAGAATGTCTGGTTCATTTCCTAGTCAAACTAGTTTTTGCTTAGAGCCATGATTTATTTCCTAGGTCAGTGGACAGGGTTAATATCATCTGTGATCTATTTTTTGAGTGGTCGTTAATTTATTTTGTTATATTTCTACAGAGAGATTTTCCCAACCTCTTGTTTTATTGATCAAATAGCATAATAACAGAACCTATTAATATGAGTCAAAAGATTATGATTTATTAATATTTACTTGGGGTACATCTAGAGAACAAGGTGAGAATCAAATGAATTTAATAATTGTAAGTCCTTCTATATGGCAGTGAATGCTGAACAATCTACTCCCAGATGAAGAAGAGACTTGAGGCAGCAGATTTGTTGTTCTACATAAGGATGCTGAGAATACCATGAACTGAACATGTGAGTAATAAGGAATTTTAAGGATGAGATTTTGCTTGCAACATGCTGATGTGTGCTGAAATCCTCACAGTATTTAGTATTGTTGAAGCTATTGCTAACATTTTTGTCGAGATTTAAAAACACTGTTTTGTTCAATTTCACAAACCAATCAACAAAGTTTGAATAAGCTGTTTTGTTTGAAAAAATACTTTGACAAAAGAACTACTTCATAGTTAAATAATTTCTTTAATCCAATTTTATAGAACTTCATGATTAACAATACTTGCATTTTTATTAAATAAATATTTGTTATTTGATGTTCATAGTGGTGCAGTAGATATCAGCTTGGAATGAGAAATTGGAGAGCCGAGTTTGAATTCCAGTTGATTTTGTTGCATTTGCTTACACACAAATACCCTTTGGAAAGGTATTAATCCATCACTTCTTTCCAACTATGGGTTAAATAACAGGACACATTGGGTTCTATAGCCTTGTCTGGCAACCAGTCTATTGCAGAAAGTAATGGAAACCTGCTAGACAATCTTCTGCCCAGTCAGTCATGTCTTTTTTGAGACATGATTGCCCAAGCATGTATCACGTCACTTAACTGACTGATTTGCTTTTTTAATATATTAAATTGTTTTTAAAATAGTGGGAGTATTTTGTATTTTAACTAATAAACCTTTTAATTTTTCCCCCAAAAATTAATGAAAATTTTTTGTACTAAGCTACATAACTTAGCAAAACCAACTGTGCTTGTACCGACTTACCTTTATGGAAGCACTATATTGAATCCATAGCAAAATCTACTGCTAAGAAGATTGGGTCACTATGTCGATCCAGGATGTTTTTTCCACCTGAATCCATCCTGCATATATACAAGTCAACCATCCGTCCGTGCATGGAGTACTGCTGCCATTTATGGTCAGGTGCCCCTGCCGTTCTCCTCAGTGTTCTTGACAAGCTCCAAAGGAGAGTCTGTAATGTGATAGGTACTGATCTGGCGACTCGTCTGCAGCCACTTTCCCATCGTCGAAATGTGGCCTCCCTCTGTCTCTTCTATAAATACTTTCATGGCTTCTGCTCGGATGAGCTTAAGTCACTGATGCCTCCTCAACAGGTGCTTACCTGTGCAACCAGACTGGCAACTGGGTCCCACCCATTCACAGTCAGGTTAGCCAAACGCAGACGACAATTCTACTCCTGCAGCTTCCTCTCTCGCACTTCCCGCCTGTGGAACTCACTCCCGTATTCCTGCTTTCCTGATGGCTACGACCTCCAGAAATCTAAAAGCAAAGTTAATACTCACCTACTAACCACTGGACTCTAGCTCTCTCCCCTCCCCTGTATAATCTTCACGTTCTCTCCGCCCATGTATCTGTCATTGCACCTGCTTTCTCAGCTTTCTATTGTTCCTTTCTAACTAGCTTGTACTCCTCACTCTTTTCTAATTAATCTTTCTACATTTATGTAACCCCCTGCACATCAGTGGCGTTTCTGCCTTGCTCGGGGTGAAATGATTAAAAAAAAAAAAAAAAAAAATATTTCTCCCCAAAATTTGGTTTTGACAGGTCAATGTATGGGTGTTTTGGGGACGTGATGAATGGATGGACTAATGGAAGTCACAGAATTTTATATATAGTTACTAAAGTTGTATGTAGGGATCATAGTGAAGATCAAATGAACTTAGTAATTAGTCCTCTTCTATGCCAGTGAATGCTGGACAAGCTCCTCCCAAATGAAAAAGAGACTTGAGACAATAGATATATTGTTCTACAAAAGGATGCTGAGAATACCATGAAAGTAATGAGGAGTTTTTAAGAATAATAGAAGCAAAAAAGATGCTTATGCTTAAATTTCTAGGACACATAAGGAAAGAGATCTTGGAAAATTTGACACTCACAGGACATATTGAAGACAAGAGTGTATATGCTGACAAATTTGTGTAAGTGAATAGCAGAAGAGGGAGTGGGGATAGTGAAAAGTTGAACCTTAAGAAGTGCTATAAAGCATGGGAAGTTGTGGAGAACCATGATTGCTCATGTCCTAAAGGTGCATGGCATATACATAAATAATTCTCAGTTAGTTTGAAGAAAGTATCATATTTATTCAGCTTATACATTCCTGATCAAAAATTTAAGACCACTTAAAAATCTTTAAAAAGAAATTTTTTTTTTATGGATAGATTCTCTTCCCACTTAAGGTTACCAATACTACAATCTAAAAGATTATGGAAATAAAATGCTACATTCCAAACATTTTATTTAGAAATTTACATTTTTATAAAATGAGGCGATTTACACATGATCAAAATTATAAGACCAGGGGTATAAATTGTTAGATCTATGGCAATTCCAATGTTTTTAGTTCAGTTAGAGATTAGCAATCACTGCGTAAAGGTGTTACCATGCCTAAAGCAAGCAAACTTTTTTTTTTTTTATAAGCGTTTCACCCCGAGCAAGGCATGTCACTGCCACTACTGTGCAGGGGGCTACGTAGAGTGGAGAAAGGCTGATTAAATATAGGAAATAACAGAGGGTGGGTGATAGGCGGGTGAGGATACCGAGAATGAGGGTTGGGTAGATGAGAGTGTTGTGAGAATAGTTGGGAGTTAGTGTGATAGGAGGTGTCTATTGACCCTACATTTAAACACCTGGAGATTGTAACTGTCGGGAAAGCAGACTTGTGGAAGGGAGTTCCACAGGCGGGAAGCGCGAGAAAAGAAGCTGTTGGAGTAGAATTTACGGTTACATCTTATTTGTTTAACTGTAAAAGGGTGGGACCTAGTTGCTAATCTAGTATCTCGTGTAAATTCGTGCTTAGGCGGCACCAGTGATCTAAGCTCATCGGAGCAGAAGCCATGAAAGTACTTGTAGAAGAGGCACAGGGAAGCTACATCACGCCGGTGTGAGAGCGGCTGCAGCCGGTCTGCCAAGTCAGTATCAACCACGTTACAGATCCTCCTTTGTATTTTGTCAAGAAGCCCAAGGAGAGCAGCAGGGGCACCCGACCAGATATGGCAGCAATATTCAATACACGGGCGGATGGTAGATTTGTATATGTGCAGAATAGTTTCAGGTGGGAAAAATTTCCGGGCCCTGCACAGGGAGCCGACTTTCATAGCAGCAGATTTGGCAATGGATTCAATATAGTCATTCCATTTGAGGTCCGCCGAGAGTGTAAGGCCAAGGAGGCGTAGTATTTTACTCTCTGGGAGGCTAGCCTGTCCCATGCTAATGGGAGGTAGATGCGATTGTCTATGGTGGTTAGTTGATAACAGCTTTGTTTTGGAGGCATTGAAATTTACCAACCATTTCCTACCCCAGGTCACTACGGATTGGAGGTCCCTTTCAAGTGCGGCAGCGAGGTTCACTTTGTCGTCCAGACCTGGTATCTGATCGATGCGGGAGTAGATTGTTGTGTCGTCGGCATACATGCCAACTTGGGATCTAATGGTGTCGGGGAGATCATTAATGTAGATCAGAAATAGCGTGGGACCTAGGATAGAACCTTGAGGGATGCCCGCGTTCGTCTGGTAGTTTTGGGAGGCATGCCCATTTAATACCACCTTTAATGTGCGGTTAGAGAGGAAGGACTGGATGAGGTCAAACAGATGTCCAGTTATCCCATAGCTCCGCAGTTTGCACAAGAGGCCAGCATGCCAGACCCTGTCGAATGCTTTGGAGATATCCAAGGCAATGGTTCGGGCTTCACCATTCTTGTCGAGTGCCTGGTATATGTACTCGGTAATGGTCGTTAGCATATCAGCAGTAGACCTGGTGAAGCGAAACCCATACTGTTTGTCAGAGAGAAGCCTGTTGGTCATAAGGTGCTGAATCACCTCGGCGTTGATAATGGCTTCGAAAACTTTGCCAAAGATTGGAAGGAGACTAATAGGACGGTAATTGGCGGGGTCTGAGGGTTTGCCAGAGTTGAGTGTTCTCAAATTCTAGAATTTCATAAGTAAAATTTGTTACAGCAGGCGATCGCAGCTAAGGTAAATTGCAGTAAAACTGTGATTTGCAACTTTCTAAAGAACAGTGAGAATTATGGAAAAGCAAAATCCTCTGGAAGGCCCCAAAAAATTTCTCCTGCATTGAGTAGGAGAATAAGACGGGTTGTTATGAAAGATGGGGGACTTTCTTCTAGTCAAATTAAGGCAGTCACAGATGCTGATTGCAGTCCCGTAACTATCAGACAACACTTAAGACACAAAGGCATGGTAAATAAAAAGCATAAACAAATTCCTTGGCTGCTTTCATGTCACAAGTTGGACCGCTTAAAGTTTGGTTGTGAATACCAAACATGGGACGTTGAGAAGTGGAAGTCCTGTTTTCTGATGAGAAAAATTCAATCTCGATGGTCCTGATGGCTTCGAATGATAGTGGTATAACAAAAACATGCCTCCTGAAATTTTCACCGCACATCATAGTGGTGGAGGGTCCCTAATGATATGGGGTGCCTTTTCTTACAGAGGGACGATGGAGCTCCAGGTTATGCAGGTTCGTCAGAGAGCGGCTGGTTGTGTTAACATGCTAAAAAAGCATCTTTGATGATGGAGGGCCATCATTTGTGTGGGGATGGACGGTTATTCCAACAGGATAATGCTGCAATCCATGCTGCAAGATGAACCTTGACCTTTCTACAAGAAAATGGAGTCCATCTCTTGGGATATCCTGCATGCTCACCGGACTTGAACCCAATTGAAAATGTTTGGGGATGGAAAAAGCAGTGGAGGTAGACTTCATTATTAAATTTGGTTGTTAAATATTTTCATACACTTTTTTTGTACTTTTTGTACAGTTTCATAGAATTTTTGTCTCTGGTCTTATAATTTTGATCATGCGTAAATTGCCTCATTTTATAAAAATGTACATTTCTAAATAAAATGTTTGGAATGTAACTTTTTGTTTCCATAACCTTTTAGATTGTAGTATTGGTAACCTTAAGTGGGAGGAGTTTAAAATCTATCCATAAAAAAAATTTCTTTTTAAAGATTTTTAAGTGGTCTTAAATTTTTGATCGGGGGTCTATCATTTCCTACTTAATTTGTTCATATTTATGGTTCCATCGTTGTGGCGCAGTGGATATCGGCTCGGAATGAGAAATCAGGTAACCGAGTTCGAATTCCAGTTGAATTCCTTGCATTCACTTATGCGCAAATACCCTTGGGAAAGGTATTAATCCATCTCTTCCCTCCAGTTATGGGTTAAATAATAGGACAGATTGGGTTCTATAGCCTTGGTCGGCAACCAGTCTACCGCAGAAAGCAATAGCAAACTACTGCGGGATAATCTTCTGCCCAGTCAGTCATGTCTCTTTCGAGACATGATCGCCCAAGCATGTATCATGTATGGCACTTAACTAAGTGACTGACCACAAATACAAAACACCCATTGAGGATTGAACCCACTATGATGGTAATGTTCTATGAGAGAAATTTGCTATTGAAAGATTCTAATATTATGTGTCATTTTTAGAGCTTAATTTAACAAACTTTCAAATAACTTATTTGAGATATAAATGAACTGAAACCACAAATTTTATTGAATCTTTGTTTGTTGTGTTTAAAAAACAAAGGCATCATTATTCATGTTTTTTTATCAAATTGTGTGCGTTGAATTGCATGCATGTAGTAATATTTTTTTCCTCACTATTATTGTTTTGATGTTTGGCCTGCTTGTAATAATTATTAATGATATTTTTGTTATGTGAATATTGCCAAGATTATATAAGGGATGCTGAAAAGATCCTTGACTGAAGGGATTTAAAATAATATTTTAATGTTTGGTCAGATTCTGCACAGCGGAATTGGATGGGAGCTTTTCATTATCAACTTTTATTGTTGTTTAGTGAACTGAATATGTATCCAGTTTCTAATATCACTGGGTACCGTGTGTCTTCATCAATGCGTGTTTTTACAGTCATTTAGCTACATATTTTGTTTGTTGCTAAACTTTTTCCAATAACAAATAAACCAAAACAAATATTGTCTCTGGGATAATATTAAGCTCCAAAGAACTAAATATTGAAAAATATGTCAGCAGATGATTAAGATTAACAAACAGGAAAATAGTCTTTGTTTAAATAAAGAAAAACATTTTATCATAAAAAGAATTTGTAACCATTCGCTTACATACTTAACCTTGTATCGCAAAATCTACATGTTGTATGTGAAATAAATAACAATGAAAAAATTATCTATATATTTCTAAAGAGTTAATGGATTTATTTTTACACTGACATTTTTATTACTTCAAGCATTATTTTTAGTGGATATCCATGTTTGAAATAGTTACCTAGATTTCTATTTTTTTATTTAAAAAAAGGGTGTATTACTTGAGAAAACTTAATGAATAAAATATGGCTGCAATAGAGACTGTTTAAAAAAATGGGGCATAGATATCAAATATAGTATCCAGCATTTGAAGAAATAAAAATAAATCAATTCTTTCTCCTGATGAGTGGACTGAACAATTACCCAAACGTTTGTCTAGAAAACTCTCAAGTAGAGCTGCTGTATATAATAATATCAATCAGCTATGTGACAAATTTTATATTTTCAGTGATTATATATATGTGTATATTTATTTATTTGTGCTTTTGGGCAACAATCTCTTTTATGCAGGTTTCCTTAAAAATGACAGACAAGATATTATCATTAAATTTTTATATAATTTTTCATGTTGTTTTTATGATTTTTTTCTTTTCAGAACTCAAATTATATAAGAATTAGCCAAAAGTTTTGTATTTTTGAGTGTATTTTTGAGTACTTTTAGCCATTATCAAGAATGAATTTTGTTTTACTTGTAAATAAATATGGGTAAAGTTTATGTATATAGAGTCATGTGTATATTAAGTTTTGATGGTAAAATACCAGTATTACTAGAAAGGACTTATTCTAAATCACCTTAGTTAAGTTTTTTTATCTTCTTGTTATCAACAATATAACTTGAGATTAAATATCTTATATATATATATATATATATATATATATATATATATATATATATATATGTATATATATATAACAAAGTTATATATTTTATTTTATTTACTTATATTTTAATTTCGTTTTTGGTCTTTCGCTTTTTATTCCTGAGGTAAATTTAACATAAAAATAAATATAAGAAATCACTAAAAATAATAATAATAAAAAGTTAAAATAATAAAATTAAAATTAAAATATTGAAAAATTAAACTATAATATATAAAAAATATTTTTATTTTTTTCCTTATATCTATTTTTATTTTTATATTTATTTTTATATTTATTTTTATTATAATTGATAATATTAAGTCAGTTTAATTTGGTCTTTATATTATCATTATTTGTTGTTTTTTTTTTTGAGTTTGTGATTTCATTTAAAAATGCCATAAGATTTAAATTGCAACATTGTAACTTACTATTACACTTCATTTCCGCTCAAATTTGAATTCTAGTCTTTAGCATCATTTTCCATTGGCTTAACTTTTTTAACATCTTCTCATTTGTTTTTTCTTTACTTTCCACTTCTTTTGTCTCATAATTTGTTTATATTTCTCTCCTTTTGCCTTTTTTCTCTATTTTCTCTCCAGTATTTCTTATACTTTCTTTTTTTGTCTTTTTCTTCTTTATTTTCCTTTTTTGATTTCTTATTTTCTTTTCTACTCTTTTTATTTTTTCTTCTTTCTTTATTAAACCTTTATCTTATACAAACTTTTATAAAAACGAAAAGTGAAGTTGATAAATTCATAAAATAAATTTTGAATAAAAGCATTTATTTCCATCATTACTAACTACCTGATGAGACATTGATTTTTCAATGTCAAAACAAAATATACAATTTTGCAGTAGTTACATGTTCTAATGTAAATGTTATATATATATATATATATATATATATATATATATATGGCAGATGAAGAAAAATGCCCTGAAGATTAAAGGTATCACTGGTGCCTTCATAAAACTTAGAAATCAGTATAACTCTGCTCAGTTCAGTGACAAATTTCTCCACATTCATCCCATATATATATATATATATATATATATATATATATATATATGGGATGAATGTGGAGAAATTATATATATATATATATATATACACTTGTATGTATGAGAGATAGGGTAAATGTAAAATACATATATTTCTTTTATCTTTCTTGATATTTATGATAAATCTGTGTGTACAAATGAATTAGATTTTGTGTCAAGGTGAAATCTTAATGAGAAGTCAGAGTTGTTAAAATTGTAGATAAATCTGTTTTATTCTGGGAAGCCACGAAAGGCCATGAAGCTTCACTTTTCTAGGCTTCTGATAAAAGTTTTGTTCTTTTCAGTTCAATACACAACATTTTTATGGTCACCATTATATCTTTTTATTATTTTGCCCAACATCATCTCTCTTTCTATCAGAGAGAAAAGAGAGATAAACCTATTTTGTCAGTGACCATATTTGTTTATTTATTGCTATATAGATCTGTCTGTGTCTGTTAGGATTATATGGATGTACTTTTGTGTTCATGCATATATTTTTAGCTAAACTGTATAGTTATGCATGTATAAATGTGTATACGTGTGTATGTATAGAATTCTGTATATTTTGATCGAGAAATGCTACATAAAATAGTGTACTCTATTTTGAGGATGCAAACCATTGCAATAGATACAAAATTATACCAAATATTCTGAACAGAACAGAAGCTATTTTTGTACCTGTACACAATTGGAATTAACTAATCCAGAAGTGCTTCTCTTCAGATCATTCCAAAATTACCAAAACCTTAACCAAAAAGACAGAAACAGTATATTATTAGTGATGATAAAAAAAGAAGAAAGCTTACATCAGCCACTGGAGCTTTGTATAACTTTAGATGCTCTGCATGTGATTATTGAGATGCAGCAAAGATTTGAGTTTAATGAAATTAGAACAACATTCCGAACCAGTGAATTTGTTAAAAAGATTCTGGATTTGTTAAGTTCAAATATGTTTCTGTTTTTGCTGTTATTGATGTCTTCACTACATAATAGTAATAGATGACATCATTTTCCAGAGAAAATGTTGTATCAAATTTTCGTTTATCTTTTTTATTTGATTAGAAAATTATTTTTGCATGATAAAGTCTCATCTTTGGAAACTTGTAATATATATTTTTATTATTCATAAATGTGATATAAAAGTTGATATGTTGAATTTGAAATTTGTAAATTTCTGCATAATCAAATCATTCCTTTCTGTGAGATGAGGTATCATATTTATATGAATAATAATTTTTCTTTATTTTAAAACATTTTTGCTGTTTTTATATTTCAGTATATTTCTTAATCACCAAGGAATAGGATTTTTTTTACTTCACTCATTATTAAATTTGCACTTTGTTACCTGACAGTAGTTGCATATTGTATTTATTCATCATTATATACTAGTTGAAACTTTGTGCCTTCATCATCATCATCTATAAATAATGTAATAATAATAATAATAATAATGTAATAATAATAATAATAATAATAATAATAATAAAATGTATATAAATAATAAATGATAATAATAAAAATATATATTTTTCCCATGACACTACTATTATTTTAATTACGTTTACTTTTTGGCATTGAATAGAATTTTAACAAAACCTAAATGTCTGAAAGTGAACTGATTTGTTCTTGAGAATTTACAAAACCTTTTTGGGCCGTTTCATAATATTTTTTGTCTTCATGGAATGAATTGTCAGATAATCTGCAGTTAAAAGAATACTTTTTAAGTATACATGAAAAATTAAAAATAATGAAATTACACCAAAAATATAATGGAAAATAAAGAAAGCAGCATTGGTAAACCACAAGTAATAAAAAAAACTGCAAACTTTGTCTGTAGGAGAAAATAACTATAGTCACCATTCTAGGCCAACACAATGTAATAAAGAAATGATGAAAGCTTATCTGAAAATGTAGACATGAAAACAAATTTTGACTACATTAATTTAAAATACAACCATGAAAAATGCAAATATATACACTATATAAAACATGTGATGATTAAGATTCTTATGTAACTTTTCATGTGACATGATTTCTTTTTTTTGAGGACATAAATTGTATAAAAATTGAACTTGAAGACTGACACGACATCTTTCTGAATGGAGCTCAATTCGATCTCATTTAAACACACATGGATACCTACCAAACCCTATCCAGAAAATACTTGTTAACAACACAAATATCATAGCATCATCCACATGCAGAAAAAGACTAAAAATAATGGAGGCTTTATTAATAAAAACAAAAAACCCAACACTCAATAATATCAACTACGAACACGCTGACAACATGCTTACTTACATGGTACATAACACATACCACTACTCCACATTATACATAACACCACTTACATTCTGTTACACATAAAATAACACTCATCCTCAAAAATGGCTAAAATTATAGCCAAAAGCATTCAAATAAACAAAATATTTGGACAATTTTTATATAATGAAAAATTACATAAAAAATTAACCATCACACCTTATCTGTCATTTTTAATGAAACCTGCATAAAAGGGAGATTGCTTCCCAAATATGCAACTATATACAACATAGATAATGTAATATAATTAAACAATCAATAATAAATAATGAGCAAAATGTTAAAAAACAATACTATATAATAGCTACAAATAATTACATTCAGATCCAAAATTATTTCCACTCAATAGCCTCTAGAATAATTTGAAACAACTATTGCCACCTACCCAATAACCATCAAGACAATACAATAGACATAATGCACCACTGTTCAGCATATATAAATAGTTGAGCCAAAACACAATGTAAATGACCTGAAGATGAAGCATGAAACACTGTTGCTGGTTGGTGTTGAACTCAGTGTTTACACACTGAGTTCAATACACTCAGTGTCTACACACTCCTTTTTACTTAAACAAGAAAATTAGCCAGAATGCATACAGTGTCAAACTCCATTAGACTCTAATAGAATGTGGTGACTTTGCTATTATAAGTCAATGCTTTTACATAGAAATAATATTAGAGATATATTTAAAAATGTCAGTATAAATGACATTTTATCGTTCCTGAAAGAAATAAAATAATACCAAAAAATATAACAGTAAACTTGATTTCTAACCTAGAAACTTATCCCTCAAAATAATTTTCAATCCATTTAACAACAGACACCTGCAGAAAAATTACTGTCAAAATCAAGAAAGATCGTTGAAGAAACAATAAATTTTATCAACCCCGCCAATTTATTTCTTCGCATAAAATAACCCCAGATGAGTTGACATCCCATTAAAATCTGTAAATCAATTTAAAATCTTCCTGTTTATTTGAGAAGCAGTAGTAATTTTAAGAATGTTAAAAAATTACGTCTACTTCAAAGTCAATCCCAATTCATTTAGCATCAAACAACTGCAGCCAACTTACTGCCAAAATCAAGAAAAATCCTTGAAAAAACAGTAATTTTAACCATTCACCACAATTTATCTCTTGTTATAAAATAACCCTAGATGGGTTGACATGCCGTCAAAACAAATCAATCAATTAAAAATCTGTTTATTTGAGAAGTAGTAGTAATATTGAGAATTTTAAGAAGTTACCTCTACCTCAAAGTGATTCCTGATTTATTTAGCAACAAACAATTGAAGACAACTTACTGTTCAAATAAAAAATTCTTTAAAAAAAATTAATCCATTTGACCATTCTCTACAATTTACCTTTTGTCCTAAAATAATTCCAGTCAGGTTGATATGGTGTTCAATCTACTCAATCAATCAAGATCTACTTTTATATTAATAATTTAATATTAAGTAAAATCTATTTTGTACCACGGATTTACTTATCAGCTGTTTGACTATATATAAACAATCATACATGTCTCCTCGGGGCAACTGTATGATGCACATCTCTGTTCATGGGCAGTTGTAGTTGAAGAGCATCATGGCCTGAGGTCAACAGGAATGTTTTTAAGCTTGAAAGATGACCAACCAAGACAAATTGGGTGTCATACTGGGATATTTTGGATCACTTTCAATCAGAGGTCATCTGTATGGACTATGTTAGCTAACCTGAAGTAATTTCTAACAAAGTCTTACCCACAGTCTTATACATTGCCTTTATCAAAATCTGTTAGCATATAGTTCTAAGATGAATACTAGGCCTTGTATATTTGTACACCAGTATGACTTTTTGTGCTGCTCTTTCATTCAATAATAATTATAATAAAAAAATAATATAACGAAAATATTAATTTTTTGTTCATGAATAACAACCCTTTGTTATATAGGAACCAAAATGAAAGTTAAACATTCAGATTACATTGATTTTTTTCTTCTTAACAAAGATTTGAGAAACATTTAGCAACTTGTGAAGTCAATGGAAGTACCTTGAAAGATGAATGCACTATAACTGTTTTTTTTTAATATATAACTTTTTAGATATTGTTTGGTAAAATGAATTTGATTATATTTGATTATACATGGATTGTATTGTAAGTGATCAGTGTATTAGTCTCCCATGAGAGAAACATTTTTGTTATAAATTTTTTGCTTTGTCCATATATTCACATTTGTTATTTTTACTCATGGTTGACAAGTGTATAGAACCTATTATTATATATTTTCGCAGATGAACATTTATTCAAATGCCAGTGGGCAAGTTGTCACCTGATTATAACTAGAGAATTGTAATATTATAAGAAAGAAAATATATAAGTAAAATAATTTAAAAAATCCCTCTAAATTCATTAAACCTTTCTGTTTTTTATTTTGAAACATCAGACGTAGTATTGTACACCTTTAACTTCACAACTTCATCTTTTGTACATATTTGTCTTTTATATTCTTGTGTCAGTCAGTCAGTTAAGTGCCATACATGAAACATGCTTAGGCGATCATGTCTCGAAAGAGACATGACTGACTGGGCAGAAGATTATCCCACAATAGGATAATTGCTTTCTGTGGTAGACTGGTTGCCAGCCAAGGCTATAGAACCCAATCTGTTCTGTTATTTAACCCATAACTGGAAGGAAGAGATGGATTAATACCTTTCTCAAGGGTATTTCCACATAAGTGAATGTAATGAATTCAACTGGAATTTGAACTCGGCTACCCAATTTTTCGTTCGAAGCCGATATCCATTGCACCACAACGCACATCCATATTCTTGTGTACAATGATTTAAATACTTACATATTTTTAAAATATGAAAAAATATGATGACTTCAGAGGAAAATGGGTTATTAAAATCTGTGAGACATTTATTTCTTTTACTATAACAATAGTCAGCTGTCATCTCCAAGCACACCCTATCCAAGCACAAAATTCCTGTTGCAGACTCCTGCTCAGGAAGATTTGTGATTGTTTAACACCCACAGAAACCACCTGTGGTTCATATTGAGCAGACCTTAGTTACAGTTTCTTGAGAGTGAGAGAGAAAATGAGAACAATCTGCTGTGTTCAACAGTTTGAAGAAAGCTATTATACTCAAGCCATCAGTCATGATAATTTGTTACTTTATACTAGGACAACAATTGATGGTCTTAGAATATTTACATTGTTTGGACTGTTGTCATCATCTTTATTGTCATATTCACAATGTTTTGGTTGCTGTCTACTCCAGCCTTCTTCAGGCATTATATATTGGAATTATATATTGTCCGAAGAAGGCTGGAGTGTACAACAGTAGAAAAATATAGGATGATAACGTCAAGAAATCACTCTCCTGATTAATTAACCATACTTAGATTTGATAATTTGGAATTCAAAGAATTCATGTTATCTTTGTTTTTCTTTTTCTGCATATCTAAAAGCTGAAAATGGGTTGCTGCTGCCTGATAGGGCTATGAACTCACAACTCCTTGGACCAAGTCACTGGAATTAACCAATGTCTATATCTACTGGGCCATTTGTCCTTAAGGTGACTTGACCCAAAGAGCTGTGAGTTCAATAGCAGGCTACAGCAGTGGCGAAAAAGGAACTTAGCGGGTTGGGTTAGAGGGAGGATTTGCACAAGAAATGAGAATGATATACCTCATTAATCATAATAAAGGGTTCAGTTTGAAATTCCTAGCACCTGAAGAATGCCGGAACATACAATGGCTGAAACATTATACAAATCGCAATCAAGATGAGAACAATAGTCTGAATAATGTAAATAGTGTAAGTATTGAATTGGTTGAGAAAATAAACAAACATATAAGCAAAACAAGATGGATATTTTTATTCTATCATTAACTTTTTGTGTGGAGAAAATTTTAAACATTGTTCTTAAGAGTGTCTGCAAAGAATGAAGAGAAAGTTGATCTTATTCTGCTGATGTATTAAAGAGCGAGGTGAGGTGTTGTCTACACCATGCACATCTGTTATGTGGAGGACTAATTTTGGGGTCCTATCTTGATTTCAGCCTGAAGTGAATAAGAACTAGCTTTTTGGAATTTACAGAATGCATTCTCTCTTTGTTCTTCTTTTTCTGCATGTTTAAAAGCTGAAAAGGGGTTGTTGCTGCTGATAGGGCTATGAACATAGTAAAACAGTTTACAGCTTGCTACAGAAGCCATTGTTTGAAATTACTAGAATGTTAACAATTATAAAAGATAGTTGAAAAAGAACAAGGTGTTTATAAAAAAAAATTGTAATAACAACTGAGCTAAGGACAATAGTCCTGGTGAATCAAGAAATATAATAAGAAATCAAAATATATATAATAAAATCAATGTATAAATTTTTTTTTTTTTTTTAATCATCTCACCCCAAGCAAGGCATTCCACTGCCACTATTGCGCATGGGGCTACATAAGGGAAGGTAAAGAGAAGGAGTGGATAGACATAGGGAATGTCAGGAGAAAGGTGACAGATGAGTAAGGATAGCGAGGATGAGGGTCGGGCAGATAGGAAGAGTGCTTGATAGAATGGGAGCAGGTTAGTGTGTTAGGAGGTGTGTATTGACCTTACATTTAAACTCCTGGAGATTGTAGCCATCGAGGAAGCAATCGTTTGGAAGAGAATTCCACAGTCGGGAAGTGCGAGGAAAGAAACTGTTGGAGTAGAAGTTACGGCTGCATTTTATCGATTTCACTGTAAAAGGGTGGGATCTAGTTGCTAATCTAGTATCTCGTGCAAATTCGTATTTAGGGGGCACCAGTGATCTAAGTTCATCGGAGCAGAATGATAATTGCTCATGTAAAAACATTATTAAATGTAGGTTATCTTATGAAATATTTTTCATACATCTCCTAAAATGCATCCTTCTAAACAAGGCTTCCAGTCATACCATGTTGAAACACTAGTTCTTGTGAAATCACCAAAGTTAAGCAATGCCAAGCCTGGTCAGGGCCTAGATAGTTGACCACTTGAGAATACCTGGTGTTGTAAGCTTGGATGTGCAGGTGGTGCATTGGATAACAGCTTGGAATTGGAAATCGGAGAGACAAGTTTCAAAAGGAGTTGGAATTTACATATTCACTAATGTTCAAATACCCTTGAGAAAGGTATGAATCCTCTCTCTTCTCTCCTAAACTATATATTAATTAGTAGGACTTTTATCAACAAATACTATCTCAAAAAAAAAGTTCTTAAAATCTAAAAATACTATTTGGCTTTAAATAAACTGCAAAAGGTTAATAAGTTTAAAAAAAAACAATGAAGACAAACCTAAATATACAGATGATGATGGAGGAAATAATATGCTACAAAATAAAACATCTGTATAAATCATTATTAAATAATTTTATAAACCAAACCTACTTAATTATCTTCCACAGGTCTGTGATTAAGTATTTTCATTATGTCCCTCAATTTTTGAGTTAGTAACTTTAATTTTGTTTTTTGAACACAGAATTTTGACTGATATATTCTTTAAAATTCTTTAAGTCTGTTACATATGGTGTTTTTGTTCCAAATTGTAGATTACTTTTTTCATCTTTTTAACAAGAACACTAGTAAATCAAATATCACTTGAAAATTCTTCTACTAACACAAAAATGGTTTTAATAATAATTTACCCTGATAATTGAATTGATTAAGAAATTAAAAATATACATGAGCACCACCATTTTCTGGGGAACGTTTAGTTTAATATAAGTTCTTAAGAGTCTTTGATACAGTAGAAATATGAGAGATGCATAATTAGTGAATCATAAAGAGTATTATTGAATTGTTATTATGTAATTTCTGTTAGTCTAGTTAAATGGATAATCTGGCATGGTTTTGGAAGCGATTGTGCTGAATAATTGGTGTCATACCTCCATTAACGCTAATAATATTAGGGTACGTAAATAAAAATGGAAATGTATCAGGTGGCTGGGAATATTAACGATTGGCGATATTGTTAGATTTGAGCGACTGACAGCCAGTAATCTCTGTGATCTAATTACTAACACAGCTATTAGGTTAAGACAGACTTTTCTAGGAAAATTATGTCAGTTCAAGTCTTACTAGAGTTTATTTCCAAGTTACGTTGGTTATTGATGTCTCTTGAATGATGAGCTGAGAGTTGCAATAAAAAGCAACTGAAATTAGGATTAAAGAATTATTAAGTTTAAAAATGTAAAAGGTGTTCTTGTTAAGATGAAAAATAAAGTGAGTGATTTTTTTTGAAAGTTCAAATATATTCTAGATTCCTTGGTTTTCCTTAGATAGAACAAAGTTTTGCTAAAAATAACTAAAAGAAAGATACTCAGAAAAGAAACAAGTTATATTATAAAAAATATAACTTGTTTTTATGGTGTTATCCTGTTTTTTTTTGTTTCTGTAAAACTTTCAGAATGTAAGGAATTTTTTTTTAATGTGTTGGTAATTAAGAAAGTTTCCAAATTTTATCACTACATTTTTGAAACCTCAATTTGCTTGGTTTTATCTCTAACTTTCATCAGTTAAATGTGACACTTTACAGCTTTTCAAAAGAAATTTTCTTGTTTCTCTATTCTTATTCTTGTCATTGTGAATGAAGTGAATGTCCCTAACTTGTCTCATTATAACAGGAGTCAGTACCCTCCCAACCCCTTGGCCACATCTGGCCTGCAAATGATTTTTGTTCACCTTGCTAAATTAACCATAGTAAGGAATTGGCATTATTGTGTTGATTGTGTTAGATGATTGTGTTAGATTTAAACATGATGATTGTGTTTAAATAATATAACATTAAATCTTTTAGTGTTTTTCTTTAAACCTCTAGACCAAGGCAGCCTACTGGGCAGAGTTATCTGAGGTCGAGACAACTTATTATAATACATTCGATATCATGGCCCTCCTCTGAGACATCACATAGAAGTCTAGCCTGCTATTTCCAAAAGGTTGCCGACTCTGACATTATAACAATGTTTGGGTTATAATTAATTCTTCACAAGAAGCCAACAAGTGATGAAAAATTCCCATCCTGGAATCAAACTTTATATTTCTAACTCTTAAAAAAAACAAAACAAAAACAGGCAACAGAAACATCCATGTCATCTCACTATGAATTTACTTACTAGAATTTGTCCAAAGAACACCTTTTCAAGATCTGAACCAACCACGCTTATAACTGCAAACAGCTTTTTAATTCCCTGTTTCCATGTAGTACAATGTTTAATATTTCATTTATTGTATGGTATTAATTCCTAAACCAATCGTCATGACCAAAATTAAGCTTGCAAAAACAATCCTTTTAGGATGGTTTAAAGAATAGTGAAAATAAGAAAATGAAAAATGTTGAAAGTAAAAATTATGCCAATATATTGATACTAAATTTTGAAATATAATGTGTTATTGATGCTCAGGAATATGAAATTCATTGTGAATAATAAAGAATTACCAAATTTATAAAAATTGGAGATTTATTTCAATCTGTTTATCTTCAATAGTTGTATGTTGAGGTAGTAACTTGAATCTGATGTAATTCCAGTATTGTTTTTTACTCAATTCTTGTGTTGCTGTTTTAAATGACATGTAGTGTAATATACATCTGATATATTTATATGAAGTTTTACCTTTCTTTTTGTTCAAAACAAAATAACAAAAGGATTTATTGATTATGAAAGTAAAATTCAGTAAAAATTATTGACTAAACTTAAATAAAGAAACACTGAAATTGTGTTTCTGCTCTGAAAGTTGCCAGACCAAAAATATTTTTGTCTTCAGGGTTGTGACCAGATATGTTTGGGAAAGATTACTGTGCAAATTTTTTGATAATGCCATGGATTCAAACTTACTTATAATTGATATTTATTGATTATTTGAGTAAAATTCTGATTGACTGTTAAAGCAAAATTTTTATTAATCATTTATTGATTATGAAAATATAATGCTTATTTATTATTATTGATGATTTATTGATTATGAAAATAAAATCATTATTGAGATTATTGTTTATGAAAGTAAAATTTATTGAATAAAACTGAATAAAGGAAAAGTGAAATGTGGTTTCCACTCTGAGGATTGCCAGACTAAAACATTTTTGTACTCAGGGTCACAACCAAAAATATTTGGGAAACACTACTGTGCGGATTATTTGATAATACCATAGAGCCAGAGTTACTTATAATTGAGATTTATTGACGATTCAGTAAGATTTATTGGCTAAAGCTAAATAAAGAAATACTAAAATTGTGTTTTCATTCTGAGGGTTGCCCAACTAAAATATTTTTATACTCAGGGTCACAATCAAAGGAGCTTACAAGAGACTGCTGAGTGGATTGTTTGTTAAAGTCATAGATCATAACTTATTTCTTGAGCTTATATTTTGCTATTCACTTGGTAAACTTGAGGCAAAAACCAAGCAAAATAAACTTTAGAAACTAGGACATAAAGACAAATAAATCACAGAATTATTTATTTAATCTCTGTAAAACTTTGATAAGATTTTATTAGAAATATGAAAAATCATTTGAAACCCTTTTCTCACTTCAGAAAAACACTCCAAGGATAATATTGGAATGGTCAGCGACTGACAGCAGACAGCACAACTAATCCAAGACTTTTTGATATAGTTCTCAAAAACATCAAGTAGTTATCAACAAAACTAGCAAGGAGTAAGAATTTCTTTCTTCTGAATCTTGGATCTAGATTAACATACGGAATTTGCAATGGTGGCAAATCAAGATATCTTGCCCTGTCTTCTTTTACATTTTCATTATTCACCCTTGTTTGATTTGTGGTCAATCTCTTATGTAAATCTGCTGGTAAGCACATGTTAACCAATCAGAATCATGGAAAGGATCACATGGTCATCAAAAGCAAACACACTCACACCCACACACCAAAATTGAAAGGAAAAGAAAAAGAAATGGAAGTTTTTTTTTATTATTGACTATTTGACTATTTTTTTAGATTTTTTTTAATGTTCTTTTGTTGCCTTTACTATAAAACTTGAAGAGAAAAAAAAATCCAGTGGAAGTGGTGAATAGAATTTCCATTGTCAATGTGGAAAAATCTTTCTAAATTTTTTTTCTTCTGTATGTGAGATTCTTTTTCAGTGGGTGAAAAAAAGAAAGGGTAATTTCTGGCCTGTTAAAAAAAGGAAAAGAAAAATAGAGAAAAACAGACATACTTGTCAGTGGACTTCAAATAATGTATAAAGACACTGTCAATATAAAATCAGAAACATTTTCTCTGTTCGTTAAATAGCAAGCTCTTGTTCTATATAAATAATGTATTTCTAAAGAGTCTTGAGAGTTCAGTACTCACATAATTCAAGGTTAATTTCCCTAAAGGAAAATAATCTTGTTGGGATTTTAATTATTTAATATTTTGCATCCATTACACGCACACATACAAAGAAGAAACTTTCTTTTATTTAACAGCTTGCTGTTTCAAATAATTTAAATCCCTATGAGAATAACTGTCATAATTGAGAAAGTATTTTGAACACGAATGCTGGAATGAACAAAAATGATGTAACCAAGTTGTATTTGTGATCCTCTTTCTTACAATGTATTTGGCAGATAGCAGTGAAGTTATTGTAAAATAAAATTATGAGTGGTTCTTGTGTTTCTTTGTGCAATATTGATTTCTTTTCTAGAAAAAAACAACATTGAGGAAGGAATCATTTTTATGATGGTAAGTATTGCAAGAAGGTTTGAGACATCAAAAAATAAGCTGTGTCCAGATAAATATACTTGTATATATAACCTTCTTCATGTGATTTATGTTAAAATTTCAAATGTCTCTAAAACAAATAACAATTATATAATTTTATTTGACATCTGTCTAAATTTCCAACATGAGTTATTGTAACTATTTACACTATTTACATTGTTTGAAATGTTATCATCATCTTTATTGTCATATTCACAACATTTTGGCTGTTATAAGCTCTGGCCTTCTTCGGGTGAAATATGCTGGAATTTCAAAGCAAAGCCTATATTTCCTCTACCAGGGTAGATAATTCTAGTTCCATGTGTCATGCCTTTTCTTGATATCTCAATTTCAGTTATTTCCTTTTAGTAATTTAACTCTACAAGTTTTTTTTTTTTCACCTCTGCTGTTGCCAGGTATTGAGCTCACAACTCATTTGGTTAATTCCTTAGATTACTTCACCCAATACTTTTATCCACTGGGCCATGTGTCCTTGGCCAACAAATATCACCTGAAGATGGCCAGAGCATATGATGACCAAAATACCCAACAGTTCAAACAATGTAAATAATTCTATTTGGTTAAACATCTAACCTGGATAAATTGTATAACCCAGTTTGACTTTGTATTGAGTTTTTGAAAGTATTTGCATTTTTCAGCTGTTATTTTAAAACTTTGCATAGATTATAATAAAAGAACATTCCAATGGATTAATTGGCATGTGAAAAATGTTCAGCCCTTTATACCACTTCAGTAAGTACCTGACTCCTCCTGCAATCATCTACCTTTACACGAGCCAGATGAGGATGAAAATGGAGTATTACTGCTATATATGGGCAGAAACTGACCAGTTTTCATTTTTCAGCCTTGATAAAATCCAAAAGTATCTACGCAGACTTGTGAGTGATTAATTATTTTTCACCCTGCAGCACCTTTCATGAAATGTTACAAGCCTTTCGCTACACTATCACTATTAGTATGGAAAGTATTTACATTATTTGGACTATTGTCCTCATCTTTGTTGCCATTTGTACGAAATTTCGGCCGTTGTACACTCCATCTTTCTTCAGGTGTTAGGAATTTCGAACCAAACCCTTTATCACAATCACTGGGGTATATAATTCTCATCCCTTGCATAGTAGTGCCTCTTTTAGAAGTCATGAGTTATCTCCTTCTAACCCTGTAAGTTACTTGTTCACCACTGCTGTAGCCTGGTATTGAACTCACAACTCTTTGGGTCAAGTCACTGGAACTAACCAATGTCTATATCCACTGAACCATGTGTTTTTATGGACAAGAACAACTGAAATTTTGGGAATTATAATGGTTTGGTTCAAAATTTCTAGCACCTGAAGAAGGCCAGAGCATACAATGGCCGAAATGTCGTACAAATGGCAAAAGAGATAAGAACAATAGTCTGAATAATGTAAATATTGTAAATAATACCTCATCTCAAAAATATAAACAAATAGTATGGAAAGTGTTCAGACAAACCACATTCCTTACTTTCACTATTTCTAACATTCATGTGTAAGACACACTGTGCTACATGTATTGTAATCAACAACAGTCACGTCTAGTTAACCATAATCTTCCCTACATAATCCTATAAACTATACCTTTTACTCTGTAACTATCTTGAGTTGCTCTTGGGCTTTATACAGGGTGAACATTTTTATTAAAAAAATATCCAATTGACTTGATGCATTATTGTTCATTATTTATATTGCTTAATTCTAACAGTTTTAACCTTCATGGCTAAAGTCCACCATGCCACAAACATTGTAGGGAATCACTTTCATTTCTTTAGTATTCCATTGGTTAGATGTAAGTTTCCCTCAAGTAGCTTCTTCCACGAACTGTTACTTTGTGGAATCGTCTCTCAAGAGGATGCTTCCCAATCACTACACTCTTAATCTGTTAAAGTCAAGGGTTAACTGTTATGTTCTCCACATATCCCCATAAACTGTGCCTTTTACCACTTACTCTGCAACCTTCTGCCTTGAGGAGAGTGACACAGGGTGAACATTTAAAAGAAAAAGTAAGATGTTTAATGAAGTTGCAACTGTCTTGTATCATGATGAAATCAGTAGAGAAAAGAATCTCTCTCTTTCTCTCTCTCTCTCTCATATATATATATATATATATATATATATATATATATAATGTAGGTATATTTGGGCAGTAACCTTTCTTTCAAACATCTTTCATTAAATATGTCCAACAAGAAAGATTTAATTAATTTTTATTAAAGTTCTCAAGCATCCTACCATTTTTTCATTTTGTTAGAGTTAAGAAATATAAAAATTGTCCATAATTTTTATCATCTCAAGGGCTTTTGGCCACTTTTATAGCCATTTTAAAGGCTGTTTTGTCTATATATATATATATATATATATATATATATATATATAATGATATAATTTTTGACATGGAAATTTCTATGTTTCGAGATAGAATCATCAGGCAATGTTGGATGTTGGTTGTGAAAATGATATTTTCTGTGTCGCAATGTATATTTTATTCATAGCTATATGATTATATTAAGCTCTACAATATTTATTGTATTGAGCACTGTTTGTATAAAAAAATAAATGTCAGGGGACTCAAAAGCATAAAAACTTGGATCTTATTCACCTGGATATATATATATATATATATATATATATGTGTGTGTGTGTGTGTGTGTTATTAAAATAGGACACTGAAATCCCAACAAAGTTTCAAATTTGATAAGTGGAAATGTTTCATGGAAACAGGTTTGATAAAATAGATAATGCATTATCTATTTTAACAAATCTCTTTCCATGAAACATTTTCACTTATTCAATTTGAAATATATATATATATATGTATGTATTAATTCAACATGGATTCAGGAGTTATGTCATCACTGCTTTCATTAGCAAAAATTTTTTTAAATCTCAAGGAAGATTATTGAATGCGTTAGAGTTTACTTTTAAATTATGGAAGAAAAATTATATATATGCATGCCATATATATATATATATATATATATATATATATATATATTGTGTGTGTGTGTGTGTATATATATTCATATATATATATATATTCATATCTACACACACATATATATGTATTTTTCATTTGGAAACATGTTATTTCAAAAGTTGTACAATATAATTATATTGAACACTTTTTAATACAACTGTGTACTGGTCTAATTTAATTATGATTAAAAACTAACAAATTAATATATATATATATATATATATATATATATATGAATTGGAATCCAACACAAAGATAAAATGCCAAATAGGAAATGTTTATCAATTTAACATGTTTCACTTTTATTAAAATTTCATCAGTAAATAAGATATGAAGAAAAATCAAAGATAAAAGTAAAAATACCAGAATTTCTTTTTTCTTTTCCTCTATATCTCATTCTCTAAAACAAACAGTTTTTGTGAGAAATCAGTTTGGGTAAGTATTAAACCAACCCCCAAAATTTTGATAAATTTTATTTTTTTACAAAAATAAATCTTTTAATTAATTCAGGGCATATAGAGACATGTAGGTAGCATAACAGCTATTGGCATGGAAGGTAAATTTGTCAGGGTGAGTTCAAATCTGACATAATCTGTTACATCCACTTTTAAATTAATGCTCTTAGGAAAGGTATAATCCATCAATTTTCTCTCTAACTATGGGTTAAGGAGTATTGTATGTTTGATTTTCTAGCTTTGATTGACAGTTAACCTAGGAAAATGACTGAATTTAAAACTAAAGAAGGCAATGGAAAAACTATCTTTCCCAAGAATAAATCAGGTCGGGGATTACTCCTTATGTTTGGTACTCAATACATGGTCACATGTTAATTGGAGAGGAGATGAGTAAATATCATTAAGTGTAATATGGCATCCTGATGATTTTATAGGTTGAACTGGAACTAGGAGCAATGTTAGTCATTTAGCAACAATTTTACTCAATTTTTCTGCCAGAATTTAAAAGTAAACTGTAACACATTCAATAATCTTCACTGAGAATTTTTTTAAATTCTTGCTAATGAAAGCAGTGATGACATAAGCCCTGAATCCATCATAAAAAATTCAGAATATGGAATTAATAAATACTAAACATTTCAGTGTGTGAATCATTTATGACAAATTTAGTATAGGAGATAAAGAAATTGAACATGGAAGAAATTGCACATGCTTTAGCTTTGTCCAACACAGCTACAAAACCAAAACATTAACCTAAAAACTTGAGTTATGTTCTTAAATAGACACATCAAGTTAAATCTTTCTGTTAGTTGTCATGCATGGCATCCAACCTATTCAGAAATGTCTAAACTTTTCTACAAATGCTTTCTTAAAGATTAAAATGGTTTCGAGTGGATGAACTCAGTAGGTCTTAGAGAGAACAACAGTTCTTCTAACCTTGTAGTCTGGTGCTACAAGATCATACACACAAAAAAAAACTGTACTAAATAACAGAAACCATGTCACTTAACAACAGCAGTAATAACTAAAATGGATAGCACATGTGACTCAAACAGAAAATAATGGTGCAATCAAGATGCTGATGTTCCACACTAATTCGAACAAAAGATTAGAAAGGAAGCTCCTGTCACTAGTGATAAGACCAATAGAAATTAGTGGATATAAGAAACTTATTTTATTGAAAAAATATTTTAAGAGAAAGATTTTCTAAATTTCATCTGACATTAGCATTGGCTGTTTGGTCAATGAATGCCGAATGTTTGCATATAAAGAAACAGCTAATATTCTCATTACAGCAGTACTAAAATTCTCAAATTGCCTTTCTGTAATCTATTAATAAATCAAAGATAATGGCATAGAGTATGATTTTAGGGCATTTGAAATGATTGTTTTCTAAGCATTGCTTATATGTGACACAAGGCCAAATGTATGGGGGAACCTAGTAAGAACTGAAATCACTATTCAGTTATAACTAATTTAGCAAGACTAGCTTGCTAATCATTGCAATACGTCAAAATGTCCACTTTAGGGCATCTTAAATGGGATTTTCAGAAATACCTTTTTATTAACAAAATGAATATAAAGATTGCATGGTCTCATTTCTAATGAAGTCAGTCAATTGACAGAAGGAAATTTATCCTTTGACACTTTTTTTTTATAATTTTTTATAAGCATTAAATGAAATAATCCAGTGACTTGACTCAAAAGGTTGTGAGTTCAATACCTGGCTACAGGGGAACAAAAACTCGGAGAGTTGTGTTATTAAAAGGAATTAACTGAAAACTGAGATATCCAGAAAAGAAATGACACATAAAACTAGAACCATCTACCTGAGTGGAATAAATAAAGGGTTTGATTTAAAATTCCAAAATATATATGAAAAAGGCTGAAATGTTGAGAAAATGACAATATATATGAAGACAACAGTCTGAAAAATGTAAATATATACATTTTATGAGATGTTTCTTCAGAATGTAGGTGATAATGGGTTTCAACAGATTCCTTTTGCTATGAATTGCCATGAATTCTTGATAAAAATAATGGAATAGTTTTCATTGCATTCTCCATGGTGTGAAATTTAGAGTTTCTTTCTCTTAGTCTGGTTGCCACTAGAGGGTTCAGTCTGATTTGCTATTTACCCCATAGCTGGGAGGACAAGTGACAAATTCATATCTTTGCCAAGGGCACTAGTCTGAACAGGAATGCTATAGACTGGCTTAGGTTATTTGATATATTTATTTTTAATCAAATATTAATGCATAGATAAATTTAATTTCAATATCAAAAAGTAAATAATTTTCATTATATACATAATTTCAAAAAAGTATAAAACTTGTTTAGATGGAATTAAAATAATCTTTACAAATAACTTAGAGATTTTTATATTGATAGCTTTCCTTAATGCAGTCTTTAAAACTATGAAAATATCTGAAAAAACTATTTTTGAAAAATTTATTTTTGCATAAAAAGTCAAAAAGTTGTAAAAAAAGTGTTGTAACCCTAAAAGGTTACTGCATGAGTAATCACCAAAATGGAGGTTGGGAATAATAGTATATCTACAAGTACACAACTCACATACAGCATGAAGTAGATATACTGCTAGTGAACTGCTAGTCAGTATAATCACTCTACTCTTCTCTTAACTCCAATAGTGCCCATGTATTTAAGAGGATAAGAACATACCATTACTGTATATAGGTAGGTATATAACAATAAGAAACAAATCTTGTTGGAAAAAATAAGAAATAAGTTTGTCTTTTTTAAAGGAAATTATTTTTGTCATCAGAAATGGAAGACATCATAAGAAAAATATCTTAAGCAGGGTTTTCTTAAGTAAGAGAACAGTTGCTAAAGAGTACAAAATTTCTGCATTTTTTCTCTAAAACATACACTCGGTGTATGTTCTTGCATATTGAATTAAAATTTTGATGAGTGAAAATGAGTCTTGGAGATAGAATGATAAAGTAGATAGAAAATATGAGTCAGTCAGCACTGGGAATAAAATATAAATAAGACACATCCTAAAGAATAAATATTCTGTGTGAGAGTAGATGGGGAAAATAATCATTTTTTTTTTTTATTAAAGTGATGATCTGTAAGGGAGACAAATATATGATTCAGATTGCCTTCTGTGCATATATTTTATTTTGTTTATTTTGCTATCTGTAACCAATGGGTTCTTCTTTTCGGTATAAAGTTTTCTCCTGAATTGTGAAAAAACTCTATGTGATAATTATTACAGATATACATACTTTATACAAAACATCTGGAAAGAAAATGAAAGCTTGCTTAAAAAAAAATGTTGCTGGATATTTTTTTCATTTTGAAAATAAGAGATATTTTATTGATTCCACCTAACTTACAGTAGCATACAAGTTAACCTGCTCTATGACCATGTAATTACTGATCAGAATTCATTTTTAGCTGCCACCTTCACCTATATTACTACCAAACAACCTACCTAATACTCATTACACACATTTTAGTATTTCTAAAATAATATTTGGTAAACTTATTTAACAGTGTATAATAAAATGATAGAAATGCAGTACAAAAAAGTAAATTTTACATTTATCTGACTTATTGTAGGTGTGTGTGTGGTATTTCAGAATACAAAATTGGAGAGCCGAGTTCATGTTCCAGTCAAATTTTGTTACATTCACTTGATGGCAAATACTTTTAGGAAAGATATGAATCCATGAATCTTCCTAGCTATGGTTTAAATAGTAGGGTAGACTTGACTTTTTAACCTAGTGGGGAAACCAGTCTGGGGGAAGGACAATTCAAAGCATATGTTGCTGAAGTGAAACACATAATATGCAGCTCATAAAAAATTGTTGAGTTTTTATAGACTAATGAAAAAAAAAACAACTCCCAAGCCCAAATCAACATGGCCAATAACAGATAATGGGTTATGGAAGGCTGGGTAGAAAAGAGGGGACTTGATCTAATGAAAATATTTAATTCATCCAGAAAGAAAAATGCAAAGGAAAAGAAGAAAACATCTGAAGATTAAATCTAAAATTTTGATATTCTATAAATAGTCAAAATGTTTGATAAAAGTTTTTAGCCTAGTTTGTTTTAATGACAGCATTTTTTGTATAACTGGAAATAGATTAGACATAGTAAGATTTCTTAATGCCTCCTCTTGCTATGTCAACTCAGACTGTTGCATCTGTCTGCTACTCATATTATCAGATTAACAAGCTACTTGATGCATTATGGTTTTGTTTATATCTGATGTGTGGACATAGTAGTAGACATAAAGTGTGTATGAATATTTAACAGAAAAATGCTTGGCTGTATTTGAATATGTGTTACTTGAAAAGTATACAGTTTTTAACAACTATACATGCTTAACTACTGAAGATTAATAATTTGATCTATGTTTTAAATGCTATGTAATTTTCAGCTTTCTCTATGAATTATGTTAATTAAATTTTATTTAAAGTTGGTATCTACTCAGTAATGTTATCATATGTTAATAACATTCAATAAAAATAAGTTTCTATCTTATCTGTAATTGTTTAACAGAATATGTTTTAATAATGTATCCATTATCATTTGAATTGAATTTGTCTATTCATTTTATATAAATGTTTATAATATTTTTATGCCCAAACACTACAGGTTTGTACAACGGACCATAATTGTTATCATAATAAGAACACAAATATACTTACAATCTTGCTTGTCCCCTCTCTTAGTTCCTTAATTAGTGTACACTGCCATAATCTCATAAATGATAGAAAATTCCATATTGATGACATGGAAAGACAGAGAAGATATATTATAGATGTTAATTGGTTTCAGTGAGAAAACGAAGAAAGAAACAATGGAAGATAGATGAGTAACTTCTGTTTCAGTGAAATGGAAAAAGTTGCCAATTTCAAATTTTCTCATTTGTACTCCCTTTTTTATGATTGTTATGGCAATATTTTGTTAAAGTTGTTAAGCTGAAATATTTAACGATGCAATAGGGATATTTTAATATCATAAAATTTGCTATCAGCTTATTTAATCATTAACTTAAGAATTAAGATTCATCAAAAAATTAAAACAGAAAAACAGGGAAATCTTTTACAGGCATTGCTAAAACCTTATAATGAAACTACTTTCTACTGTTTTGCAACACTTTTTATACAATAATGGTTAGCCACTTGTTTCTGAGTATACTCATCTGTTATGGTTGCTAGCCACCTCTGTTGCAGATACTTTCTCATGCACATTTGTGATTGCTCAAGACCCACAGAGTGTAACTGTGGTTTATACTGCAACTATGCTGAGCTGGCTTTAGTACAGTTCATAATCTGGTGTGGTCAACAGTTTAAACAAGGCTCAAAATCTTGGTCATGATGACATCATGCTGTAACAACCATCAACAAACAGTTGTCTACCTAATTTCACACACAATACTCAATCTCATAGTACTGTTTTCAGGCACACCGCAATGATCCCACATGCTGGAATCACCTTGCAAGGTTGGTAACATCAAGAAGTCATCAAATTAGCCATAGGTTGAATAGAACCTGGATCTTATGTTTGGAAAGTGAATGTTTTAAACACTGATACTCTCATATGTTATGCAATGAACAAACTATTTTAAGGTCAGATTTTCCACTTAACTCTGTTCTAAAGGTTAGCATATTTATATCCATCATATGAATTCTTATTTTCAAGATATCCTCTTCAAGCTGAGAATGTTGAATTGTACACAAGAATTTATCATTGATTGGCATAATTTTGAGTTTTTGTTTTAATTTTTTATTAAGTAAAATAAAATTGAATGAGTTCTTATACCTTTTTTTGTTTGGAATCATATAACATAATGAATTTCAAGGAATACAGTGTAAATGTCAGTTCAAAAAGAAAAGAGAATCTGATGATGGATTAGTTATGAATGAAAAGTTTTTCTCTTGCACTTTTAAAAACTGCTTATTATGATAAGATAGCAATTATTCAGTCAGTCAGTTAATTGCCATATGTGATACATGCTTGGGCAATCATGTCTGTTTCAGGATATGACTAACTAGGCAGAAATTTTTTCCACAGTAGGTTGACATTACTTTCTGCAGTAAACCAGTTTCCAGTCAAGGTTGTAGAATCTTATCTGTCATGCTATTCAACCCATAATTAAAGGGATGGATTAATACCTTTCCCAATGGTATTTGCGTCTAAGTAAATGAATTAAATTTGACAGTAATTTGAACTTGGATCTCTAATTTCTTATTCTGAGTCATTACATCACAAATGCCAAATAAGCAAATAAAAATAATTTTATATTTTATATTTAATAAAATAAGGAGACTGTTCATAAGAACTTTTTTGAATCAAACTTTTAGGTCTTTGAATCCTTGAGTTGAACACCATATTCCTCAGAAAAATTAAATCATGATCAAGGTCAGTTCATATCTCCAGTTTCTGGTAAGAAAAAATTCAAAATTGGGTAGATTGTAATGATCATAGCTGAAACTGTGAAAGAAAAAGTTTGAAACTGCAAATAACCTTGCAATTAAAAAAGTTAATCATTTTTTTTAATAAATGATGTTATGGTCCTATATTTTTAAAATATTGCAGTGATCACCATTGGAACAAAAAAATAGCAAAATTTCAACACAATGTTTCCTGAATTTGTTTTCTTTTCTAGCATCGTATTTCATGTAAATATGGATCTCAAGTTGTATAGCAAGTTCAGTATAGTACCAAACATAATCTAGATACAGATTATGCTCCCTAGAAGACACTCTGGACTTTTGGGTAGGAAGCTGGACACCCAAAGAAGAGAACTGTTTGGCACTGTACAGTATAGATCTGGAATATTTCATAGCAGATACCTACATTTCCTCAGCTCCTGGCTACAAACTAATATTGAGTAAATATGGAAGTTGATGCTCAAGAGAGACACAATCAGATGCAATCACTTCAGATTTCAAAGCCACAGAAATTTCTGCATGACAAAAGAAAAAAGAAGTTAATTGTACTATTTTAGGAAAAGATTGTGTTGAAGTATTAGCAAACTTAAAAAATTAATTTCTCTTTAATCCTTTGATTGTAAGTAAGCCACTGAGATACAAAGGGTTACTGAATGCGAAAAACACGAGGAAAAGGAAAACATAATTAAAGAGAGAAAACAATTAAAGAACAGGAATTAAGAAGATAAGATAATGGTTGACATTAGATTTAAATTTTTTAAGATCAAAATTGACTGAAAAGTAAGAGATCAGAAGAGAGTCCTACAAGTGAGGAGTATGAAGGAAGAAACTGTTAGCATAGGATGTATGGTTAAATCTAGCTGTTTCAAATGATGAGACCAACCTGCCAATCTAGTCAGTTAAGTGATAGAGGGTTTGACAATCATGTCTCAAAATAGGCATGACTTACTGGGCAGAAGATTTTCTTGCAGATTTTTCTTTGGATTTTATCAAGAACACAGTGAACCAACTTTCCTACCAGCAAACTTAGCAATTTATTCAATATAATCTTTGCATTTCATGTCAATGGGAAACTTTAGCCCTAGAAGGTGCAATGTGACAATCTTCTGGAGTCTTGCATTAATAAATATTATTTAAAAAAAAGAATGATTATTTAATTTTTATAAAGAAATGGTTAAATCAATAAAAAATTGCTTTCATTTGACCTTCTTGTTTGGTTTGGTTGCAATAATTACATATTTCCAGTCAAAAACTAAAAGCCAGATGTTCTCACCAGTCACAAGTTTGGTGTGATACATTTGTCTTACAACTCCATTTGGCTTGTATACAACTAAGTTAGAAAAATATTTGTGTCTAATCTATCTTCCTTACTTGTTATGTAATAAATTGTTTTGGATAGTGTATCATCAGGAAATATAACTTTGGTATTGTAGTTACCATAGTAGCCTTTCTAATACATATACAGTGTTAGAAAGAGGCTACAATGCAAATATATCTCCAGCATTTCAATGTATTCTTCTGATAAATGGGCAAAGAAAATATTTTTTTATTTACCTACTCTGCTTTTGATTTGTATAGATAAGATTTTGATTTAGAATTTATGCCTACCTTCAATGTCGTAGCACTGAAAATGTGATTTGTTTGTAATCTTTGGTAGGGTGAGATAGTGTGAGAATTTATCAGATTCTCAAATTGTATATTGTTATCTGAAGAAAAATACTGCACAATTATTTAATTTTATCCAGGAAAAAATATTCACAATTTGATTAAAATCTGACTTTCATTCATATCTTCCTGGTGTTAGTTTAAACTGATGCTTTCTTTTTTCCTCATATAATGCAAAGGTTTGCTTAAAGTTTGTAATTTTTGATGCCAAATGAAATCTTAAAAATATTCTATCATATTTCACTGAAATTTTTACTTTTTAAAATTATATTTTATAATCATAGTTTAGATATATTGGAAAAACATGGTATATTCTAACTGACACAAAAACTAAATAAGGTATATTTTAACTGACACCTGAAGAATAAATCTGTGTATTGAAAGTGATTCCCATGAACGAATGGGAAGAGCTGGTTGCAAACCACACTGCATAGTACCAAATGCTTCATACTGGTGTAGCAACACTCAAAGCATCAAGGTTGGCCAGTTATCAGTGAGCATCTGTGATTTGAACAACTGAACCTAGATAAATATCTTTCTCATAGCAGATACCTACATTTCCTCAGCTCCTGGCTACAAACTAATATCGAGTAAATATGGAAGTTGATGCTCAAGAGAGACACAATCAGATGCAATCACTTCAGATTTCAAAGCCACAGAAATTTCTGCATGACAAAAGAAAAAAGAAGTTAATTGTACTATTTTAGGAAAAGATTGTGTTGAAGTATTAGCAAACTTAAAAAATTAATTTCTCTTTAATCCTTTGATTGTAAGTAAGCCACTGAGATACAAAGGGTTACTGAATGCGAAAAACACGAGGAAAAGGAAAACATAATTAAATTACAACAGACAGTCAATGATGATGATTCTGTTTAAGAACTAAAATATAGTAGCATTAGAAAGAACTTCTTTTCAAATCTACATTAAAAGCATCTCATTCATCTTTTACATGAGTTTTTTAATGAATATTTAATACTTGAAGTGATTAGTCAATTAATGAAGAGATGCTTCAAGAATATCTTGATTAAGTAATGGTAACTTGGTAATGTTTAACTGTCTTTGCCAGCAAAAAAAAATGCTATGTGGCAAAATGACACTTATTTCCTTGACATCACTATTACTGAATACTTTTTTGACTTCATCAACAACTTGTATTGTTTTAAAATATGATGATTAATATTTTAACAGAGCCCAAAGATATAAAAGTGGATTTATACATATTTTATTTTTGAGAATTGGCAATAATGATATTAAATACAATTTATTTATTAGATTGTTCAGTTCATTCTCTTTACTACAAGTTATGAAGTTCTTGCCATGTGTTCACCCTCTTACAGTGCCTTATTATTTTATTTTTTTAATAATTATGTTGTTGAGTAGTGAAGAATATATATATATATATATATATATATATATATATATATATAGCCTCTCTAATATAACAAAGATATCTATCTATCTATCTATCTATCTTTAATTTTCTAATTAAATCAGAGTTGTACCTTTTCTTAAAGTATCTAAATATATTTTTAATGGTACATAACTTTATTATGCCATTAAAGACAAAAAACTTTTTACAATAAAAATTTTTTTGTTTTAAAATTTGGCATGGCTGATTATAGTAAAACATTTTTTGTCTTTAATGCCATAATAAAATTTTGTACCATTAAAAAAAAAAAAAAAAAAAAAAAAAAAAAATATATATATATATATATATATATATATAAAATCATAATATAAGTGGTTAATACATTCCACGGTTAAATATTTACTTTTAAAACGTGCTCAATACGAAAGTAGGAGCATAGATATATTATTATTATTATTATTATTATTATAAAAATAATGTTAACTATATATATATATATATATATATATATTCCTCTTGTTATGCTCAGTGGTTTTTGTTTCTTTTTCTTATAGCTTGATGTAAGATATTTAATAGTAGGTACATCAATATAAATGTTGCCATCATTTTAGATGGCATATTGATATAAATATTTTGCTATTATTTTTTGAGGGCGCAGGCCTATGCAAAATGAATTATTTATTATTTACCCTTTTATAAAGCAATAAATATGAAAAGAAATTATTTATTCATAAAAGGTATGTATAATAAGTATAATGATAAGTAACTGTAATTATAAATTAAAAATGCATTTTACAGGCATTTCTTTCATTTACTTTTGCCACATGAATTCACTGAAGATTTTGTATACTTATTTATTAAAAAAAATTCTAGGTTACATTATAAGGGAAGAGAGATTGGAAAATTTGATACTCACAGGACAGATTGGAAGCAAGACAGACAGGGGAAGACAACACATAGCTTACCTAACAAGCATGAGTAAATGAATGGCAGAACAGGTTTTAGAATAGATCACAGACATTTTATTTTATTAAAAGTTACAAAGGATAAGAAATTGCAATACAATTTAAAATCCATGCTCATCAACATCCACCAGTGATATGGCCCATATAAGAAGAGAAGATTTTTAAATCTTGAAGAGCTATATTACCAATTAAAATAAATTAAGTTTATATTTTACTTAAATGCAAAATATAAGAGAGTCATGATAGCGAACGTCCTGAAGAAGACGATGAAAAAACTTTAAAACTAAAACACACTATCAGTTACATCACTGCATTATTTTTAATCACAAAGGGAAGTAACTCATATCGATTTCATCCATTTATTCACATCAAAAACAAAATAAATATAGAAACATCAGATGCACTTACAATGAAAATAATTGGATGCAAAGGAAAAATATTTCAAAGATACAAAATGTTCTTTCAGATGATGCAAAACATTTCTATTTGCTTTAAGTAAAAATTAGATCATAATTGAATCAATAATAAACAAACGGAAAAATAATTTATAAAGATTACTGAGGCATTTAGAGATTTTAGAAGACATTTATGTTGATTGCTCAGGAGAAAAAACTGATAGAAAGAAAGGCAAATAATTTTTTATTGGCTTCAGCAGAGAAAACATTTAGGTCAAATTTAAAATTTTATTATTAATAGTTGACTGGCTTTTGGTTAACTCTAATTTTTGAAATTGTTTTTATTTTGAAATGAGATAAAATTGAAATTTATTAAAAGAAGATTATGTATTTTTGTTTTCATCGAAAAGATTTGATTCGTTTATTAGGATAAAATAATTTTCCAAATTTTGGAACAGGATGAAGTTTCAGCTTATTTATTGTCATCTTTTTGAGTATAGATCTTTTGATAAAATGAAAAGAAAGATAAATGCCACATAAAATGGAATAAAAGACGACACTAACAGGGCGGGGAGTAATCACTAATTGATTTCTCTAAATGCTTTTTATCTAAAAACATTATTTTAGAAAAACTTCATCAATCAATATTAGGTGAAATTATTATGGTATTCAGTATGCATGAAAAACATCCATTGATATCTCCATTTTGTCTGAATATTTGTACAATTTTGGTTTCATTTCTATATAATGTGTCAGAATGGCATTATTACATCAAACATTTATGCTAGTATCATTGCCATTCTTGTTTTTGTCATTATATTTTGGCTTGTTGGCTTTCCAATCTTCTAGCATGTCACTCACAGCTTGAAGTAACAAAGGTTTCTGTCTGAATTTCAAGGGTGAGGTTTATTATCAGTGTTTCTCATCCTTTTTTTCTTTGTGGCCTATTTTTAGTGTCAAAAGAATTTCAGGCCAACATAAACACAAATAACATTTCTATGTTAAAGGAAATACATTTTATTTACAACAGTAAAATGTAGCAATGTGTATTTGTTTGGTAATGTAGCTGGTTAATGGTTCTTTGATTTGGCCTTGTGTCAGACTTAACCAAACTTCCTACAAATTTAATGCAGAATTATTATCAGAAGAATTATCAGAATGTTGGTCGTCAGTTGGAATGTGTGGATTAGTGTAGAAGAGTGGAATAATAAAATATACATTTTGAATGTTAAAATAGAAATTTATTGTAAGGAGGAATAACAAGAATTCATAGAAATTAATCTTCACTGAAAAAGTTAAGGTAACAAGAATTTGTACAAAATGTTCTAGTAGTAATTGTTGAAATAGATAAGGAGAAAGAGAAAGAGGACAATGTCCGAGTCGTTGGAAGTTGATGTTACATTTGAGTGTTGTCTTTCTCGCTGCTTCTATCTGACTGACTCTTGATTGACACTGAGGTCATTTATATAGTCTTTTTGAATTTAGCACTGATCTCCAAGTTCTTCTAAGTTGTGCAAGTTGCTCCCATTGGTCAAAAATCATTTTAACACCTACTTGTGAAATCTGGTTTTGACTAACTTTTCCTTAAGCACATGGTCAATCCTGTTTTTATTTGGGTAAACCAGGATTTCACACATCATTGTGAATTTTTGTAAAAGTGAAGAAGAAGGTTGATTTTAATTGATTTCTTATCAGCTACAGTAATACCCAGGGCCAACTCCTTGGTTGTATACCTTGAAGACTCAAGTAGGGTAACCTATAGGGCCTACTACTGGGAAATGTGAGAAAGGAAGACATTTTAAACCTCTAAAAACTGATGAAACATGAAATAACCACTTTATTCAAATTAAATATATTTAAAAATATTTCACTCTTTGATTGGATGCCCTCCTTGTATGGATTCCAGGGACCATGGCACATTCTGCTCCTTGTCTCTGGTCCTTTTCATTGTATACCCCTAAAACTCAATTAAAGAGGTTGATAGGGCTCATTACTGAGAAATGTTAGAAAAAAAAGGCATTTTAAATATGTAAAAACAGATGAAACATGAAATAAATTCTTGATTCAAATTAAATATAAACTCAATTTTTATTTCACTCTTTCATTAGATGCCCTCCTGATATGGATTCCCATCATACCTCCTTCTGCATGCTACTATCACTGCTACTAGTGTTTCAGGCCCATTTAAGATATTTCTTGGGTCCACTTTTGGGTCTAAGGGTTCATGTTCAGAATCATTAATTATTATTTACATTCAGACTCTTGTTCTTCATTGTTCTCCTATAGGATAATATCATAGTAGATTAAAGCATTGCTTCATTAATTTGGTGGCATAGTAATTGTGAGTTCAATCCCTGTGCCAGGTAATAAAGACTCAGTGGAAACAAGGCAAGCAAAAACTAAGCTGTACTAAAAATAAAACAAGACAAGATATCTCTAAACATTCACAGGAGAATGAGAACACACATATATATATATATATATATATATATATATATATATACTTTGTAGATTAAATAAAGTGTTTAATTTTAAATTCCCTAAAGGTTATTTAGATTAATAGACATCTGAAAGGCATAAATAATGGTTGAAATGTTATGATAACAATGGCAAGAATAAGTATAATAGTTTGAGCATAAATAAATATGGATATGTGTTTAGGGTTGTTCTTCTTCTTCATGTGCCATTTCCCTTCAGAACAGAGGTAATCATGGACTTCCACTTGGCCTTGTTTTTTGTTGCTTTCAATATTTTTCCTCTTAGTATCTCTCCCAAATCTCGCTTCACCATTCATTTGCTCAAGCCTATCAAATATGTCTCACACTGCTTTTCCCTGTCTCTCCTTCCCTCTGTCCATCCTGTGAGTATTTGATTCTCTAAACCATCTTTCCTCACTGTCTTTTCCTGATGTTAAGTATGAGTTTTCTTCTTGTTTGCATCCTCTCCAGCACCTCACTGTTACTCATGTACTCAGTCCATGGTATTCTCAGCATCCTTCTGTAGAATCACATTTCTGTTGCCTGAAATCTCTCCTTCATCCTTGAGGACATTGTCAAACATTCACTGCCATACAGAAGAACATATATCACATAGCAGTCTAGCACTCTTTTTTTTGTTTCTAATGAGATTTTCCTGTCTCTCAGTAGCTTTTGAAATGCATTTTTGGCCATGCTAATGCATCTTTGGATCTCAATGTTGCACTTTCCATCCTCTGTCAGATCAGTTCCCAGGTATTTAAATTTCTTTACTTGTTTTATTTTAGTTTCTCCAACCTGTAGTTGTCATTTTAGGTTCTTCTTTTTACTGATGATCATACATTCAGTTTTCTAGAAATTTATGCTTAGTCCTATCTTTTCAGTTTCTCATGTAGGCGCTCCTGCATTTTCCTTTCCATGTCTGCTATCAGCACCATGTCATCTGCATATCTTACATTGTTAAGATTCTGACTGCCAATGACGAATCCTGGCTGGGAATTTATTTCTCTCAGAATTGTTTTGCTGTATAAGTTGTAGAGATCCAGTGAGAAAACACATCCTTGTATTACACCCCTTTTTATTTTTGTATTCCTGCTGAATTCATCTTATATCAATACACAAGTAGTTTGCTGCCAATATAGGTTCTTGATTATCTTAATGTCTTTTCCAAAAATATTGAGGTTGCTGAGCATCTAGAGTTACAAACTTTATATTATTACAGAATCATACATACTACTAAAAATGTAAGATATCCCTTGGCATGTATAGCATTTGCTCTTTTATTCATCAGGATTAAAGTGGATGACTTTGATTAGTGATCTGTGTCTGTCGATTCAGATAGCTAGAAAGACAGATAGTGTCTTGTTTATATTTTTCTATTGGGATGTTGAGTATCCCCATTCTCTCTTCTAGTCCCTCAATATAATCAGGTCCTTGTTACTTCCCTTTAACTTGGTTTAATTATACACTACAGCATGGACAGCGAATCAACAAAAACAATTAAGTTTTGTAGATTAAATAAAGAGCTCAGTTTGAAAATCCTTAAAAATTCCCCAGAATGAGAAACACCTGAAGAAAGCCAGAGAGTATAACAACTGAAATACTGTGATAATAACAACAAAGATGAGGATAATAGTGCAGATATATACAGCGATGATTTATCTATCACTGTGAAAGAATGATCAAAACAACAAACATGATACTTGTTTAAATGTTTCATGAAATAATAATTTTAAATGATAGCATCTGATTTGTCTATGGATTATTAGACTTAATATTATGCTTAATTAAATCAAATTAGAAATGGACTCAACAACCACACAACTTTTCCTGTTGAAATATAACCATTATTTTCTATTGGAATAAAAATTTTTAAATAAAGTTTTATGGGCATTTGTCTTAATGAATAATTTTGTCAATATTCTTTCTTTATGATTATATATAAATGATCTGATTAAAAATGATGTATTCGATGCCATATACTGCCCCCAACTTTTATTTTTCAAATATTTTAAGAAAATATCTGCTTGGTCTTATAAACAAATTTGTGGTATCTGGTAGGCTAATGTTTACATAGACATGGTAGCCATGCCAAACCTGTCTGTATAATACTGTAAAAATGAATAATCTTAACTCTCATCAAATATGCTAGTTTATTGAATCAAGTTTTCAGTTTTAAGGGGTACTGAAAAGTTCTTGACTCAACTCATCTCTTGAAATCTGAGCAAATGAATAAAAATAAAAACTTTTGAAGGATTCCTCTCTCAGTCTAGAAAATAAATTTTCAGCATCCCCTCACAAACTTACAAGGAAATATATAAATAAAAATATAACCTGTATTTATCAGAATCCATTACTAGGTCATCTGCTAAGAAAGTTGTTTTACTGTGTTGGGCAAGACAATTTTTCTCTCTAGAATCTATCTTATATATCTATAAGTCTACCATTCATCCAAAATTTAGAGAATCTGTATTATTATCAGTGCTCGTCTGGCAACTTGGCTTCAGTCACTTTTCTACTGCCATAAGGTTGCTTTCATGTGTCTTTTCTATAAATACTTTCATAGTAATTGTTTGGATGAGCTTTTTGCTATGATATCTAGATGTTTTGAATTTAAGTGCATCAAGATCTCATCCATTTACAGTCAAGCTGGTTAGATGTCACCATAATTTTTGTGCTAACAGTTTTTTCTCTTGCACTTCTTACTTGCAGAACTCCTTTCTAGTTCTATGATTTCCATCCAGTTTTAATCTGCAAAAATTTAAATGCAATGTCAATCTCTATCTGCTGTTCTTCTGATTACACTTTTCTCTTTCTGCTCATTATTAAGGTTTTTGTTTTTAATTCATTCCCACCCAGTAACCGCTTGTGTCTTAGTGGTTTTTCAGCCTTTCATAGAATGAAACTGATAAAAAAAGAAAGGAAAATTAATAATTACATGGAATAAAAATTCATAAATACAAAGAAAATATGATACCATGAAATATTTGCTGCAAAAATGGAAAGATTTCTTTAAAAAAATAATGATGTTACTGTTGTGCAAGAATATGTAGCTTTATAAGTTCTGATGAGAACTGAACTTGTATCTTATAGTTTAGGAGTTCATCTTACATAGATGGAACCTTAACCAATTCAGCCATGAAAACTAATGGTTAGACAATGCTCCATTTTTTGCCTAGTGTTTTATGTAATTTTTCGTTTGCTTGAAATTGTTTTTTCATAATCATTTCACCCTAAACTGCTACTGGTACACAGGAGTTTACAGTGGGATAAAAGGAAAAAAAAGAACAAAAAACAAGGTACAGGGAATGTTGAAGAAAGTATAAGAGAAAAGGGAGAATCAAGAAGATAGAAGATTGTAATTGACATTGCATTTAAACTTTTAGAGATTGTAGCTATCAGGGAAGCAATTATATGGAAGAGTGTTCCAGAGTTGGGAAGTACAGAAAAAGATGCTGATAGAGCAGAAATAGTAGTTACATTTGACTGTTTAGCAATCTAGACGCCAATATAGTTGTACAAGTAAATTCATATGGTCAGGGCACCAAAGAATGGATCTTGTCAGAGCAGAAACCATGAAAATATTTGTAGAAAAGATAGAAGAAAATCACATCCCACTGATGAGAAAGTGACTGAAGTCAAGCAGCCAAATTATGTTGCAGATTCTTCTTTGGATTTTGTTGAGAACCCCAAGATAAATAGTGGGACCACCTGACCAGATATGGCAACACTACTCAATGAACAATGGTAGATTTATAAATATGCAAGATGGATTTTGACGAGAAAAACTTCCTGGCCCAACACTTTGAGCCGACCTTCTTATTGCTAGATATAGCTATTGATTCGATGTAGTCATTCCACTTGAAATGTACATATAGTGCATTCTATACTTAAATGACATCCTGACTTCAGAAATATCTTTTTTTTGTTTTTGGTCAAGTTCATACAGCTTTAAAAATTTATCAACTTGTGAAAGTTGGTTTTCCCTTTGCTCTGATCTGCATTTAACACCAAAATAAATTAATTTTTTAATTTAATTTTTTTTTAAATGATTTTACCCCAAGTAAGATTGACATTACATTTAAATTTTTGAAGATCAAAAGTGATTGGAAAGCAATCACAAGTGATAAGTGTGAGAAAAGGAACTATTACCATTGAACTTCTTGTTACATCTAACCATTTCAACTATAAAATGATGAGACCCAACTGCCAATCTAGTGCTGCACTTAAATTCATAAAGTCTAAGTATCATAAAAGAAAGTTTATGAGATAAGTTACCATAAAAATATTTATAAAAAGGTACAGGGTATTTCCTTATACCTTTTTATAAATATTTTGATGGCACTGAAGCTGAGATACTAGATCAGGACCAATAATATTGCAGATATTCTTCTTTAGATTTTATCAAGAATCTTTAAATACATAACAGAAGTGTCAGAACAGCTGTGACAGCAATATTCAGTGCATGGATGAATGGTAGACTTAACACATCATTCAATAAATCACAAGCCTAACTAATAAAACAACAGCTTTTAGGCAAAATTCAACTTTATTCATCAACATAGTCTCTTTCTAGAGTGATACACTGATTTCAACGCTTCTCTAACAATTTGATGCCTTTTTGGAGAACGATATGTTTTTGGCCTCAAAATACACCTCAATTTCCAATATCACTTCTTCATTAGTGCCAAATCTCTTTCCCTGAAGCATTCTTTTGAGGTCTGCAAACAGTCAGCAGTTACAGGGGGCCAGATCTGGAGAATAGGGTGGATGCGGAAGCAATTCAAAGTGCAATTCATGTAGCTTTGCTATCATTGCGATTGACTTGTAACACAGTGCATTGTCTTGGTGAAAAATCACTTTTTTCTTCTTCATTTGTGGCCATTTTTTTTTTTTTTGTGATTTCTTCCTTCAAACACTGCAATAGTGCTATATAATATTTGCTATTGATGGTTCTTCTTTTCTCAAGATATTCAATGAACAAAATACCTTGAGCATCCCAAAATACAGAGGCCAAAACCTTGCCTGCTGATGCTTACATCTTTGATCACTTTGGACAACTTTCACCTGCTGCTGCTCACTCAGCTGACAGCCAATTTGACTCCAGAGTAAAGTGGTGGATCCATGTTTCATCCCTTGTCACATATTTATGCAAAAATGTCTTTTTGTTGCATTGGAACAGTTGCAAAGAATGCTCAGAATTGTTAATGCATTGTTGCTTTTGGTTAACTGTCAGCAAATGCAGCAACCACTTTGAACACAGCTTTCTCATTAACAAATGTTCATGTAAAATAGTGAATTCCCTGCTTTCTGATATGATCAACTCCACTGCTATCTCACACAACTTCAATTTAAGATTGGCCAAAATGAGTTTGTCGATTTTTTTTTTATGTTTACTAGGACAACTGCCGATTTTGGGCAACCTGAGCATTCAGCATCATTTTTGTCTGTACAACCATGTTTAAAGTCAGCGTACCATCATTTAAATGTTGTTTCTGATGAAGCAGAGTTTGAATAACATTTATCAAGCTATTGCCTTGCTTGAACAGTATTTTTTTCCATCAGAAAGCAATGCTTTATCAACACACAAAATTCAGATTTTTCCATTGTTCTGAAAATTTGCAACAGTGGCTTCACTTAAATAACTGTAATTTGTAAACTAATAATTTGATTAGTCTCAAATTTTGTCATGTACTATTTGATGGTTAGTACTTCATAAAAAGCATATGGACTTTTTATTAATGGTGCCCTCTATATGTCATGTCCTGGACTTATTGAGTGATGTGTTATAATTGTGTAAAATATATTCCGAGAAGAAAATCTGTCTAACATAACACAGTAAATCAACTTTCCTAGCAGCAGACTTAAGAATTGATTCAATATATTTTTTGTGCTTCATGTCAACTGAAAATGTTTGCCTGAGAAGGTGCAGTGAGTCAATAAATTGAAATGAGGAATGTTAAATGTTAAAACAAATTTAAATATAATTGCTTTGATTATTTGTAAATTCAAGATAGCATTCAGAAATAGATATATACACTATATGTTGTAACCCTAAAAGGTTACTGTGTGAGTAATCACCAAAATAGATGTTGGGAATAATAGTATATCAACAAATACAAGACTCACATGCTTTTGTGAAGTAGATATTCTGCAAGTAAACTGCTAATCAGGATAATCGCTTTACTCTCCCCTTTACTCCAATAGGGTCCATGTATTTAGGAGGATAAGAACATGCTATTACTGTATATAGGTAGGTATGCAACATGTAGACATTACTTCAAAAGCTTTTTATATATTCTTCCAAAACTGCATTTGATTCATGCAATGAAGGTGGTATGGATTTTTTATTTTTTATTTATTTATTTTTTTTTGCAAAGCTAATGATTCCTTATTCATTTTGTTTTTATATTCAAACACTCAACCTTTAGCACTCTGCATTTTTAATATTAATTCTCACTGCATCCTTTTTCATGGCTTCTCAGTTGTAGTATCTTTATTGTTAATTTCACTCAAAGTTGTTTTCTGTTGCCATAGCAGGATATGACAAACAACTATGAAATTCAAACATACTATTCTTCAAAGATCAGGGTCACTTTCAGTGTCAGGGTAAACTTTTTGTACAGCAAATAAAGTCACATACAGAGTGATAAAGGTTAAGAAACAGTGGATGATTTGAAAGATATAAATCAATGAATTAATGAATGTTGCTTTGTTTTATTGTGATTTAGGAATGGCCAAGAAGTGGAAATGTATCATAACAGCCAAAACTTTAATAGTGTAATCTAGAATTGATTATTAAGATTTGATTGTGAACCTTAGGTATTTTGTAATAAAGTGAAGAGGAAAACATTGTACATTTTATTTATTTGTACAAATGTTCAAAATTTCATTTTAAAATGTTTTTTTTAAATTGTTTCACCCCAAGCAAGATAACAATATGAATTGTATGCATGGTTGTTGGGGGGGGGGGGGGGTTAAAAGAGATGAAATGGAATGAGATGACTAAGAATGGGGAGAATTGAAGAAAGGACAAAAAAAGCAACAGATGTCAAGATGACAGAACATGGCAATTGACATTGCATTTAAATTTTTGAAGACTGTATTTAGCCGGGAAGCAAGAAATCAGAAGAGAGTTCCACAGATAGAAAGTGCAAGATAAAAATAAAATGTTAGGATAGAAATGATGATTGCATCTAGCTAGCTTCAAAGTAAAACGTTCAGACCTAGTTGCTAATTGTTTTGCTTGGTTAAATTCATGTATTTGGGGTACCAGGAAAAAAAGTTCCTCAGAGTATTTGCCATGAAAATATTTTTAGAACAGACAGAGGGAAGCTATGTCATATCAGAGAAAAACTGACTGGAGATGAGATGCCTGGTCAAGGTCAATTGTATTGCAGATTCTTTGGATTTTTTCAAGATTAACAGCAGAAGAACCAGACCAGATATGGTGACAGTATTTAATACACAGACGAATGGTAGTGTGGTGGTAATGATAAAAGCATATTGAAATATACTCTTTCCTTTTTATTAATAAAATGGCAGAGAAACTCTCTCTCTCTTTCTTTCTCTTTCTATACATACATCCTTTCCTTCTTTTCTATAGCCTAAACATAGCTTACTTAGTCAACTAACTGCATGTGAAAACCAACCTATTACTAATTCTCCCACTAAAATCAAAGCAGAAATGTGTAGGCAATAAGAAAATATAAAAGAACAACACACAACGGGCATAGTTCTCTTCCCGCTTTACTTCACTCTTAAGTGGCACATAGGCCACACACACACGTGTGTGTGTGGAGCCTCATGACATTGCTGTTGGAAATTAAACCAATACCAACCAGCCAAAGGAAGATGTGCTGAACCTAAAATTAATTCAAGAGACAATCTATACCCTTAAATACCAGAAAAAAATTATAATATGACACATGCCAAGAACAACCTACTACTATGTTACACAGAACACACACATAAAACCAAATATGATATATTCACGTGAAACTCTTTATATCCTCAACACTGAAATGCACATAAACTGATGAATATTTACATATAACAAAAACATGTAAATTAATGGAGTCAACAGCAAAAATAAAAATGATGATATAGTTCATACAAACCTAACCTTGATTCATTTATAATCACAACGTACCACTAAAACATACTGGTCACCCCAACATTCATCTATATGATAGTAGATTTATAAATAAGGATGGATTCTGATGAGAAAAACTGAACCAACCTTCTTTACAGCAGAAGTAGCAATTGACTTTATATCGTCACTTTATTTCATGTCAGTGGAAAACGTGAGGTCAAGAAGGCATAGAGTGTTGCTCTCCTGGAACTCAGCATCAGCCATCTTCATTGTAGGTAGAAAATGTTCTTTGGGGTGTTTAATATAATCAGATTTGTAAAAGTAAAAATATAACTACTTGAAAAAGGTCTTTTACAAGTTGATTATACAATTCTTGCTATCTGAAAAAATTCACTGCTTTTTGGTTCTATTATCTCTGTTAATTATATTTGAACTAATAATTACATATCTATTATATTAACTGCAGTTAAAATCATAGAATCATTGCAAAATCCATGATCCTTTCAATGGCTGAATATTATGCGCTTTGCCATATGGTTTTAAATTTAGTATTGTCCTTTTCTCAGACAGGCAGCCCACTGACTTACAGTTCAGTCTGTCCTGCTATTTAATTCATAGCTGGGGTAGGGAGAAAAGAGATATATTCAGAACTTTTACAAGTGTATTTGAGCAAAAGTAAATATAATGAACTTCACTTGAATTTGAAACTTGCTCACCAATTTCTCATTCTAAGCTGCTAACCAGCACCTAAACTTTCTACACATCCAATAATTATAGTGCAGTTTTATCAACAATTTTCATTTTAATTTAGTTTTTAGGCTAGCAGTGTGGTTTAACAAGCCTACCTGTGGTGACAAAATAATTTGTTGCTAACATGTTTCTTACTCAGCTTCACTTCATAGGTGTATAACTTGAAATATCAAGAATTCCAAAACCAAAAGATGAAGTAAGGAAACAACCAAATAACATTCTAACTTGGTTCAAAAATTTTGTGACCAAAAATAAACAAAATTCTCTTCTTTTGTTTATTTGTCTGCTGTAGTTGAATCTAAATGATTTTCTGGCTGCTGCTGTTAGAGCACTAAAATATCTCTGAATTTTTCTTTTAGGACACTATAACTGCAACTAAAGGTCATATCAAATCAGTTATGAACAGTCTTGAGCTTAAATATTTTTGGAGGTATATCAAATGGTCTGTTAATTAGGCAACTGTTCATGATGAGTTATTGAGGCAAAGGTTGATTCATTAACTACAAATTTGTCAAGGAACTATAAATGGTAATATTGAAGTTCTAATTGTTCGCAAGAATGATTTCAAAACAGAAAAAAAACATTTGTTTCTAGAGATGGTTAATCACTTTTGTTGATTTACTAACACCTGAATTCAGTTGAGAACAGTTTTTCTCTTCTTAATAAATAGGGTGTATACAAAAATAGAATCTATGAGGGAAAGACTTTTTAGTGAGGCTGAGAACTATTCAACACATCTTCATATGTATTTATACTATATAAAGGATCATAGTGTAGTAGAATTGTTTTATGTAATATCAACTTTATGTCTCTATATAAGAAGATTCTATTACTGCTTGCCACTGGTCTTCACGCCTCAAAAAATATCAGCTTGCACCCTCAACCCCCAAAAGTTTTTTTTAATCGAGTTCAATCTATGTAAGCCACTGAGGCACAAGGGGTTTCTAGGTGAGGAAGAGCTAGAAACAGAAACATTGTTAATGAGTGAGAAGTGAGAATAAAAGAAGAGTAAGCAGGAAGACAGTATATAGCAACTGACATTGCATTTACATTTTTGCAGATTAAAGTTATATGGAAAGCATGGAACAAGAAGGGAGTTCCACAAGTGAAAAGTATGAGAAAAAATTGTTTACATAGAATTTACAGAAATGGAACTGTTAAGAAGTCAGTTCACACCCTACCCCACTCAACCAACAGTTTTTTTGCATTTATGTACTTATGAATAAAGACACATGCTCATTAGAAGGTAGGCATATGAATGTGTTGTTGATGTTAGAATTCCTAGACACCACAGATAGCACTTCTATACATCAACAATCCAAAATTCTTAATCTTTCTCTCTAATATTTTATCTACAAAATTTAAATTATTGTTGTTATCAGGTATGTAGATAAGAAACAGATTAAAATCTTTAAATAAATGCTTTTTTCTTGACATCTTTTATTGGATTTCAAAAGTTATTGCTTGATTAAGATTTTAATCCAATTAGGTTAAATTTTTAGACATGATAGCTTTACTTTTGACATATGTAATGCTTGCTATTATTGACCAGATAAATCTAGTTTTCTTTTTTAATCTCTAATATCTTGTCTTTAAAATTTAATGTGAAATTTAGATTAGATTATTTGCAAAATAGTATTTATGAAATAAACTCTTCAAATGATTAAGTACTGTTGTGATAATTGTATGTCAGACTGGGTCTCTCTTATGATTTGTGTTGGGATGCCTTTAATAAGCAGTGGAATGAGAACAACCTACCCCCGCTCCAGATTAAATAAAGAGTTCAGTTATCCAGATCGATATACATCTGTAGAAGGCCAGAGGGCACAACAGCTGAAACATGATGATAACAACAAAGATGAGGACAACAGTCCAAATATAAACAGTATAAATAATGATAAATCCTCATCCTATAAATTGCTTGACTTAGAAAAGCAAAATATTTGACTATTCAACTTATATAAGATATTCAGTATTCGGTTCAAACTAATCTTTTGCTTTTAATTATGAAAACATTTCTACTGAACCATTTCCAGTAACAATCTTCTGATGGTCTCTTCCAGTATTTGTTTTTCTTTTCAAGTTCCAAAGGTTTTGTGAAAGGTATAAGCCATGTATTTTCTTCCTCTTCCCTTAAAAGGATTTGTCAAATAAAACCAAAGGGAGATAACTTGAGTGTAATTTCCAACATTATAATTAGTATAGAAATGAATGGTGTTATCTATTTAATTTATGTTTTCAAACGTTTATTTTTTAGAGCAGACATATATTTGGTCATTAAATTACTAATGATAAATAATGTTTAACAGTATATAGTAAATGTTTTACATTTAGGCAGTTACATTTTTTTTCATACATTTTGTTGATAAGCTAAGTTGATTTTATAGCAGTAGTTTGCCTACTATCCAATGGATATTCTCTCATTTCTAACTTATTTGATCATTTTATCAACTTTTTTTATATGATTTCACATTTATATATTAAAGTATTTAAGATTAATTGTAAATGTTTTCACCGTGCCAAGGATTAAGAATCAACAATCCATCACTTTAGATGCCATTTTACTGCTAAACATAAATACACACAATTAATACAGAGAAAGATTCTCAGTTTTAAATTTCAATTTTTTATCATCTGGATTTTAGATGTAAAATTTATCTTATTTCATTCAGCTTTTTATCACATTTGCTCATATTTTTATTTTATAGTCATTAATTTTAAAGATTCTGCATTGTAGCAGTAGATAGTTTTATGGGAAAGGAAGATATATTGCATGATCCTGGATGTTGAGATAATTTTTCTATGTAATCCATGATTTTTCCAGGAATTGCTATTAATTTAATATAAATTTAATGTGGAAAACTGCATTCAATAATATTAAAAAGAAAACATTTATATGCAATTGATTTAAAAAATAATAAAAAAGTGATTATTTATAATCAGTTCTGATAAAATGATAAGTGATAAGCAAAGTTTGATTGATAAAAATGATAAAAGATATAATCAGAATTCAAATGTTGAAAACCACATGCAAAAATATTAAACAGAAACAAGTTATAAAGAATAAAATTTATTATGAGAAGCATTAGTCCCTCACTTATGTACTTATGTAGTTAGTCTCTCTTTTTGAATTTCACATATTTTGGTGTAACTTTTTTCTACTGAACCAAAATTCAAATTTCTTTTCAAAATGTAGCTAAGGAGGTGTCTTATCTAACTGTTTAACCTGTTTGAAATTTGGTTGAGAACTAAATTATTGGTGAAGCTTGGAAGCTGCCTTATTCGACAGAGTATGGCATGCCGGCCTTCTACAGAAACTGCGAAGCTATGGCATAACTGGGCTTTTGTTGGACTTAATCCGGTCATTCCTCTCTAACCGCACACTGAAGGTGGTATTAAACAGACATGCCTCCCAGAACTACTCTACAAATGCGGGTGTACTCCAAGGCTCTATCTTAGGTCCTACGCTCTTTCTAATCTATATCAATGATCTTCCCGATGCCATAAGATCACAAGTAGGCATGTACGCCAATGATACCACAGTTGACCTCAATCAAAAATCTGGTGTTGGTGACAAGGTGAACCTCACTGCCGACCTTGGAAAGGACCTCCAATCCGTGGTGGATTGGGGTAAGAAATGGCTCGTAAAATTCAATTCTTCCAAAACGAAGCTGCTGTCAATTAACCACCACAGACAACCGCACATCCCTCCCATTAGCATGGAACAGGCTTGCCTCCCAGAGAGTAAATCACTATGCCTGCTTGGCCTGACACTCTCAGCAGACCTCAAGTGGAATGACTACGTCTAAATCTGCAGCTATGAAAGTCACTCTCTGTGCAGGGCCCAGAAATTCTTTCCGCCTGAATCTATTCTGCAATTATATAAATCCACCATCCACCTGTGTATTGAGTACTGCTGCCACATCTGATCGGGTGCCCCTTCTATTCTCCTCGGGGTTCTTGACAAATACAGCGAAGAATCTGTAATGTGATTGATACCGACTTAGCTGACCGCCTGCAGTATCTCTCTCACCAGTGTGACGTGGCTTCCCTGTGCCTCTTCTATAAATACTTTCATGGTTTTTGCTCTGACGAACTTAAATCACTGGTGCCCCCTAGATGTGAATTTGTATGCGATACTAGATTGACAACTAGGTCCCACCCTTTTACAGTAAAACCGATGAAATGTAACCGCAATTTCTACTCCAACAGCTTCTTTCCTTGCACTTCCCGCCTGTGGAATTCCCTACCGCATACTTGCTTCCCTGATGGCTACAACCTCCAGGAGTTTAAATGTAATGTCAATAGACACCTCCTAACACACTAACTCACACCCACTCTCTCCAACTCTCTCCCTATGTACATCCTAAATCATCTATCACCCTCCTTCTGACATTTCCCATACCCAATCCCTCTATGTAACCCCCTGCACTATAGTGGCAGTGGAATGCCTTGCTTGGGGTGACACGATTAAAAAAAAAAAAGAAAAAAAAGATTCACTCTATACCAGACTTAAGAATATATTCAACCGCTACTGTGGTTGAATGATTCAGGCAAAAATGTATGAAATGTACCCTACTTTTGGAATATTCTATGGTAGATTAACACTCAGCAGAAGATGTTTCACTTTATTCATGAATAACATGTCTACCTCTTAGTTCAAATGGTTGTAATTTTGTTAAGCTTCATGTACAAGCCCAGATTTAAATGCTGATTTTTTAACCTATTTGTTTCAAAAGTGAGGTAGTGGGTTATTGAAAGAAAACTCTAATTAATATTGGGTTTTTATTTTGATTTTTATAAGTAGGTATTACTGTGTTGAAGACAGATTAATTCATTTTAATTATTTCATTGATTAATGCTACTACTTGCAGCAGATATCCTTCCACCTCTATTTTGGTTTTCATCTACTTCTTTATCCAGGCACCTAACTGAAAATACAATATAGTGAGTCCTGCACTAGAACTTGTATTGTGTTCAAATACATTTCAGATGTTGCTATAAATGGTATATTTCTTTTTTTGTCAATTCAAAGAAAGAAAGTAAATTGCTTATTTTATAATGATTGTTATTTTCAATTTGTTTCTCAGCTTGTGATCTGGCAAGATGAATATCATATGGTTTTGGAAGATTTTGGTTTAAGCTGAAAGTTTTTTGACTTCATGCTATACAATCTAGAACATATAAAAAACTGGAAAAATACATATAAGGTATATTTTCATTTGAATGTGAAATGGTACTCTTGTTGATTTCAGCAGAATTTTGTTTTCTGAAGGCAGCCCACCCAAGGCTTATTTAGTGTTTTACTGCATTTGGTAATTCTTACAAAATGGCTTATAACCGAGGTATACAAAATTAATTACATTTTTTGAAAGAATGAAGGCAAATTGGTTACATTTCTACTAATGGTTATTTTGACTTTGTTTATAAGCTTGTGATCTGCTCATCATATTCATTTTAATAATTTCATCCCAAGCAAAGGAATAAAACCAGAGATAAAAAGAGGATATTATCAGAAAATTAAAGAGTCTGAGAAAAAAATTATTATTATGGTGCAAGGAGAATAAAAGAAGAAGATTCCAGAAGATGATAATTGCTTTTAAATTTTTGAAGATCAAAGTTGATTCTAAAACAAGAAACTGGTTTTAAAGCAAAACTCTAAAGCAAGAGAGAGAGTTCCACAAGTGAAAAGTGTGAGAGAAGAAACTGTTAGCATAGAACTTACAGCTACATCTGTCCATTTCAACTGTAAACGATAGAACCTTGCCACGAATCTAGTATTGTGCTTAAATTTGGAAAGTTGAAGCTTTGGAATATTTCCAGACAGATAAAACCTGATAAGTGATAAGCAAAGTTTGATTGACAAAAATGATAAAAGATATAATCAGAATTTACATGTTGAAAACCACATGCAAAAATATTAAACAGAAACAAGTTATAAAGAATAAGATTTATTATGAGAAGCACTAGTCCCTCATTTATGTTAGTCTCTCTTTTCGAAATTCACATATTTCTTTCTTTGAATTGACAAAAAAAGAAATATACCATTTATAGCAACATCTGAAATGTATTTGAACACAATACAAGTTCTAGTGCAGGACTCACTATATTGTATTTTCAGTTAGGTGCCTGGATAAAGAAGTAGATGAAAACCAAAACAGAGGTGGAAGGATATCTGCTGCAAGTAGTAGCATTAATCAATAAAATAATTAAAATTACTTTTACACTGTCATCCGAGCCTCCAGTATAGACTACATTTCAATATGTTGTGTCATGGCTCGTACCATGTGACATCCGGTCACCTGTATGTATAAAAGACAATGTGTGCTTAGCACGGGGGTTGTCATTATCACGGACTTCAGGAAGTAACACATACTACTGCGAGAGACTATAAACATTGTATATACATCTTGGTTGTACCACTCTGTTAATAAAGTAGTTTATCTACATTTCTCTGTGTGTCTTGTCATTCCGCAATACAACACAGTACTTGTAAAATTTTACCATTGTTAATACACTTGAAAAGGCTGAACAGATCAAATGTATCTGTGAATGGAGCCATGCTGAATATTTCAGTTAGGAAGAAAACAGAAATGAAGACAACAATTTTCAATTACCAGTTTGATTGTTTAACAATGAAATAATTTGCAAATATAGAAACAAAGGATAAGAAAAAAGGCTTTTCGGCATTTTAGGAGTTATACAGAAAATATCAGACTAAAAAGAGTAGAAGACAAAATAATCATATTTGCTTTGTGTGTGAAGAAAGATAAGTTGCTGATAAGAGAAACACATTTTCATATCAGTGAATAATATTGGTTTCCGATAGTTTTCTAATGCAGGTGAGAAGCAGGGCCAAGAGGAAGCCAAAAATATATTTATTTTGTGTGCTGTACTAGGGTTGAAATACACTGAAGTTGTACTCATATATTTTTCAGGTTTTTGTTTCAAAACTGAAATTAGTGTCAGGTATTTTGAAGGAAAAAGAGTGGTTAACAGTAATTTATTTACTTTATAGGCTGATTTATTAAGACCATATTATAGCAATAATTTATATGTATTACACACTCTCTCTTGCTCTCTCTCTCTCTCTCTCTCTCTCTCTTTTCGCATATATATATATATATATATATATATGAGTTGGGACTTCATATATATAGATATATGACTTGGTTTTAGATATATATATATTACTTTAAAAACTTTATTAGCAGTCTCAAGAGCCCTTTCATCCAACATTTCATCAGGAGAAAATTGTTAGAATTATAAATCAAATGAAAAGAACAGCAACAAAAATGAAGAGCAAAAAAAGGAGAAACACGCTAAAATAAATATACATAAAAATATATATATTTATAATGAGGGGAGGAGAAATCGCATTTAAATAATTATCAAGGGACAGTTAAAATAAAATATCCCCCAACAAATAAAGAGACTTCTACTCCAACTTTTACTCCAACAGTTTCTTTCCTCACACTTCCCGACTGTGGAATTCCCTTCCACTCGATTGCTTCCCCGATGCCTACAATCTCCAGGAGTTTAAATGTAAGGTCAATAGACACCTCCTAACACACTAACCTGCTTCCATTTTATCAAACACTCTTCCCATCTGCCCAACCCTCATCCTCGGTATCCTTACTCATCTGTCACCTTCCTCCTGACATTCCCTATGTCTAACTACTCCTTCTCTTTACCTTCCCCTATGTAGCCCCATGCGCAATAGTGGCAGTGGAATGCCTTGCTTGGGGTGAGAGGATTAAAAAAAAAAAAGACTTCACAAAATCCTTCTGCCAGCAAAGAGAAGGCTTCTATAAGGATATGCAGACTGATTCCGAAATCTTTAAATGATTAGTAGAACCAGCTACATGTAAAATTTTGAACCACTCTTTGCTATACAACTTGGCACAAGCTATATTCTTTACTAGGTGTTGAGCAATAGCCGATTCCATATTTGTAGAGGAAAGATAATGTATGTTATCTATTTTGCCAAATAGCTTAGCTTAGAAGATACATGTTGATTAATTCTTGTTTTCAAATGTAAGGTTGTACGCCCCACATAACCAGCAGCATATTGGCAATTAAATTCATATCCCAAATTATTTAATTTGATGAAGGGCAATTCATTCTTATGAAAAGACAGAAACACAGACCTAGTCTGAAAAATACAATGCAGAGCAACAGACGAAAAACAACCAGAAACTGACTTGCTAACCTGCTTAACCAAACTCTGGCCCTTATCCCCAAGTTCAAGAAACCTTCAAATAAACCAGACACTTAGAAGGCCCCTTAGAAGACTGTTAATAAATTCTGTGTTTTTAAGTAGTGTACAAGTTTTGTACCTCCAAATATTTGTTTATATATATAGATATATATATATATATATATAAAATTGGAATTTGACACACACACACACACACACACACACGTGTTCATCAGTTACCTTGAGAAAGGAAGAATCATCAGCAGCATTATTAGTGTGTTTGAAGGAAGAAATCACCAAAACTGAAGAAGAAAAAGTGATCTTTCACCAAGACAACACACCATGACACAAGTCAATCTCAGCAAAAACAAAACTACATGAACTGCACTTTGAATTGCTTCTGCACCCACCATATTCTCTAGATCTGGCTTCCAGCAACTACTGACTGTTTGCAGACCTCAAAAGAATACTCCAGGAAAAGAGATTTGGCTCTATTGAAGAAGTGATGTTAGAAACTGAGGCATATTTTAAGGCCAAAGACAAGTTTTCCTACAAAAAGGCATCAAATTGTTAAAGAATTGTTGGAATCAGTGTATCAGCCTAGAAGAAGAACAACTTTTAAGCAAAATTCGACTTGATGAATAAAGTTTTGCCTAAAAGTTGTTTTTTTTTTAGTTAGGCCCTGTATTTATTGAGTGATATATATGCATATATGAATTAGGATTTCATATATATATATGTGTGTGTGTGTGTGTGTGTTGGGATTATATATATTTATATATATATGGGTACATGGTCAATTGATTAGAACATATGCTTTCTGACCATGAAGCCTGGGTTTGAATCTCACCATGGTCAGTTTGTCAGGAAGGTGACTTCTTGGTATTATCTGTCTGGAGGAGGCAATTCCAGTGTGTGACATCTTTGGAAAGTGCATGAAAACCATACCACATGTTGAACCAAGTCTTGTGAGTGAAACTTGGTAGATGGTTGTGCTAGCTTGAAGTCACATGTCATCTTGACCAAGTTTTTGGGCGTTCTGGCCTTGTTCAGATTGTTGTTCATGCCTGATAATGCAATCTCACCTAGAAACTGAAACTAAGGTCTACTCAGCATAGTTGCAGTATAAATTGCAGGTGGGCTCTGTGGGTGTTGTACAAATAAAAGTGTGCCTGAGCAAGCATCTGCAATAGGAATTAGCTAGCTGCCATTTTAGACAAGCATTTCCGGATATGAATGGCTAGCCATACATACATACAGTGTATATATATATGTATATATATATTGGGATTACACACATGCCATGTATACATACAATGTATATATAATGTGTGTATATATATATATATATATATATATGTATAAATTGGGATTACACCCATACACACACATATATTTGTATTATTGACAAGTATGTTACATACATAGTTTGACAGATTTCCATGTATATTTAAATAAAACCTAATTGAGCTATGGTCAGAGAAATGTAATGTGAGTCCTCTTCTTGTAGCATATCTAATGGAATTATTTATGAATTTCTATTGAAATAATAATTCACCTCCAAAATCTAAATGACTGCAAACCAATATTATTCATGAAATTACATGTCCTTTAAAGAACTGTGTTCTTCATGAATCTAAATTCATTACTAAATACCTTGAATATATCTATAAATGCAATTTCTTATATCTACAACAGTTCCAGGATCTTCCAGGTCATTGATTTCTTTTGTTTCTACCTTTTCAGTCAGTTCTTTTTCTACAGGTAGCCTAAAATGAATTTTATTGCAATTTTTTTATCACTCATTATCTAATCTGTAAAATAAAGAATAAACAATGTTTATATGTTATACGTGAAAATATAAAATAAACATTTCAGTAATGTTTTCCACGTTCAGACACCTCTTTATTGTCATATTGATGATGTTTCGGTTATTGTATGTTCCAACCTTCTTCAGGTGATTGGAATTTTGATCTGAACCTTTTATTTGGTTCTCGTTCCAAAAGTCAGGCCACTGTTGGACATTTTTAGTTATCACCATTTAATTCAACTCTCTAATTTTTTTGTTTGCCATTGCTGTCACCAGATATTGAACTCCCAACTCTTTGGGTCAATTCACGGGATTCAAACAATGCTTTTTATCCACTGTGTCCTTAAGGACATCAGTATTTGAATTTTTGGCACTTATAAACAACAGTGATTGGACAACAAGTATCAAATTAATGATATATCATGGAAATACAAATTCCATGAAAATTTGAAAAACTTTTAACTCAACCTGGTATAATACAATAATTAGTATATAAGAAAGTAGTGAGTACTTGGAAAACCACTGTATAGGCAATGTACTTATAAATGAATAAATGACCAATATATAGGCAATGTACTTATTAATGAATAAATGACCACTATATAGGCAATGTACTTATTAATGAATACAGTCATTGTTAATCTTGATGCTGACTGGTCCATATAAGGCAAAGAAGAGACAACCAATCATTCATGTTCCAACAATTCTAAATATTATGATAATTTTTTTATTTTGGAATTAATGCAGACGTTAAAGCTGTTGTTTGTTGTGTTGTGGTGTAATGGATATCAGTTCAGAATGAGAAATCAGAGAACTGAGTTCAAATTCCAATTGAATTTGTTGTATTCACTTAAGCACAAATATCCTTGGGAAATCTTTTTGCCTAGTCAGTCATGTCTCGAAAGAGGCATGATCACCCAAGTGTGTACCATGTATGGCATTTAACTGACTGACTGCTATATAATCCAATCTAAAAATATAGCATTTATAAAATAAATCAGCATAAATTACTTCTCATCTTTTCTTACTTAGAAAAAGTTTTGTGCCATTTTATTTAAACAAATTAATTCTTCTTCTATATGATGTGTCTCTTCAGGGCATTGATGATCATGGCTCTCTACAACTACCTGTCTTTTGTATTTCTTTATCCACTATATTTTCCAAACCTCGATCTACCATTCATTCACTCAAGCTCTCTGGGTAGCTTATACATTGTTTAGGTTTATCTTTCATGCTTTTAATCTATCCTGTAAATAAAAATGTTTTTCCTCTTTCCTCATTATGTTCTCTAAAAATTTTGACTATCTTTTCCTGATGTTAATTATAAATGTTCTTTTTGTTTTCATTGTCTCTATGGCCTTAAGTGGCCTTAAGTCTCTTCTCCATCTGTGAGTAGATTATCCAGCATTCATTACGATATAGAAGGACTGATATTACATAACAGTTCAGTACTCTTTTCTCGTAATTTTTTCTTTTTCTTAATACTTTGCTTTGCTTTTGGATTCTTTGGCATTTTTCAGTATTCCAATGCACCTTCAGATTTCAGTGTCATACTTTCCATCTGTTAAAATTACTTACTGTATTCCTGTTCCAGCAATTCATAGTAGAAAATTCAATTTGCATCCTACCAAACAAGGAATAAATTTTTTTCACTTCAGATGTTAAACACTGTCCAGGATGTATTCAGGATTCTCTGCATTTGGGATTTTTATAAAATATCTTCCCTCGAAATACCTTCTTCTCTGATCAGTAAAAAGAGAAAAACAAGTACTTAAAAACTAACCAATACTGCTTTAAATTGTCTCCGTTTTCTGGTTTGTACTGCTTCAAAAAAAGAAACGTTCTATGTGGAATATATATCAGAATGTAATGGGTTCTCTGAAAAATGGTGGAAGCAACAAAAATAATTCAAAGAATAAATTCATTTGTTTGAACACCACTTAGAATGATAATGACTCATCTCAAAATGATAAACATTTATTTTAAATGCATTGCTATGTGAGAATTTAGTTTTTAATAATGTCAGTTGAGCAATGTGAACATTTAGGAAGTCTTAAGAAAAAAACTACCAGAAAACTAATATTTATAATCAGAAAGTGATAGTATAACAATTAAGAGAAAAGGCTTAGAAATTTTAACACTTACAAGGCAGACGTAAGGAAAAAGAAAATGGCAGAAAACAAGTATTCTGCTTAATGAATTGCAGAACAAGGTAAACAAGTTACTTAGAGCAAAGACTTAAGGGCACATCATGTTGAAACTCCAGTTCCTGAACGATCACCAAAGTTAAGCAAAATTGAGCCTGGTCAGTATTTATATGGGTAACCTCTTGGAAATACCAGGTGCTGTAAGCTTTGATGTGGAGGTGGTTAGGGTTAGATAATGGCTTGGAAGTGTTAAGCTGAGTTCCAATTCCTGTTGTTTGGTTTTGTCATATTTTGTTCAGATACATTGAGAAAGGTATAAATTCACCTCTTCTCCCTCATCTATGGATTAATTAGTAAGACTTGTATCACTAAACCATTATCTCCCCACCCCACAAATTTTTACAATTTAAAAATATTTTCTTGCTTTAAATAACCTGTAAAGGGTTTATAAACAAAGAAAAATCAATCAGTGATACTTAGAATAACAAAAGACAAGGAAGCTGTGGAGAGACATTAAGGTCAATGTCATGAAGGAGATGGCATATAAAAGTGGAGCATCAAAGATAGTGATTACCTGAATGAGTGACAATATTTAAATATGAATTGAAAGCATTTTTTTTTAATAATGCTTACAGTTGTATTACAAGAGACTTTTTTCTTAGCTTTTTTGAGTGGCCTTTTGGCAAACTAAGTTCTGACTCATAAGTACAACATTTAGATAATTAAACAAAAGATAAATATAAGCAAAGATCATTAACAATTGTAGTTAAATAATAAACACAGTACTAAAAACAATACTAAATGAATTTGTGAGATAAAGAAGTATGTTTTCCTTCTTAATGTAATAATTTAAGTGTGAAGATAAGTTGCTTTTTTTTTTTGCTAATTTTATTTTGTTTTTTAAATAATAAAAGATCTTGTGTAAGTTCTTATTTTTTACTTTTCTCTTTCACGTACACAAACACAGATATAATTTCCTTTATCAATGTTGGTCAAAGAAAACAAATGCTAGAAGTTTCTTTCTTTTTTTTTTTTAATCATATCACCCCAAGCAAGGCGATAACGCCACTGATGCGCAGGGGGCTACGTAAGAGTAAAAAGATTGGAAAAGAGAAAGCCGGAAACCACATCCTAAACAGGAAACAAGGGTATGAGCCTCCCCACCTGTTCAATAGATGTGGGTGGTGTGTGAACCGGGCAATAGTTTAGTCTATCTACTCCAATTGAAAAAAAATAAAGAGAGAAAAGAGTAAAAAGATTGGAAAAGAGAAAACCGGAAACCACATCCTAAACAGGGAACAAGGGATGAGCCTCTTCACCTGTTCAATAGATGTGGGTGGAGTGTGAACCGGGCGATAGTTTAGTCTATCTACTCCAATTGAAAAAAAGAAATAATAAAAGAAAAGAGTGAAAAGATTGGAAAAGAGAAAACTGGAAACCACATCCTAAACAGGAATCAAGGGATGAGCCTCTTCACCTGTTCAGTAGATGTGGGTGGAGTGTGAACCAGGTGATAGTTTAGTCTATCTACTCCAATTAAAGTGATTTATATATCTTAAAATGTCAGCTAGCTCATATTACTTACCTGTGTACTCCCCCTGCTGCAATATCAATTTCCATAATAATAGTATCTACTTTGAGAGCAGGCAAACATACATATTTTTTCATCTCAAGGTTCTCAACAAAATCCAATGAGAATCTGTAATGTATTCAATTCTGATTTAACAGCTCGACTTCAGTTACTGTCTCACCAACGAGATGTGGCTTCACTCTATTTTTTTCTACAAATATTTTCATGGCTTTTACTCTGATGAGCTTCTTCTCTTGGTGTCCCTCCTCTCCCAACCACATGAACTTACTAGTGCTACTAGATTGGCATCTAAGTCCCATTTTTTTATTGTTGAAATAGTTAAATGTAATTGCCATTTCTAATCTAGCAGTTTAATTTCTTGCAATTCCCACCTGTAGAACTCTCTTCCATATACTTGCTTCCCTGATAGCTACAATCTCTAAAAGTTTAAATGCAACATCAGTTGCCTTCCCCCACTTCCCTAAATTCCATTCATTTCTTATCCATTCTTAGGCATCTTCTGTACCTTTTTTTCTCTCACTGTAACCCCCTGAGCACTAGTTGCAGTTTTGCCTTGCTTGGAATGAAATCGTTATAAAATATATATACATACAAGTCAACCATCCGTCCGTGCATGGAGTACTGCTGCCATTTATGGTCAGGTGCCCCTGCCGTTCTCCTCAGTGTTCTTGACAAGCTCCAAAGGAGAGTCTGTAATGTGATAGGTACTGATCTGGCGACTCGACTGCAGCCACTTTCCCATCGTCGAAATGTGGCCTCCCTCTGTCTCTTCTATAAATATTTTCATGGCTTCTGCTCGGATGAGCTTAAGTCACTGATGCCTCCTCAACAGGTGTTTACCCGTGCAACCAGACTGGCAACTGGGTCCCACCCATTCACAGTCAGGTTAGCCAAATGCAGACGACAATTCTACTCTTGCAGCTTCTTCTCTCGCACTTCCCGCCTGTGGAACTCACTCTCGTATTCTTGCTTTCCTGACGGCTACAACCTCCAGAAATTTAAAAGCAAAGTTAATACTCACCTACTAACCACTGGACTCTAGCTCTCTCCCCTCCCCTGTATAATCTTCACTTTCTCTCCGCCCATGTATCTGTCATTGCACCTGCTTTCTCAGCTTTCTATTGTTCCTTTCTAACTAGCTTGTACTCCTCACTCTTTTCTAATTAATCTTTCTACATTTATGTAACCCCCTGCACATCAGTGGCATTTCTGCCTTGCTCGGGGTGAAATGATTAAAAAAAAAAAATATATAAACCATCCAAAGACAGGCCTGTTTTGCTGTATCACAGCTTTTCAGTTCAGCTAGATTAACTGTTTGCCTCAAGCCAGGACTGAAACCTGATGGATTTAACAGCAGTCGGATAGTCATCCACCATATCATTGGCGCACGCCAAAGAAAGGCAAATTTCATAGCATGTAATGTTTTTACCAAATGTAAATAATGCCACCATATATATATATATATATATATGCATACACAAAAGAGTCAATAGATGTATTTCTTTTTATCCATCATTTTCATTACTTAAAACATTTTTTAGTGGCTACCCATATTTCAAACAGACATTCTAAAAAAAGTGGATCAAATAGTGATTTCTCTGAGAATGAAAGACACAGATTTGAATTCTGCCAGAAGGCAAATTTTCTTGATAGAAATTTCTTGAGTCCTGTGCAGACATATGGATGTAATAGGCACACAATTTTTATTTTTTGAACAGTGTATATTAAATATAAACTTGAAACAAAAAACAAAACTGAGGCATTTATTTCAAATATGGTTATCTATTAAAATAATGTTTTAAGTGATATAATACATACATAAATACAGACAATATATACATATAAAAATATAATATTACATATATAATAAATATAAATATAAATGCTAATTTATTATGGGTTCATAATTTGAAACATAGAAAAACTATGTAGAATTACGCACGTGCAAGATGCAGAAAAATCATGTTGGATTATGCACATTTGAGATATGCAAAAACATGTTGAATTGTGACAGGTTTCAGTTATGTAAAACAGAGTATACACATGAATATAAGTAGATACAAACCATCACTTTGAGCATTTAAGAAAAGAAATACTGCAGTTATGTGCACACACATGCAGTTACTACTGTATCATATGTAAGTTACATATAGTTATCAAATAATTCAATATTTAATATTTAATATTCTATAAAATCAACATGCTCTCTCTCACACCTCTTTCTTTTTCTCTCTCTCTCTCTCTATATATATATATATATATACATAAACACAAAAAGTGTACATTGAGACCAACAGCCAGCAATAACAGTTTGTTTTATATTTTATACTTTATATAATGCAATCTTCAGCCACTGAGCACTATAAAACAAATATAGCATATATATATATATATATATATATATATATATATATATATGAAAATATTTAAAAGCTCTACATTTTATATATATTGAGTACAACAACTGGTCTAATTTAATTCTGACCAATAACTGGTTAATAATAACTATATATATATATATATATATATATATATATATATATATATATGTGGTAATAATTTTTGTTATAAGTTTACAATAAAAGTATAGTATACTGTAACCCAAAAGCCGCTGTGTTTCAGTACAGCCTGACGAAGTGCTAATAAGATAGTATCAAAAGAAAATGGCTCTTGTATTACAGTAAAATATGTCTTTATTATTAACTTATAATAAAAATATTACCATATATAATGCTCTACTAAGTATTGAGCACTCTTAATAAAGTAAATCACTACAAACAGTGGATTGCTAACCCATTAATTTGTACTGTTTCTAAGATATGTGTGTGTGTGTGTGTGTGTGTGTGTAAATATTAAGAACAGTTTTAAAAGACAATGTGTATGACAAATTAGAAAAAATGTCAATAAACCTAGTCTGATGGAGTTCTAATGGATGAAATGCATCACATAAACTTTTCCAATTTGTCATACATCTTTTATATTTAAAAAAATAAATATATATAGTCACCTGTGGACAGGCTTGTTTTGCTATATCACAGCTCATCAGTACAGTTAGACATCTAATTACTGAAACATATATATTGAAAATCGATTTGATAACATGTTTCGCCATTCTAGGCTTTATCAGATTCAAACAAATTCATTAGGCAAATCTATTTTCAATTAAACATTTTCCATTTGTCAAATTTCATAAAAACTTTGTCTAGATCCTATATCTTATTTTAAACACACACACACACACACACACACACACACACACACACACACACACACACACACACACACTATATATATATATATATATATATATATATATATTATTTGTGTAGTATGTTTTTATCAGAAATAATATACTCTGTGTATTTTGATAAGTTTTATTCTGGGGAAAGTCTGATGCAGTGTTTAAATAATTTGATATTCCAGGAAATCAACACGTTGAAAGAGACAAACAAGTCCAGTGTTTTGGAGTTGCTCAATTGATACGATAAGAATATTAGGGAAATGTTCTCTGTTTTGTTTATTGATTTGTGTTTCTGGTTTCTGAGGTGAACACCTGAGAAGCAGGCATGTTACCAAGGAAGAAAGCAGGAAATAAAATAAACAGAACAATTCTTGGAAAATAAATGAAGATACAATCAGAACCTTTGAGAAAATCAAAAATAAATAAATTGATAAAAAAGAAAACATTAACCTTTGTATGTTCAGTTTGTATGTGAAAACATACAGTTGCAGAACTATTTGACATCAGGGAACATGTTATTAAAAAGACAACAAAGACTGCAATATTTGTACTTTGAAATGAATTGTTACAATTTTCTACTGAACAGGTAAAGAGGGGATCTGTTTTCTATTGTTATTTTTATATAAACTGAGCTACTTTAAGTTCATGTGTTTAAAATATATATTAAGTTTTTGCATTTCAGTTAAGTCAGAAATTTGACTTACTCCAAGTAGGTCTGCTGCTAGAAAAGTTTGTTCATTGTCATTCTAGATAATTTTTCTCCATAGAAACTATCTTAGACATTTATAAGCCTACAATTCATCCATGCATTCAATATTGCTGCCACTTCTGGCCTGGTGCTTCTGCTATATATTTAGAGATTATTGATAAAATATTAAGAAGACTCTACAATGCTATCAGTTCTGACCTACAATCTTGATTTCAGTCACTTTCCCAGCACCATAATGTAGCTTCTTTGTGCCATTTTCATAAAGTCTTTCATGGTAATTAGTTCTGATAAACTTTCCTCTTTTGTACCTAGAATTTATGAATTAAAGCACAGTACTTGGATGGTTATGTGCATTGTGGTGCAGTGGATATCAGCTTGGAATGAGAAATTGAAGTGTCAAGTTAGAATTCCGGTTGAATTCGTTGCATTCACTTATGTGCAAATATTCTTGGGAAAGGTATGAATCTGTTGCTTCTCCCTCCAGTTATTGGTGGGTTCTATAGCTTTGGTTGGCAACCAGTCTACAGCAGAAAGTAATGGCAACCCACCTACTATGGGGAAATTTTGTGCCCAGTCTGTCATGTATCTTCTGAGACATGATTGTCCAAGCATGTAACACATCTTATACTTAACTGACTAACTGACTTGGAGAGGATGAAAATGAAAAGGACACTTATAATTAACAGCTGAAATTTCAGGGACATGTAATGAGGAAAAAGGGCTTGGAGAATCTAATACTCACAGGATGGATAGAGGCAAAGAGAGACAGTGAAAGCAACATGTGATATACTTGATGGGCTTGAGCAAGCAGAAAGCAGAGCAGAGTTTGGGAGAAATACCAAGAGGAAAGGTGTTAAGAGCTACAATGAATAGGAGATTGTGAAGAACCATGATCGCCTATGTCCTGAAGAGACATGGAACATAAAAGAAGAAGACTAGATTGGCAGATAGGTCTCATCATTTTACAATTAAAATTGTTACATGTAACCATTTGTTATATGCTAATTGTTTCTTCTCTTAGTTTTCTTGCTTGTGAAACATTTTTTCTGACTTCTTGCTTTCCACTCAACTTTCATCTTAAATATTTTTTGTAATAAATTTTTAAAAAATATTTTAAGTACAATATGAATTGTTATCTGTCTTCTTAATTCCTGTTCATTTATTGTTTTCTCACCTTAATAATGTTTTCTTTTTCAATTATCATCTCACACTCAATAACCCCAACTGTCCTAATGGCTTTATAACCTTGCTTAGGGTGAAATGATTAAAAAGAAAGCAGTTGGTTTATTTCATTGAAAGCAACTCCTGAGTATTATTTGTAAATGGAAACTCACAAGTTAGAATTGAGTTACTATCCGTTAGTAGATAATGAGGCTGAAATAGATTTCCTCAGGATATAGAATTTGGGTTTCAATCTCACAGGAAATCATCTTCCTTATATATGATACCTACATAAGTGGTCTATCTTGAACATGGCAAGTACAGTATATGCCATGGTACCTTCTGTAATGTGGGATGCCCATTGCCATGGTGCCACAGAACAGATTTGTAACATTGAATGTTATCAGTAATAGTGTTTTTCTTGACTTTGATACTGAGTGGCTGTCATTAAAAACATGTACCTAACTGAATGCAAAGAAAGTGCAGTTTTAAGCCTAACAGTCACCTTTCTTCTATTTACTTTGTTTGGATTATTGTCCTCATCCTTATTTCCTTGTTTACAATGTTTCGGCTGTTGTACACTCCAGACTTCTTCAGGGTCTAGAAATTTTGAACTGATCCCTTAATTACAATCCCTGGAGTATATCATTCTCATTCCATGTGTGATACCACTTCTGGTAGCCATGTAGTTATCTCCCTTTAACCTAACACTCTAAGTTATTTGTTCACCACTGCTGTAGCACCTAAGAAGGCTGAAGTGTACAATGACTGAAACGTCATAAACATGACAATAAAGATGAGGACAAGAGTGTGAACAATGTAAATAGTGTAAATACTACCTCATCTCAGAAATATAGACAAATACTGTCACCTTTCTTGTTTTTCTATTGTCTTTTATGAGTATTTTCTTTTGTGATTTTTTTTATTGATATTAAATCACTAAAAGATAATTTTATAGTGACATATTGTGAGGGGGATGTGTGTTGTGGTGCAGTGAATATCATCTCATAACACAAAACCGGCAAGCCAAGTTTGAATTTCAGTTGACTTTATTGCATTCCCTTATGTGCAAATACCCTTGGGAAAGGTATTAATTCATCTCTTCTTGCTCCAGCTATGGGTTAAATAACAGGACAGACTGGGTACTATTGTCTTGGTTGGTAACCAGTCTACTGCAAAAAGTAATGGCAACTTACAGCAGGAAAAATTTTCTGCCCAGTCAGTCATGAGTCTTTCAAGACTTGATTGCCCAAGCGTGTGTCATGTATTGCACTTAACTGACTGAACGTGTTAAAACTGTAACACTAAAGAAAATGGCTTACTGCCTGGACAAAAACAGATTCAGACATGTCTAGCATGTAAAATATTCTTAAGTATATTTTACAAAAGAGAGACCTCAAAGTCAGATATTTTTGTGACAATCTCTTTCCAACTATGCAAAATTGAACTGTCATTCAATCTATAAAAAGTGCTTTGAGAGGTGAAAGAGAGTGTATAACTGCAGTAGTGTATAAGAGACATGTGATGTTAGATTGTTTGATTTGTACTACTTTGAAAGTTGAAGGAAACAGATTAGGAAACCTTATTAGAAGACAGAAGAAACTGACTACAAAACAAAGGACAATTAAAACGTGTTTTCCTATAGTCTGAGGTTATGTGTTTTAAATTATCTTTTTGTGATAACTGTGTTGTCATAATTTTATAAAAGTTCATGTGGTATGATTGTCAAAATTTATACTTCCTTGAAATAAGATATAACAAAAGACAGTCTTCTTTTTCAAACCTCATAATTTATTCTAGATATTATTATAGCAACATCAATAATGTGAATTATGATGATGATTTTTAAGTGCTTCTGGTCCTAGTAGGGAATGCTGGGAGCAAGACAGATCCAGTGGGCAGTTTACCACATCTCATGCTGTCTTTGTGTTGCATTAACTTTTCAGTGACCAATCTCATATGACTTATCTTTCTGCCTTAAGCCCAGGAACAGATATTAATGGTCTAGACATTTGACTTTTCACTGCCATATGTTATCAGATGTTTAGATATGGATGTAATTTTAGTGCCTTGTAATGGGTGTCACTTTCCTTAAAGATGCATATGGAATGGTAATTCAGGAAGATGAGATTTTATGCAACTTCTCTTCTTGAAAAATGGTATATCTTTAATATTCATTTATCTTATTATTGCTAGTGTATCTGTGCAGTACTCTAAGATCAACATCAGAATAAGTTCAGATTGAAGGTGCATAGATTATCTGGAATAAAATAGAGAATGCAAAAGCAGTTTTAAAACATTTAGATCTTGAAAACATCATGAAAATAACAAGAAATTTCATTAAAGCAGTGAATCAAATGTTTCATAATAATCCATGGTTATCAGAATAACTTCAAATTGAAGATGAATAGATTATCTTAGTACCTGGAATAAAACAGAGGATGCAAAAGTAGTTTTAAAATATTTAAATCTTGAAAATATCACGAAAACAATGACTCTTAGAAAACTGATTTTACAATAGTATCAGTCAGTGGTGTGGTGTATGTAGAAAATATTGAAAATATTTAAAATTGAATAAGTGCTCTGGGTGCAACTTTTAGTGGGATGCCACAGAATACTGAATAAATAATTTGTAATGCAATATTCGTTAATTAGGCTTGAAACATGAAATCCTTTGACAACATTCAATGCCAACAAACTGTCAATGTTGAATGATGCTAGTAACATCTTTTTACTGACCTTGATGCCAAGAAGATTTTTTTTTTTAAATCGTATCACCCTAAGCAAGGCAGTAACACCACTGATGTGCAGGGGGCTACGTAATAGTGAAAAGATTGGAAAAGAGAAAGCCAGAAACCACATCCTAAACAGGGAACAAGGGATGAGCCTCTTAACCTGTTCAATAGACGTGGGTGAAGTGTGAACCGGGCGATAGATAGATCTATCTACTCCAATTGAAAAAAAAAGAAACAAAAGTGAAAATATTGGAAAAGAGAAAGCCGGAAACCACATCCTAAACAGGGAACAAGGGATGAGCCTCTTAACCTGTTCAATAGATGTGGGTGGAGTGTGAACCGGGCGATAGATAGATCTATCTACTCCAATTGAAAAAAAAAAGAAACCAAAGTGAGAAGATTGGAAAAGAGAAAGCCGGAAACCACATCCTAAACAGGGAACAAGGGATGAGCCTCTTAACCTGTTCAAAAGACGTGGGTGGAGTGTGAACCGGGCGATAGATCTATCTACTCCAATTGAGAAAAAAAAAAAAGTGAGAAGATTGGAAAAGAGAAAGCTGGAAACCACATCCTAAACAGGGAACAAGGGATGAGCCTCTTCACCTGTTCAATAGACGTGGGTGGAGTGTGAACCGGGTGATAATCAGTAAAAATGAGAAAGGTGCAGTTTTGGAGCTAACCAGTACCTCCTCTATTTCTTTTCTCCACTTGTCTTTCCACTGTACGAGTACAATAACTCATTAAAATATATCTCCTTGTGATGACATACATTCATAATTTCCAATTAAAAATTTAAAAAATTATTAAAAATATTTGTCTTGTCATGGAGTATTTGATTGAAAATTCTTATTGTTAAAGAATGTTTTATAATGTTGCAATTGTTAGATATGTGTTGTGGTGACATGGATATCAGTGCAGAATGAAAAATTAGAGAGCAGAGATCAAATTCCAGTTGAATTCATTGTATTCACTTACACATAAATGCCCTAGGAAAAGCTATTAATCTACTTCTTCTCCCTCTAGATACGGGTTGAATAGCAGGACAGATTTGGTTCTATCATGATAACAGCAAGTCAGTCAGTTAAGTGTCATATGTGATGCATGCTTGGGCAACCATGTCTCTTTTGAGCCATCACTGACTAGGTAGAAATTTTTCCCACGGTAGGTTGCTATTACTTTCTGTGGTAGACTGGTTGCCAACTGAGGTTGTCCAATCTGTTTTGCTATTCAACCCATAGCTGGGTGAGAAGAGTATTTGTGTGTAAATGAATGAAACAAACTCAGCTTGAATTTGAACTCAGTTCTTCGATTTTTCATTCCAATGCACATCCACAAAATCTAATCTAAATCTAAACTTATTTATAAATGAAACTTTGTGTGTGTGTCTGTGTGTGTGTCTCCATTACCTATAGACTCCGAAACGACTGAACCGATTTTCTTGAAAATTTACACAGTTGTACTATAAGTGTCTGTGAGTGTCCTTAGCTAGGTTTTGTGTCAAGGTATGCCCGATAAATACTGAAAATTGATAATCAAAAAAATCAGGTTATAGAAGGAATGGTCCGATTTTAATCAAATTTGATACACTCATAGACAAAGACATAAGAAATGATATTCATAAGGTTGCAGTTTTTACAATAGTGCAGAAAATTTGATATCGATACCAGGAAATCAAAATTTGACTTACATCTATTCATTATTTTTTCAGTCTACGGTTTCGCTTTAACTGGAAACAACTATTGCTTTTTAGTCTTTTGTGCCAACGTCCAAAGAGTTTGAGCTCCAGGACCATGGATTAGTTTTAAAGCTTTCATTACACCCAAGCAATGCCAGGCTTTATTGCTAGTTTTATAATAAGATAAACTAAGGAAAGCTAAGGAGAATTTTGATGATCTTTTTGTTTTCTAGAAAGAGAACATGCTAAATAAGTATAAAAATATGTTACATGCCTTTTCTATAACACTGAAAAGAAAAGATAGTGGATGTTACAAAAGCTGTGTTTACTCACAAGACTGGCATTTCATCTTACAGAAGGTTGTATCTACCCATGTGTCGGGAATATATCCTCTTTTAGTGATGCCTACACAAAAACTATCCTCAGTAACTATGTGGCTGTGTTTGATTGGCTGTTGATGTTCACATGTCGATCTAAACTTGCTTCATACTAAATAAAAAAGAAGAAGAAGAAGAAGAAAGGAAGTTATCCCAGCACATTTTTTGAGTAGAACTTCCACAGTATTCACTGTAAAGCAAGAGCAAATGTTTCTATCCTTACGGCTGAAAAGGTCTAATTGATTTGTCAAAGTTGAATTTATAAAATAAAATAATATCCAACGGTTAATTTTATTTACAGTATTTATAAAAGATTTTGTATGCTAAAGATGTATATATTGATTTTTTTTTGTGTAAACATTTTATGCTTTAAAACCTCAATATTTGAAATGTATGGTTTATGTGCTGTATAATTTGCAACAGAAACAGTTTTTAGAGAACATGGAAAAGAGAATTTTTTGAAAAGATCAATAAGAATATTTATACAAAGATATTAATTTTCAAACACATTGTTTAATTGTTGCTTTTGTTGAATTGGTTGATGTTTTACTGTGTTTCAAAAGGGTTAGGCACATAGTGATGTCGCATAAAGCTTGATACTTTTTAATATTGGTGAGTTTGTGTAGATATAGGCTGGTATTTCTGAGTTGACTCATTAATGAATGAAAACCTTCTAATATAGTATTTAAGAAGCTCATAATTTCTTTTAATGCCACTAAGACACAAGGGGCTACTTGGAGTGAAAGAGAATAAAAAGACTTTAGAAGGAAACAGATATCTAATCCTAAACAGGAAACAAGGGATAAACCTTTACTCTTATTTATAAGACTGGAGAAGTGCATGAACCAGGAAATAGGTGGACCTAGCTTCTCTTCTTGAAAGAAAAAAATAATTAATAAATAAAATTTCAGAGTTTAGGAAGAAATGTAAAGTTGAAGTAAACTTTAGAAGGAACCAAAAACCCCAATGAGAAACAGTAAATAAGGGATATGCCTCTACTCCAGTCCAAAAGACCTAGAAGAAATATGACTGGCATTCCTTTGACATCAACTTTGTTCAAAAAATATTTTTTTTTATGCGAAGTGATCTGTTAAAAGAATATTTAACTGATATGGGATATCTGTCCTCTTGGATAGCAGTGAATATTGCACAATTTTCTCAAAGATAAGGAACAGACTTGAAGCAACAGAAATGTAGTTCTACAGAAGGATACTGGGGATACTATGTACCAAACATGTAAGAAATATCAAGGTTTTGGAGAAAATGGAAAAAAAAACTTCGACACCATCAGGAAGAGACAGTTGAAATTTTTGAAGTACGTAATGAGGAAGAAGGACTTAGAAAACCTGATACTCACAGGATAGATTGAGGAAAAGCTGGACATAGAAAAGCAGTGTGAAATATACTTGCTGAGTAAATGGATGGTAAAACAGTGTTTCAGAGAAATAACAAAAAGACAAGACTTAAAAGCTACAAGAGGCAGGAAAATGTGGTGGACCATAACCACCTATGTCTTGAAGAAACATGCTGATATAAAAAAAGAAGACCTGCTCTCTACTACGTCTGTTCCAGTTGCTATTTTAGTATCTTCCTCTTGAGCCACTCATTTGATATAAATTGCTTAATCCTGTTTCAAACCAATCACCATGGTATTCAAGCAACATTGTATATTGCTACACACTCCCAAAAAATATATTAAAAATAAGATATAAATATGATCTGCACTAGATAAGACTCTGATCATATAAAGAACACAAATCTGAAACATGCAGTGCTCATATTTTAATGCCAAGAAGGCAAAAATATATAAATCTTAGTGTAGATGGCCCTAGAAGGAAGTAACCTTCAAATGTTAACCAGTTCCCAAACACTAATCTTACTTTCTAGTGATGTGGAAAACTAATTTGGTGGACAGTATTATCTCCAATAGATCTGCTACTAGAAGTGACCAAAATAAAATTTATTATTGGCGCTGGTGCTAGTATTTCTCTATGACCAATGTCTCTACTGAAAAGAATTGTGTTGGACCCAATTCCTATATCAATTTTATCTTCCAGTAATAAGAAAATATCAAGGTCAAATGAATCTGTAGATTGAAATTTCTTGTTACTAGCAGATACTCATGAGCACTGACATCAATAATCCTTTGCTACAGAGAGCTGTCTCAAGGAATGTGTTTTATAGGCAGACCCCAACCATACTACGAAGATGTCCACAATTGAAACCTGAAGACTAGGCATTCATCAAAATATGTGAGAAGCTGAGGTCTTTGAACAATCATGCTGTATGCAGGCAGTGCAGAAGACAGCTTCTGTTCAAAGTAACATTTTGAAAAACTATACCTTAACCATAAATAATTTTGTAAAACTATAATTATTCAAGACAATAACAGTTTCATTAAGGACTAGAATTAATCACAGATATAGCAAGGTTGATTCTGCCTGACAGAAGATCTCTGTCATAATGATTCTACAAGGCTGGATTTCTTAACAAACAACTCAGGCACTAGTTCAGTATACTGCAGTCCAAGTATCTAGTGTTTTATTGTGACACCATCTCTAGGGAGGTTGCCATTCAAGGCTTGAAACTCCATCCTAACCTTATGTATATATATATATAGTTTTATGGTATATTTATGAATAAACAGCTTAATATCAGAGATAGTAAATGTAAATATAAAAGTGGACTCTGAAGTTAACACCATAACCATCTTCAGATGCACAGATTATTCCTACTCTATAGCATATAGAACAATTTAAGAAATAACCACTCCCACCTATACAATAACTGTTGGGATAAGTAGCCGAGCCAAATCGCAACACACAACACACATGACCTGAATATTGAAGATTTCATTGAAGCATAAAACAGATTGTCTCCACTTGTTGACCTCAGTGTATACTTTTATTACATATATATATATATATATATATATATATATATAGATATATTGAGACGTATACTCAACACATAATTAAATGGTTATTAATCCAGGATTTATTTGAGCAATGTAAAGGAAAATTTTTACAATTGCCTCATTTAAAAAAATCAATAGTCTGAACGAGGCAATTGTAAAAATTTTTCTTCACATTGCTGAAATAAATTCTGAATTTATAACTGTTTAGTTATATGATGAGTTATTTTTTCAATATATTTGCTCTGGATAATATCCATTGAGCTCTTTATTTCTATCTAATTGATAGTTTATATTAATTAGATAAAAGCTTTTAGATTTTCCTCTCTGTCTTCATGTGTTACCATTTCTCCTATATATATATTGATCATTGCCTACTATAAGAAGATAATCCACAATTGTAACTACAGGGTGCAATAACTAAATTGTCGCCATTTTATATTTTTAATATACAATGTTTGTTTTTGATTTTGCTGACTGCACAGTTTTTTTGTTTTTTTTTATAATCGTTTCACCCCGAGCAAGGCATTTCACTGCCACTTGCGAAGAGGTTTACATAGAGTGGTGAGAAAGGATGGTTAGATATAGGAAAGTCAGAAGGAGGGTTATAGACGGGTAAGGATACCGAGAATGAGGGTTGGGTAGATGTTGAGTGTTGGGAGAATAAGTGCAAGTTAGTGTGATAGGAGGTGTCTATTGACCTTACATTTAAACTCCTGGAGATTGTAGCTGTCGGGAAAGCAGACATGTGGAAGGGAATTCCACAGGCGGGAAGCGCAAGAAAAGAAGCTGTTGGAGTAGAAATTACGGTTACATCTTATCTGTTTTACTGTAAAAGGGTGGGACCTAGTTGCTAATCTAGTATCTTGTGTAAATTCTTACCTAGGCGGCACCAATGATCTAAGTTCATCGGAGCAGAAGCCATGAAAGTATTTGTAGAAGAGGGACAGGGAAGCCACATCATGTCGGTGAGAGAGTGGTTGCAGCCGGTCTGCCAAGTCAGTATCGATCATGTTACAGATTCTCTGTTGTATTTTGTCAAGAAGCCCAAGGAGAGTAGCAGGGGTATCCGACCAGATGTGGCACCAGTACTCAATACACAGGCAGATGGTAGATTTATATATGTGCAGGATAGATTCAGAGGGTCTGTGAAAAAATGCCATGACCACAATTCACTCTGCCAAAAATTTGGAAATGGTATGCTGTACTCTCTGATACAAACATTTCAGAGTGTTGGAGAATCAACCTAAGGACATTGGAAAGAGTTGGATGGTATATCCATTCAACATCTTGATATTTGGAGTGATCACTATTGATGGCAATGTTATGTCTCCCTTCATCTTCCTGCAGGGCCTTTGACATAACATGGAGCCATACATCAAGTACCTTGAGAGTGTGCTGTCCTCGGTCAAGAAGGTGGCTGCTGGAAGACCTTAGGTTTAGCAACATGACTCTGCTTTCTGCCACACAAGCAGAGGAACCCAGTCATGGTTGCCAGATAATTTTTGTGACCACATCACCCCTTACATCTAGCTAACTAACTCTCCAAACTGTAACCCACTTGGTTATTATCTGTGGGTGCCAAGAAATTTTATCTATATCTTGATGCTAAATATAAGTGTCTTTTTCATTTTCATTTTTTTCTTAAAATTTGTCATTGTTCACATATTTGGTCCATGGTATTCTTAGTACCCTTCCGTAGAGCCAGATTTTTGTTGCTACAAGTTTGTTCTTCATCTTTGATGAGATTGTATAGCATTCTGATATTATGTAACAGTTCAGTACTATTTTCTTGATTTCTAATGAAATTTTTCTGCTTCTTAATATTTTGCTTAGCTTTTGGAAGTCATCTTTCATTATCTCAATGCACATTTGGATTTCAGTGTTTCATTCTCTATGCTTTCTTAAAACTTCCTTAATATTCTAATTGTTGTATTTGTTTGATTCATAATTTGTATGTTATGCTGTTCTGTTTGCTTTTCAATATATACAATCATTTCACTCCAAGCAAGGCAATAAAGCCACTAAGACACAATGAGTTAAAAAATGTTAGGGAATGAGAAAATGAAACACTATCAAGGAGAGAGAATAATAAAAGAACAGGAAATAAAAAACAGAAAATAATGATTGACATTGTATATAACATTTTGAAGATCAAAGTTAACTGGAAAGTAAGAAACCAAAAAGAGTTTTCCATAGGTGAGAAGTGTGAGAGAAGATATTGTTAGAATACAACTTACGCTTATATCTAGCCATTTCAACTATAAAATGATGAGAACTTGTCATCAATCGAGTCTTCTTCTATGTACCATGTTCATTCAGAATGTAAGTGATCAAAGCCTTTCACATCTCCCTTTCCCTTGTAGCTCTTAACACCCTTTCTTTTGTTACTCCTCCCAAACCCTGATCTGCTGTCTATTCACTCAAGCCTATCAAAAATGCCATGAGTTGCTTTCTTCTGTCTCTCTTTCCTTCTGTCTTGTGAATATCACATTCTCCAAACCCTCCTTCCTCATTACAAATCCCATAAATATAAGCTGACTTTTCCTGATGTTAAGTATAAGTTTTTTTTTAATTTTCATCCTCTCCAAAACATTGACATTGTTAACATGTTCAGGTCATGGTATCCTCAGAATACCTTCTGTAGGTCCACATTTCAGTTGCTGTAAGTCTTTCCTTCATCTTTGATGAGATTGTTCAGCATTTGCTGCCATACTGAAAGACAGACATTGTATAACAATCCAGTACTCTGTTCGCAACAACATTTTCCTGTCTCTCAATACTTTATTCAGCTCTTGGAATGTATCCTTAGCCATGCCAATATGCCTTCAGATCTTAGTGTTGCACTTTCCATCCTCTCTCAGATATTTAAATTTCGGTACCTGGTTGAATTCAGTATTCCTGACTTGTAGTTGTCATTTTGGGCTCCTCTTTTTACTGATGACCATGTATTTGGTTTCTTGTAGTTTATGTTCAGTTGTTTCCTTTCATTTTCTTTAGCTACCTTCTTAAATTGATAAAGTAAAGGTACCATACAGGAAAGTTCACCCAAACAATTACCATGAAAGCATTTATAGAAAAGACACAAGAAAGCTAGGTTACAGGGAGATAAAGTGACTGAAGCCAAGATGCTAGGTTAGGACTAATAATATTGCAGATTTTTTGTAGTTTATCAACAATCTCTAAATATATAGCAGGGACATCAGAATAGATGTGGCAATATAAATTTTTTGAGTATGGTGGATTCTAATCATACATTTACCCTCAAGACAATCCAAATTGTTCTACCTCTATTTTGAATACATAGGATTATTTCATAACTGTTCTTATGAAATATTCAGTATTCAAAATGACTTCTTAAATATACTGTGCCTAAGCTTTGTAATATATTTGCCTCAAATTGCTCACAAGTTTTTATGAATTGTTACTGACAAAAACCAGTATGTTGCTGGTGCAGCATTGAACTAATTGATAGATGAGGTACTCGTTTTTATTGGTTTCTTTTCAAATTGTTGACACAGACACAAGTAAAGTATTCATTCTACTTTTAAGAGAATTACTAACAACCTATTCATTATGACTTCACATTTGCCAACTCACTGAAGCTCATCATGTGACCTTACTGGCAAAGCATAAACCACTATGTGGTACTTTTCACAATTTAAACCCAGCAAAATTGTATCACTAACAATGACACTAGTCAATATATATTTAGTATATTTATGACAGCTCACATACTAAAGGTAATCAGAATAAAGTGACTGATTATATATCATGACTGGCTTTTGCAATACAAGCAGATGCCTGGGATTTGCCAGAAATCACTGAGGCATATGAAATAAAATCTTTTGTTAACCTTATAATGTTTTCAGTGTCGGGTAATAATTTCAAGATATTATATATCTATTTCTTATTCTAGACTTTTTATAATGAAAACCATACATAAATCTCTTTTTATAGTCATCATCCATTGTCTCATTATGGTATTGGATCATATATGAAGTTAGTTGTGCCAAGTGTGGATAAATCTATAAAATAATTTCATACTGCATCTTGTCAAGTGCCAGAAATTAATAAATATAAAAATATCTTTCATTCAAAATTTTGAATTACCTTTATCATGTTACCAAATTGTTCATACAGATATTGTCAGACTAATCTCTTCATTCTGTTATTTTTCAGATACATATTTAAGCACTTATAAATATCTTCTAACATGCATATAACATTCAACTTTTTGGATTGAGTTTCAACCACTGCCAGAAATTATTGCACAATCATTTTGTGAAGAATTTGGAAATATATATATTACAAGATTTGGAGTTCTACTCTGTGTTGATAGAGAATGTCAATTTGAAAGTTACTTGTTTATAAAATTAACAAAAAATGGTTTGATTTTGTAGATTGAGGACAACTGCTTATCACTCAGAGTATTTAATGGTTGAATTGAGAATGTATACAGAACAATTAAAAGAGCATTTATAGCTTTTTACACTGTTTACATTGTTCGGACTGTTTTCCTTATCTTTGTTGTTATATACACAATGTTTCATCCATTGTATGTTCAGGCATTCTTCAGGGGATTGGAATTTTAAACCAAACCCTTTATTTTATTCACTGGCATTCATTTTTATAGTTCCACATGCCATACCCCTTTTGGATATCTCAGTTTTAGTTATTTCTCTTTTGTAACTCAACTCTCCAAGTTTTTGTTTATCTCTGCTTTGGCCAGGTATTGAACTTACAACTCTTTTGGTCAAGCCTCTGGATTACTTCAACCCACACTTTTATTCACCAAGCTGGAGTGTACAAATGCCAAAACGTGAATAACTACAAAGATTAAGGCAACAATCCAAACAATGTAAATAGTGTAAACAGTTACAATACTTCATCTCAGAAATATAGACAGACCTATTATAACTTGTAAGAATTACATCTGTCAATTTTATCAGTTGTATTTCTCACTATACACAGCACACCTACCCAATAAATCAAACTTCTCACCTTCTTATACTGTGAGTGATTGCTTAGTTTCTGTCTGAACTTCTGAGGTGAGGACTTATTAGTATTTACAGTTTACATTCAGTGTATTGTCCTCATCTTTGTTGTTGTTAGAATAATGTTTTTTTCCATTTTACCCTCCAGCCTTTATCAGGTGTATGTCAATCTAAGTAACCTACAGTGAATTCCAAACTGAATACTTTATTTAACATACTCAGGTAGACTGTTCTCAATCCACTGTACATATAGAGGAGTATCTATTTTTTGTTTTAAACCTGTTGATTACCCATATCAACATACACCTGAGGAAGGGTAGATGGCACAATAGCCAAATTGGTGTGATAACAACAAAGATGAGGACAATATTTTGCATGTAGATAGTGTAAATAATAATTGCTCAGTATTATTTTAATCAATTCACTCCAAGTAAGGTGATAATGCTACTAAGATGCAAGGAGCTACTAGAAATGAAAGAGAAAGAAAAGACTTTAGAAGGAATCAGAAACCCAATCCTAAATAAGAAACAAAGAATAAATCTCTACTCCTTTTCAGAAGACAAGGAGAAATGTGAACTGGACTATAAGAGACCTATCTACTTTTATTGCTCAGTATTAATTTTTGAATTGTTCATAAACCCAAATGATACAATAAAAAAAATTATTTAACTGTTGTCCTCATCTTTATTGCTGTTTTTTTTATAATCATATCACCCCCCGCCACCAAGCAAAGCATTTTACTGCCACTGTTTAGCAGGGGGTTACATAGAATTAAAGTTATGAGAAAGAGTGACAGGTTATGGGGGGTTTCAGGAAGTGAGTAAGAGAAGGATGAGAATACAGATGAGAGTGGAGTGGACGGAGAAAGAAGCATGAGAGAGAGGATGCAAGTTAGTGAGATAGGAGATGACTCTTAACTTTACATTTAAATTCTTGGAGATTGTAGCTGTTGGGAAAGCAAGTAAATGGAAGGGACTTCCACAGGCAGGAAGTGCAAGAAAAGAAGCTGCTGTAGTAGAATTTGCATTTACATTTTATTGGTTTTACAGTAAAAGTGTAGGACCTAGTTGCTAATCTTGTGGTTCGAGTAAATTCATATATGGGGGAACCAGTGAGCTAAGCTCATTGGAGCAGAAGCCTTGAAAGTATTTTTGGAAGAGACACAGGGAAGCTACACTGTGCTGGTAAGAAAGCGACTGTATTTATGCAGCCAAATCAAGATCGATTTTACATTACAGATGCTCTGTTGGATTTTGTCAAGGACCTCTAGGTGGATAGCAGGAGCACCCAACCAGATATGGCTGCAGTATTTAATGCATGGCGAAATAGTAGATTTATATATGTGCAGGATTTTTTCAGACAGAAAAAAACTTCCTGGCCCTACATAGAAAACTGACATTCTTAGCAGCAGATTTAGCTATGGATTCTATATAGTCATTTCACTTGAGGTTTGTTGTGAGAGTTAACCTGAGAAGGCGCAGTATTTTGCTTTCGGGAAGACTAGCCTGATTCATGCTAATGCGGGGTAGGAGCAATTGTCTGTGATAGTTAATAGATAGCAGCTTTGTTTTGGGAGCATTAAAATTCATGAGCCATTTCTTATCCCAGGCACCCTGGATTGAAGGTCCTTTTCAAGCTCGGCAGTGAGATTTGCTTTGTCAACCTCAGCAGATTTCTGATCGAGGTGAGAGTAAACCATAGTATCGTCAGTGTATATGCCTACTTGGGATCTTATTACATCTGGGAGATCATTAATGTAGATAAGGAAAATCATAGGACATAGAATAGAGCCTTGAGAGACACCCATATTCATATGATAGTATTGGGAGGCATGTCCGTTCAATACGACCTTCATTGTGTGATTTGAAAGGAATGACTGGATTAGGTCAAGCAATTGTCCAGTTATACCATAACTTCACAGCTTGTGTAGAAGGCCAGCATGCCAGACTCTGTCAAACGTTTTGGTGATCTCTAGGGCAATAGTTCGGGCTTTGCTGTTCTTGTCAAGAGTCTGGTGTATATACTCAGTGATGGTTCTGGACATATCAGTAGTTGACCTGGAGAAGCTGAAACTGTACTGTTTGTCAGAGAAGAGTCTGTGGGCTGTGAGATGTTGAACCACCTTTGTGTTGATGATGGCTTCAAACACTTTGCCAAAAATTGGTAGGAGGGTGATAGGCTATATTCACAATGTTTCAGCCATTGTATGCTTTAGCCTTCTTTAGCTGATACAGATTGAAATTTCAAACCAGAACTTTTATTAAGCCCACTTGGAGTCAGTAGTACAGAGTACTAGACAAAAATAACAAAAATTCTCAATATAAGCTCTGGGATAAAATGACTACTGAGATATTAGGTTTATAAGTCCCCAAAATTAATTCACTGATGTCCCTAAGGTCACATAGCCCAGCGAATAAAAGCATGGATTGAAGTAATACATTGAGTTGGCCGTGAGTTCAATTCCTGGACAGAAGTGAACAAAATCTTGAAAACTAAAGGGAAATAACTGAAATTGAGTTACTCAGAAAAAGTATAGCATATGGAATGAGAACAATCTACTCTTATGGACTAAATAAAGGGTTTATTTCAAAATTCCAGTGTATATCACCTGAAGAAGGCTGAATATGACAATAAAGATAAAGGGCAACAATATGAACAATGTAAATAGTGTAAATAATATTGTAGTCATATTCAAAATTTTGTAATTAATATGGCTTTTATAAGTATGTCAAAAAATCACACAAAAAGATCAAAAACAAATCCATAGGCACCAGGAAAAAGTTATATAAATTAAATAAGATTTGATATTTATGAATAAAGTAGAAAACATTGTTTGATACAAAAATAGAATTTTCAACCATTCATTATTGGTTTCTGTAAAGTAAAAAAAATTCCAAATTACTTTATCCTTAAAACAGATAAATATGAAACTTTACAACAGGTTGTAGTCAGTCAACTAAAACTTTTAGTCTATGCTAAATGATTCCTTTTACCCAAAGATAAGTGAACCAGCTTGAGAGAGATTCTTCTTCTGCTAAGTACCATGTTTTTTTAGGATGTAAGCGATTATGGCCTTCGTTATCTCCCTATTCCTTGCAGCACTTAGCACCCTTTTTCTTGTTACTCCTCCAAACCCTTCTCTGCCATCTATTTGTTCAAGCTCATCAAGTTTGTCATGCATTGTTTTCCCATCTCTTTTTCCATCTGCCTGTGAGTATCAGATTCTCCAAAACCTCCTCTTTCATTGTATGTCTCAGAAATTTCAGCTGTCTCTTCCTGATGTTAAGCATGAGTTTCCTTTTTATTTCCATCCCTTCTAAAACCTTGTTGTTGCTCACATTTTTGATTCATGGTATCCTCAGCATCCTTCTATAGAACAAAAAATTGGCTGCTCCAATTTTGAGAAGATTATTCTTCCATATTGAATGACAGACATTGCATAAAAATCCAGTATTCTTTTCTTTGTTTCCAATGAAATTTTCCTGAGATAAGAATACCTGACCAAAACCACATGCCAGTTTCTCTATGTCAATATGTTTGCACTTTCTTTTCCTTGTAAACTGCGATAAATGATAGTTATTAGTATGCATTAACATTCTAAATATCAGGCATGCATCCATTTCTACAAAACAAATATGACTGTTTAATATAAAAAGACAGATTTACAAGATTATGAACAAAGCTGTTTTGTAAAAATGAAAAAAGAAATTTGAAATTCTAAAAATGTAAGCCAATTTTGTATTTTATAACAGTTGTTGAAAGTTTGTTTACATGATTACAAACACAAATGCAGACCACATTGAAACATATTTTGTACAATTTTTCAACTCGTATAACTCTATATATTACATTCTTCTTCATATGCCACATCTTTTTAGGGTCTAGGTGATCAGTGACTTCTACTTACACCTATCCTTTGTCACTCATAACAATTTCCTTCATGGTATCTCTCCCAAACTCTTCTCTGCCAATCCACTTTCTCAAGCCCATCAAGTATGTTATGTTGCTTTCCCTGTCTCTCTCTTCCTCTATCCGTTCTGTGAGTATTATATTCTCCAAGCCCTCCTTCCCCATAATGTGTTCTGAAAACTTGAGCTGTATCTACCTGATGTTAAGTATAAGTTTTCTTTTTTGTTTGCATCCTGTCAAAAACCTTGGTGTTCACATTTTTTATCCATGGTATCCTCAGCATCTTTAATTCTTAGGAATGCTATGAATTTCTCGGCAGAATGATGATTTGGCAGTGCTTATTGTGTCTAGAAAGGCCTATTTAGAGAATAGTAGTCTTTCCCAGACTTTGGGAAGACACAGTTTAATGCTGGTTTGTTAGTTAGACTTTGACATTTCTTTCTTGGACTTTTGGGAAAATGGCACTTTGAACATAAGAGACCTTTTGCACTGCCTGCTTATAGTCTGATTGCTCAAAGGCCACAGTTCTTGCATATCTAGTTTGATGTCTTGTCCTTAGATATCTTTTATGAACATCTTTTTAGTGTGTTGGAGTCTGTCAATGTGACATTTTTCTTCAGCCAGTTCTCTGTAAAGAAAGACTCTGAGTAGTCAATGACCATGCATTCACATAACATGTCCAAGTAACAGTTAGCCCTAGACTTGAACTGGTTGACATTGTTGTGATTGGAGAGTCAGTTTCACCTCATCCAAAACAAACTCCAGTGCTCAAGAAAATAAATTATCTAGTGTTATTTCTTTCACTTACAGATGAATTTTCAGTCAATTGTTCTTTTCACTATGTACCACTGAGATTATCTTAATTTTGAAGGGATCCAGTTTTAGGAAACTGGTTGATATTTTTATTTCTTCACATCTCTAAAAAAAGTTGTTTGTATGTTTGTGAATTTGTATAATAAAATAAAAGAAAATCTATATTCATCTATTATTGAACAAAAACTTCGAGAAATAAGAAACCATTTTTTTCCCAAAACCTTGTCTTAACAGCCCCAGGATAGAATTAATCAGTCTGGAAAACCGATTAACTTGATTAATTTGTCTTCACTCTTGGTAAATAATAATATATAAAACATGTGTATATTTTGTATAAATAAGTACTTTTGTGAATATTATATGGTATGTGTATACACATATATATATATATGCATATAAATGTAAACTTATCACTATACTTGTTTCGAAAAACCTCTGAGTATATATGCAGAAGGAAAAAATGGATGTAAAAAAAGAAAGAGCTAAGCACATGAACATCAGTCAAAGTACGTAGCCCAAAGAAAAAAACTCGAGATGAGTAATCTATAACAAAAAATGTGCTCAATACGTAAGTAGAGCAGAGAAAATAGATAACCTAAAGAGTCAACAAACCTACCAAGTTTTCACCTAACCGGATCTTCAGGGAAGATATATATCTATAAACACTACAATACAAAGGTTTGGGGGTAACATGCATTTCTTTAAAACAACTTAAATGAGATACTTTTATATTCTTTTAACGTATAAGATAAAATTTCTGTAACTATGGTGTGTTTGCTTTTATTTTAACAAAAATTAAGCACTTAACAATAAAAAATGTCATAAAAAAGCATCATATTTTGTTTTCATGAACAAAACCACCACAAAGATAAATCGAAATTTGATTTTTTGTGAGTAAGAGGAGCCTGGAGAGAGACTGAAAAATAAAAAAAATTCACTATAGGTACTTACATTTTATCTTTTGCTAACAAAATATAAAATCTTTTTTTTAAAGAAATGCAGGGTTGCTTGAAACTTTTTAACCTGTAGTATATATATAGCCAGAAAAAATACAAATTCAACTGGGAAGCAATCATCTGACAAATAAATAAAAGACAGGTATGCTCATTTATAAATAAATATCTACACACATACAATTTACTAATCAGAAGGTTAATGATACAAGAGAAAAATTTATTCTCATGCATACAATTAGCTAACACTTGTGATATTTTGCTCGATGATCTGTTGTGATCAAGGAAGAAAAGCATATTTACAAATATTAATATCTTATTTCAAATCCCAAGAAAACTTTAGTCTCTCAACTAGAATTTTCTGGGCACCACTTGTAGATTTAGTTAACAATTGAGTTCAAGTATTGAATTGTGTTTTCATTGGATGGATTTCTATTATGGCCTTATGCCAAACTGAATTTAGTGAATGTTGTTCTAGCATTGAATTGTGAAATAAAGGCATCAGAATGATATTTAGAAATTGCCAACAAAAATTTCAGTAAATTCTAGCATTAGAAATAAATATTGATAAAGTGATAAATATTCCAGGATGTCAGTCAGTTAAGTGCCATACATGATACACACTTAGGCAATCATGTCTCTTTTTAAACATGATTGACCGGGAAGAAAATTATTCTGTAGTAAGTTGCTATTACTTTCTGCAGTAGAGTGGTTGCCAGCCAAGGCTATAGGACCCAATTTGTTTTGCTATTTAACCCATAAATGGAAGGAAGAAACAAATTGATACCTTTCCCCAGAGCATTTGTGTATAAGTGAATGCAACGAACTTAACTGGAATTTGAACTCAACTCCCTGATTTCTCATTTTGAGCTGATTTTCTCTTAACTGCTTACAGTCCTGGCATTATCAAGAGGGTTAAATTAAAATAAAGTTTTGCCATTGGTTTCTTTTGAGAATAAATATTAACTGTGCATAAATAAAATGTTAAATTAGGAATATTTATTTTGCAAGCTAAATCTAGAAAACATAATAAGGTTAATATATTTCTAATCAAATTTGAATGTCAGGTGCTTACAGCAAACTTGACTTTGGTATATATTGGCATATGTCTACATCTGAAAGGAGATGGATGTATAAAGATGCTCTTAGATTGAATAGAGACTGTTTCATTTGTTATTTTCATAATGTGACTAAAGAAACTTGATATTACTGGAGCACCCTAGATAAATAGCAGTATTTCAGCCCCTAAATCATTAGTAAACTCACTGTAATCATGATGGAAAATGTGACATAAAATTTGAAAACACATTAGAATATCAAAAAATACTTTTCAAAAGCTAAACCAAGAATGAAGTAACAGGAAAATTGTTAGAAACAAAGAAAAGTGCTGAACTGCTATATAATATCCATCCTTCAATAAATGTTGAACTATTTCCTCAAAAATGAAGAGGAGACTTGATGCAACATAAAAATATGATTCTACAGTAGGATAATAAGAATAGCATGAAAGAAGCAACAGGGAACTTTTAAAAAAAGGAAGCAAAAAGGACACTTAAACTTAGAATCAGAAAGAGAGCTTGAAGAATTTGACACTCACAAGACATTGAAGGCAAAAGGAACAGAGAGAAACAGTGAGTAACCTGAGTAACAAGCTTGTGTAAATGAATGGCAAAAAAGTGAAATATTGCTAAGAGCTACATAAGATATAAAATTGTGGAGAACCTGTGGTAAAATAAAACCAAAAAATTCTAAATTACCTGTGGTTAAGAGGCCATGATGTCTCACCTGCTAGGTTAGAGCTGGTATTTAAAATTTAGGTAACGTGCATACATGATTCTAGTTCTGTTAAAATTATTGGTAATTTGCATGCATGGTCAAAAATCTGAATAAAAGATGACCCCCACACACAAGAGAGAACCTGACCCATGCTCTCAACTGCAGAAACATGATTACCCATTTCTAGAAAGGATTAAATAAACTAATGTGAAGTATAAATATCAGACAAGTTGATCCTTAGGCTTTAAGCCAAAGTTCATCATAAGTGAATACCTCAAAAGTTAGTCAAATTAATAACCAGCAGGAGATGTCAACCTATATTTAATTACTCTTCCAAGTGCAAGTTTTATCTTTTCGACCCTACCATGCAAGCAAATGACTTTTCACAAATTTTCATTTTACTTCTGCTATTTATCCCTTTGTTCCTATAAATATCTTGAAGGGGTGTAATGACTTCCTATTCAAGAACTGATAAGAACTCATAACAGAATTTGACTGGAAATAGGGTAAGAACAGTATGTCATTGTTAAAGACACTGAAAAAACCAAGGCAATTTGCATGATCAGAATCCTATTATGGTGAGCAGTAGAAGTGCAGAAAGATCTCAACTTGTTTTATAGATGACACAAAAATATTTGATGAAGTATGAAACAAATAAATATCAGGAAAACTTCAATTACACAGCAAAGATATTGAAATAATCCATGACCTTGGCTGGAAACAAATAGTTTACATGCAAGGAGAAAATGAGTCCAGTGAATTTACAAAAATAGCAAGAAAAGTGCAAGTATATGTTTTCTCAAAAGATTTATTTAAACTGTATACTGGGATAATTCTAAGACTACTAAAAAATCAGCAGAATTTATTTTTAGCAAACACAATCCTTATCATTTATATAATGCAGATGGCACTGTTAATGGAAGTTTCAGAAATAAAACTGAAAGTATGAGGCAAAAGGAAAGGGATAATCATTAACTATAAGAAAACAGTCCATAGAATTGTTAGCAAAAGAGACAACCCAAAGGTACAAATTACATATTGAGAATATGAAAATCAATTAATACAAAATTTTAACTCTGTATTTAATATAAGAATCAGTCAGTCAGTTAAGTGCCATATATGTTACTATTACTTTCTGTGGTAGACTGGTTGCCAACTAAAGCTGTAGAACCCAATCTGTCCTGTTATTTGACCCATAGCTGGAGGGAAGAGATAGATTAATATTTTTCTCAAGTATATTTGCACATAAGTGAATGCAACGACTTCAACTGAAATTCAAACTCAGTTTCGAGTTCCAAGCTGATATCCACTGCACCACAATGGCAGGAATAGATAAGTAAAAATGTGATGTAGAAATCTGAAGGTGCATAGAAAAAGAAAAAGATGCCTTTCAGAAAGTGAGTAAAGTATTAACAAATAAAACATATTTCTCTATACTTCTGAGATGAGGTAATGTAATTATTTACATTAAATGTTGTACATGTGAGGACACATTTTCCACTGACATAATGTGGAATGATTATATTCAGTCAGTTGCTATGTCTGCTGGTAAAGAAGTCAGTTTATTAGTTGAATTTATTAACTTCATGATATGTCTCCAATATATGATGCACACATTGGCTTGTTTCTTTTACCAAACTGATAAATAACTAGTTTACTGGTTTATTGTAATCCAAGGGTTAGCTGGAAAGTTGATAGGCAGACCAAGATATAAATATGTTGTATTCTGGTACATTTGCATATCTTTTATTCTGTCAACTATATCTTGGTCAGCCTATAAACTTTCAGGTGGCCATTGTAAATGACTACGTGTTGTAGATTACTCTACTTGTTTTAGCCAAAAGCATTCGCTAGGGGAGCACTCCTTAAGCCTATAAATAGGAAATGATTTTCTCAACCACTCTCTTTTTGGTCTTTTTAGCTTTTGCTTTCTTTTATAGTTGCATATAGATAGGAACACTGCTGACAAGGCACATTTGCTTCTTTGGTTTCTTTTAGACTTTTGAACTTTCTCATATGCAACACATGTGTCTATCCCCCATGCTTGTTACACTCACACACACACACACACACGCACACACACACGCAAGTAAATTCATAAAACTTGTTTTACAATTGTCAACACATGTAATTCATTTTGTTAATATATGAATTGTCATCTATTTTATATTCATTGTTTTACTCATTTTTACCTGGACTAAAATTGAGACTGCCAATATTTTTTGTGAGATAAATGTTCCAAGAGCCCATAAGTATTTACTATCCCAAATTTTTATCCCTGCAACATAATAGTAACTAATATTTACCCAAACATCCTAGCATCAAAGTAATGCAATACCTTTAGGATAGATTGTTCATAAAATGTTAGTATTAAATATAAACCTAAATTTTTTCTGGAGTTATATCTGAAGATGTTTTGGTGTAAAAGTTAATCACATTAAAAAAAAAAATCAAACAATAGGCAAAAGTTCAGTTATTTTCCATGTTTGGTGTGCTTTTTAATTATCTGTATGGGGAATAAATGGGGGATAATCTATATTTTACATTTGAGCTCCACCAGGAATTAATAGCTTGTCTCCATCAGAGGAAACTGACTCTAAGACATTGACAGGAATCTGATAAGAAACATTAAAGAAACTAAAAGACCTGTCGAACTTCTTGAAGATTAACAACCTGGAAGTAGAACTGGAAAAAGCCTGTCATTATTCTACTTAGATTTCAGATCAGCAAAACAGCTTCAACATTCAAAGAATTCTTTTCCATTTTAGTAAAATATTCTTTTGTTTTTATCAGACTTCTGCTGATAACCAAAAATAAACTAATAAACTAACAGCAGTTTGGAAAATTTAAAAAGAAAGTCTGAAAACAATTGGAAGTAGTAAAAGTTGTATTCATAAAACTGAACATTTGGTTTAGTAATTAAAACTTTCATAATTTTATTTCAATAAATTTACACATCTTAAAATTTGTTCTTAAAATTAGAGATTAGGTTAAAAGAATAAGCTGCTCATGGAATATTTTAAAAACTGCTTATTAAGTTTGGAGAGAAAGAAAGAGCAGCAGAACAGATATATAATCACCCACCACAGAGAAAAAAAGGGCATTTTTTTAGACATTTCAAGATATATAAACACCCTAGATAGGAGAGCAGTTTCTTCTCAACATTTCCAGTTATATAAACACCCAAACCAGATAAGAGATGAACAGTTCTATTTAGACATTGCCAGATGTATAAGTACCTAACCAGATTGAAGAATAGCAGTTCCTTTTAGATATTGCAAGTTATATGAACATCCATCCTAGATATGAGAGCAGTTTCTTTTGAGACATTGCCAGATATATAAACACCCATGCCAGATGGGAGGGCATCTCCTTTTAGACATTGCCAGATATATAAACACCCATACCAGATGGGAAGGCATCTCCTTTTAGACATTGCCAGATATATAAACACCCATCTCAGATAGGAGAATGACAGTCTTTTTAGACATTGTCTGATATATAAGCACCCAATCCAGACTGAAAAGGGCAGGTCTTTTAGATATTGCCAGATATATAAACATCAGTCCTAGATATGAGGGCATTTACACCCATCTCAGATAGGAGAAGAAGAGTTCCTTTTTAGACATCACAAAAAAGAATGCAAGGTTCAGATGAAAGACTGTAAATGCACATTAGCCGAGAGGTATTGACAAAACCAAGAGTTGACTGAAATATTTATGCAATTAAGTCTTATATTTTTTTAGTCAATGACATCATTTAATTTACAAATGGAAACAGTAATAAGAATGCAAATTAGTGTATTAACTTCATATATAGGAAAATCTATAAGCAGTATAAATGATTATAATTGGTTTGAGAATTATGATTAAGAAAATTAATCAGTAATTTGGTGATTAGCATTGCTAATGTTACTTGTGGAAATTCCATAGTGCATTTGTGATGTGTATATATATATATGTGTGTGTGTGTGCATGAGAGAGAGAGAGAGAGACTGCCCAAAAAATGTATATACACTTCAGACATCATGATATTAATACCTTTTAACTCTATATTCAAAAAAGATGCTTTAGCTTCCAGATGTTTATTATTATGGCAAACTACTGCTTGGTCAATGTTGCTTAAAGTGTTCAGTGCGATTGCTGTGCATGCATTTTCAATTTCTTACCTAAGGGTCATCAATGTAAGCAGTTTTCTGTGATATACAATGCCCTTTAGTGTCCTAATGTTTCTGCGTTGTACACTCCAGCCTTCTTCAGGGGATATTTTGTGGAATTTTTAACCAAACCCTTTATTTAGTTTTGTTGGCAAATTATTCTAATTCCACATGCCTTTGGATATCTTGGTTTCAGTTAATTCTCACATTTATTAACTCATAATTTACAAGAACCCTTAAAGAAAATTCTGGTCAAAAATACAAGAATATTATATAAATCACAATATCAAAAGCATTTTGTTATTAAAGAGACACTATATATCAAACAGTTCTCTCCTACCATCAACCTAACATCATTTAATAGTTGAAATGAAGTACTGAAAGTTTTTTTAAAATAGGAAGATGCTCACACAATTTACAGGTACACATGTCATCTGAGAGCTTGGAATGAATGCTCCTTTTTCAAAAACACAAGATAAATTACTACATTGCAGTCAAAACATGAGGATCAAATAACAAAAATGGAGACATCACACCCTTGAAAATAGCTGTAAAATTAGCTGAAAGTGCTTGGGACAATAACTATGGATAGTTTTTTGCATTCCTTTTCTCCAATGAAAAAAAAATGTGAGAATGCTGGAAAAATGAATAAAAAATTAATAAAGTCTTTTTTGTCTGTTGTATTCAGGGAGTGTGATGGATAAATTGTTGGTTAAATTATGCACAAATGAAATAACACTGTCATCTAATTTTAATAGATATATTTAACAAAATTAAACAAAAATATTTTGAAATATTAAAGAGTAAATTTATTTGATAAAATCACAATTGGTTTCAACCATGGTCTCCAGAAAACTTTGGAATCTCTTGCATCTCTTCTGGACAGTCTCTTTGTTTAAATTGGTGAATGCTGCCATAATCATTGCCTTCAGTTTAGTTTGGTGTTACAATTAGTTTTGTTAATCTCTTGCTGAAATATTCCCCACACATAATAATCAAGGGGATTGAAGTATGTGGTATTACGTGGCCAGATATAAGGGGTGATGTGGTCACAGAAATTGTCTGACAGCCATGACTGAGTTCTCCTGCTTGTGTAGTATTGATCAGAGTTTTATTGCCAGACCTAGGGTCTTCCAGCAGCCAACCTCTTGACGCAGGGAAACACTACTTCTGTGAGGTACTTGATCTAGGCCTGTATGTTGAGTCTGAATTCCTGTGGGAAGATGAATATATGCATAACATTGCCATCACTAGTGATGTAGACTGGATGTATCAATGAACTCTTTCTGAATCATCTGCATTGTCCTCAGATTGATCTGAGCTTTTGGTGCAAATGCTAAGCAGTAATGCATGCCAATTCCAAATTTCTGAGCGAATTGCATCACGGTGCTCTTGTTCTCACAGATGGTACTCAGCTGATCCTACTATACTGTGTAGTTAACAAAATCAAACATGATACACATGCACAAAGTTAATACATATATACATATATATATATATACTAGCAGTATAGCCCGGTGTTGCTCAGATGTAATAAAAGCTATAAAACTAATCCATGGTCCTGGAGCTCAGACTCTTTGGACATTGGCATGAAAGACTAAAAAATAATAGTTGTTTCCAGTTAAGCGAAACAGTAGACTGAAAGAAAAATGAATGGATGTAAGTCAAATTTTGATTTCCTGGTATCGATATCAAATTGGACCACTCCTTCTATAACCCGATTTTTTCAATTATCAATTTTTGATATTTATCGGGGGTACCTCAACACAAAACTTTGCTAAGAGCACTCGCAGATGCTTATAGTACAACTGTGTAAATTTTCAAGAAAATTGGTTCAGCCGTTTCAGAGTCTATAGGTAATGGATACACACACACACACAAAGTTCCATTTATAAATAAGTTTAGATTCAGATGAAGACAACCAACAGGTTTAGAATTCAGAGTTCTCTGTCATTTACTTTTTAAAAAAGTGCTCAGCACAACATAAGTTGTAGAATGTAATTTAATTAAATTTGTTTTTTCTATTTGAAATTTATTTGAAATTAATTTACATTGCAACACTGGAATTTCTGTTTTGAAATTTAAAGCTCTTATCAGGCAATGTTCAATAGCTTTGGTGAAAACCATTTGACAATTTGAAAATAAAAAACAATATGTTTGCTTATTAAAGAGTTAATATGGATGACAGAAAATTTAGAACTTATGGGTGTGGTTAATTTAACTCATCAGAATGAAGAATTAGGGGATGTACGGTATTTATACAAGTCTAAGAAAAACTATCATATTTATGTCTAGACTGCTTACTTCCGGCAAGATGTATACATTTTAGTTATAAAGAAATACTCTTAGAGTTATATGTATTAAGACAGGTGTCAAATGTATCTATCTATATATTTTTATATATATCTATATAAGAATGTAATGGCAATATTAACTATTTCCTAATAAGAAAAGGAAACATTTAGCTTTTATTGACTAAGCAGCCGGTGTTGCTGTTGGTTCAAATTTATAAAATCTTTATCTTAAAACAATTTTTCAAGAAAATAGTTTTCTCAAGTGCGGTAGATTTTTCTGTATTTGGTCATGACCTCAAAACAGCAGAGATTTAAAATCGTGGTATCTATTACTTATATCAAATTTCATGAATATATATAGTTGCAATAATTATGACCATTCATTGTTTTCCCAAGTTCTGCGATAAAGTAGTTTCTTTAAGCAATTGATAATTTTTATAGTTTAGAACATGATTTCTTTTTTTTTACTTCGTTCAAAGTTTATGCAACATCCAGTGGTTTTAAGAATTCACCAGCTAAAGTTTTTTTTTGCTTTTTATCATGTCATCCACAAAACATAAAGTTACCAAACACAACCATGTGATTTTATCTTGTGGAGGAGATAAAAATAAAGAAAAATGTTAAGCATTTTCTAAGATATCTGTCAAGATATATGTCAGTTTAAATATTAAAGCTAGGATTTTTTGTAAATACAATATTTCAAATTCTTGGACAAAATATCAGACTGCATTGGTTTTGGTAATGTAATGGCTATCAGAGCTGTGCATTTTAATCAACATACTGAGTTTGAATTGAATCTCTTTCTTTCTGTTGGTTTCACTCTATAGAAATGACTGTTGAAAACATCCCCAACCCACATTTATAAACAAATTGTACAGATGCTTGCTGGGAGTTATTCTTAACCACTTCTCAGTCTTATCTACCATATTTTTGTTGTTCCTTTTCTTGAAGTCTGAAGGCTACAAACACTCACTTCTCTGTATCTCTTTTGTATGTTAACATCATTCTTACTTTGTAAATTTCTATATATCTATGGTCTACTTTTGTATTGAGCACTTTTTAAAAGGAAATGTCTAACTGTGGAATATACTTCCATTAGTATTATCCACTTAAATTATTATATATATATATATATATATATATATATATATATATATATATATATATAATGATTATAGTTAAACAGTTTTTTTTATTAATTAGACCAGTACACAGCTGTAGCAAAATGTGCTCAATACATATATATTGTAGAGCTTTTGGATATTTTTTATTCGGAAACAAGTTATTTCCTCAACCAAGGTTTCAACCTTTCAGTATCTTCAGGCAATTTATAATAACTGGTTTTCCAATGTTTTCAAACATACAACAGGTTTTTTTTTTTACCAACAATACTATGAAAAACAATATTATGGCTAATTTTTCTTCTTGTTTCCAGAACAAAAAAATTAGTTACTGAAAGAATAATGCCCAGATGTAATCACACCCAAAAGTACATCCTAGGATCATAAAACCTTAATGAAAGTGTTTAAGATCATCCTGAAGTAACTCCCTTGTAGTTTTGAAATGTTTGGTTGTTTAAAAATTTCAGTCATGCATTCATAAAAATAAATAATGTGTGAAAACATTAGAAAATCATTTATTTTAAATTGCCTGAATATACTGAAAGGTTGAAACTTAGGTTGTGGAAATAACTGGTTTCCAAATGAAAAATATTCAAAAGCTCTATAATATATTTGTAGTATTAGCCTGAATATAACTAATAAGAAGAAGAAATTTGTTAAAATGTTTGTGATTTTAATCACAAAATTTGACACTTGATAATTAAATTTTATTCTGTGTCTTTCAGAAATATTTAGTTTTATTTACTGGTACCCGAAAGAACCTAGTCCATAGAAAATGAAGAAGGACAAAGTTGTGTGGCTGGAGCAATTAAATTTTAGTCAGTGAATGGCTATAAAAAAAACTGATAGGATGATATTGAAATGTAGTCAGTGCTAAGGTACAACCTTGGTTGTTCCTTTTTAAATACAATAAAGATTTTAGTGTATCTGATTCAAGCATCCTATTTTGGGTGATGACTTCAGTTATATAAACATCTAATTGGTGGATGCTTGACACATAATTTACAAGTAAGCTTTTTGGCAAATTATTTAAAGTGTCTACTACTAAACTGACATTTGAAGATACTATTTAAATGTTTTCATACACAAAATCAGATAGTTATTTCCTACTTTTAGTTGGTGTAAGACTTATTGATCTAAAGCTTTTTCCAAACCCATTTTCAAATCTCAGAATTATGCTCTAGGGTTTTTCTAATTCATATTCATAAAGAATAAGCAGAGATACACGCACACACACATACCCACATATATGCATGTATATTTCATATCTACAGTTTGATAGAAACTTGCAAAGAAAGATATAACTATGAATTGTGTGGGTTTAAATATAGTATTTAATGTATTAAACCTTAAGATGAATATATAAATACTTATTAATATGTATTTATTATAAATATACGACTTTTCCCCTGCCATCAAAATGACGACGAAATATTTGAGAGGATTATATATATATATACGCAAGAAGGTAAATAAGTATATATATGTGTATACACATAGATACACATCAATATATAAATATTAATCAGGTGTGAATAGAACATATATACATAACAGACATATATCTGTATAACAGAGCAAAAATATATATTGATAAATATACATATTATCCTACATTTTATGCATGACTCAAAGTTTCATGCTCTTCAGCAATCATCAGGTGTCTATCATATTTTTTTTTTTTTTTTTTTTTTTAATCATCTCACCCCAAGCAAGGCATTCCACTGCCACTATTGCGCATGGGGCTACATAGGGGAAGGTAAAGAGAAGGAGTGGATAGACATAGGGAATGTCAGGAGAAAGGTGATAGATGAGTAAGGATAGCGAGGATGAGTGTCGGGCAGATGGGAAGAGTGTTTGATAGAATGGGAGCAGGTTAGTGTGTTAGGAGGTGTCTATTGACCTTACATTTAAACTCCTGGAGATTGTAGCCGTCGGGGAAGCAATCGTTTGGAAGAGAATTCCACAGTCGGGAAGTGCGAGGAAAGAAACTGTTGGAGTAGAAGTTACGGCTGCATTTTATCGATAAAATATTATGTTATACGGGGTCTTTCTCAGTATTAAAATCAAGAAAGGCCCAGTATAATATAACATGATAGGCACCTGACAATTACTAAAAAGCATGAAACTCTGTGTTGTGCTTAAAACAGGATAATATATATATTTATTAATATATATATATATATATATATATGTTTTTTTTTATTTGTAAATGACTTATTGCACAACACAGGTTTCTTACTTTTCATTTTCTTCTGGTGATTCATAATAACTGATTTTACCATTTTTATGAAAACTCTCATGTAACGGGGATTTTTTATTAATGCACAATTTTAGAAATTACGAGAAGTTAAAGCATTGTCATCCATGCTTGTATAATCCTAAAAGGTATTTGTTGGCATGATTACATTTGGTCTTAATTTCTGTATATATATATATATAATAAATGAATATGCAATGGTATTTATTATAATAGAGAGGATACATATATATATATTCTTTACTACTCAATGACATAATTATTGCAAAAAATAAAATAATATGGCACTGTTAAAGAGCAAATACATGGCAAAAGCTTTCATAACAGTAGAGTTTAATAACTGGTTTTGAAGAAAATGAACTGAGCCAATGCTACTTCACTATTGTCTCTCTGATGAACTGAGTTGGTGCTGCCTTGCTATTGCTTTTCTCTCCATGAGCTTGACATTAGAGAAATATATATATTTTGTAAAGTCACACATACTAGAAATAATGCCTTTGAAGAATACTGTCAGACATTTTTCTTTTCTGCTTCGAATACTTATTATGTACTCATATATATATTATTTTGACAACGTAACATGAACCCAGAAGCATGATTCCTCTAATTACATCAAAACGAGGTCAACTATTTTTGTTCTCTAGCAATCCATGTTCAAACTCAAAAGGTCGGCAATGACACTTTATTCATATATAACACCTCCCCTTTGAGATGACTTCCTCTGGAGTCTATATTTTTTCAGCTTTGGTTCACTATTTAAAAATTCTGTTACTGTTCTTTTTCTCTTACCATAAAACCTTGGTTCACCAATTTCTGATGGTGAAGGTCCATCAAATGTGTCATACAATATTTCCATAGGTACCACTTTTCGGAGACTTTCTAAATCAGTGAATCTTTGTTTTAATTGATTAAGGTGTCAGTTATATTCCCACCTATGTCTCTGTACCATGTATATCATTTTGCCAATCTGTTTCTTTTTACAACATATTCCTAGAATTCTTTTCCATGTTGATACATTTATGAAACACCTTATCTCTATGTTTGAAGTATTTACTTATATTGTTATTTCTTAATATCACACCTAATTTTTCTAGTCTCTCTAATCCCTTCTTAATTAGTTCTAAAGCTGCAAAGGTAAACTCCTTTTTGGCTTAAATATTGGTGTTACATTCTCTTTTACTTCAAATTTAGCTTTTGTTTTTGTGCACATCCCCAGGCCTTCTGAGAAGACTTCTGAAAAACTCCTTTTTAATTCATTCTTTAATTTTTCAGTTGCCATATTAGCACTGGAGGTAAAAATATTTGTTTTGTTACAGAAAGAGTTTATTGGTAGGTCCCAAAGATCAAATAATGCAATCCAATCTGCTCCAAATAAATTAGTTGTATTCTTCAATACACCACAATTTTTTAATTTTGCCAACAAAAGAAATGTTACATTAAATTCACCCATAAAGTTCAATTTCTTTCTTAAAATTCCATGAGCAACATTTTTAGAAATTAATAAACTGGATTTACTTATTTTTCTCTATGTCTGTTCATTTATAATGGTGATATCAGATCCTGTATCTAGTTGTAGTTTTATTTTTACATTAATAATTTCCACAAAAACAAATTTCTTCTTTAGAGATGGTTCTAACTCAGTTAAAAACATTTAAATTCTTGTTTTTTCTTTGTGCTTTTTGACATAAACCATGTATTTACCATGTTCACATAAGTTTTGTTTTCCTTCCATTTTTGTATTTGCAATCAGTACTTTTTGTGTCCTACCCTCCTACATTTGTAGCATTTTTGTTCTTAAAAAAACAATTACTTTTGAAATGCTTACCTCCACAACCATGGCAAGCATTAGCTACTGAGTGGGGTTTATTGCCTTTTTTAATCTTCTTTTAGAAGTTGAGAACATCTCTAGTCTTTTTTTATGGTTAGATGCTTTGTACTTGTGAATTGTCTCTTTCCTCAATCCTTGCGGTATCAAGTTTTAGATTTACAATACATTGATACTCTTCTGTTATTTTCTGGAGAGTTAATCTGGGATCTATTTTAATTTAGCAAGTATCCTGGATCTTATTTAAATGTATTATTAGAAGCTAACCCCTGTACAAATATTTGGCATTTAAATAAATTCAGAGTTAATTCATTTAACTTAAACTTCTGGCATGTTCAATTCATGATTTATTCATAAGTGACAAAATTTTCATCTTCATACTTTATTAATTTAAGACATTGCTGATGTGTATTGAATAATGAAACCCCATCGCTAGAAGTTTTTGTTACTATTATTACAGTTTCATCAGAATTTATCTCACCTGTTTTTTTTTCACCAAAATAAAATTTACATACTTTTCATCATGTTCAACAGGGTACAGTTTTCTTAATAATAAACAAACTTTCTTTTCATCATTCCAATGTGAACAATCCCTTTTGAGGATCCCTTTGTATCTTCTATGAAAAACTGAAAAAGTTATCCCTTCATCTGGATTATATAAAAATTCACTAATTAAATTAGCAACAGCATCTGGAGTGAAAAAAATTTGTTTTTTTCTTCTATAGTTTTATTAAATAATAATTAAAAATCTTCTGTTGTTGTTGTAATTGTAATTGCTGTCCATGTTGTTTTTGCTGCTGTAATTGTTGTTTTTGTTGTTACTTTTGTAGCACCAACATTTGAATCATGACAGATTTTAGTTCTTCCATTATCCTGTACTCCACTGAATATTTTGCAGATTCATTTTTGAATAACTTCACCTGGTCATTTCTCTGTAGTCCTGCAAATATGATGTCTCTTTGGTGAAGTGGTAAATATTAACTAAATATCCTATTATGACATGTAGGATAATTATATATTTATTTTGTTTCCTCACATAAATTCAAATGAATACTCATCATCACTTTTGTAATGTCACTTATACTAGAAATAACACCTTCGAAGAATACTGTCAAATCTTTTTATTTTCCGCCTTAAATACTTATTATGTACTCATATATATATTATTTTTATAATGTCACATGGTCCCAGCAGCATGATTCCTCTAATTACATCAAAATGAGGTCGACTATGTTTATTCTCTGGCAATCTATTGGCAGCGATGCTACATATATGACAATATATATACAAATAAATACATAATGATCTTTATTATAATGGAGAGGATTATATGTAGTTTTACAGTGAAATAGATGGATAGTTTTTGTTTATACCAAATAACAAACATCTTTTATAGAAATGAAGATAATATTTCAGAGATTTCAACACTTTGAATTCATGAACAAATAGTTTGCTTAAAAATTATTATTAATTATAAACAAGTATATTATTTTTTATTAATTTTTTTTTACTGATATTTCACTGAATACATGTCCCAATGGCCACTCAAGGTAGAAATTATTGAGTGTTATTTCAAGGTAGAGTGGGGATAGACTTAAGAAGCATTAATATGATGAATACAATTGATATCAGTTGATTTCAGAGACCAAGATTGTAGTTGTTAGGGAAGTATTTTCTTGGGAGTTTGTTCTACAAAGTAAGAGTAGACCTTGCTTTTCATAATAAAACACTCAAAATTTTTTTTTTTTTTAATCATCTCACCCCAAGCAAGGCATTCCACTGCCACTATTGCACATGGGGCTACATAGGGTAAGGTAAAGAGAAGGAGTGGTTAGACATAGGGAATGTCAGGAGGAAGGTGACAGATGAGTAAGGATAGCGAGGATGAGGGTTGGGCAGATGGGAAGAGTGTTTGATAGAATGGGAGCAGGTTAGTGTGTTAGGAGGTGTCTATTGACCTTACATTTAAACTCCTGGAGATTGTAGCCGTCGGGGAAGCAATCGTTTGGAAGAGAATTCCACAGTCGGGAGAGTGGGGATAGTTTGCCACTGTAAACCTAGCATAGTGGGTCCTAGCTGTGAGGGTAAGAGCTGTTGGCACTAAGGAATGCAAATTATCCAAACATCTGCCATTGTAACAACAATATAGAAGTGAAAGTCTGGCAATGTTTCATCTGTGGGATGAGAATTGAAAAGTAAAGAATAATTAATTACACACAAGGTAGTGTAAATACTTCAGGGCTCTTTCAAGGCTGAACAATGAGAATTGAACAATACCAGTCCAGATATGGCAGCAATACTCTATTCTTGGTCTAACCAGAATCTTGTAAAGATAGAGCATATCAGCAGGAGTTAGATATTTTCTGGAGTGATACAATAAACCAGCTATTCTTCCAGAATATTTTTTTAGTGGCATGAATATCAGCCAATTAAGTGCCATATGTGATAAAAGCTTGCGTGATTATCTCTCTTTCGATCCATGACTGATTAGGCAGAAGATTTTCCTGCAGTAGGTTGGCATTTCTTTCTGTGGTAGACTGGTTGCCAACCAGGGCTATCTGTTCTGCTATTCAACCCATAACTGGAGGGATAAGAAATGGATTAATACCAATCCTGAGGGCATTTGCATGTAAGTGAATGCAACAAATTCAATTGCAATTTGAACCTGGATTTCTAATTTCTCATTCCAAGCTAATATCCATAGCACCACGACATACATCCACATTTCATTTAGCCCCAGTAGACATTTAAAGCAAGGAACCACTTTGAGAGTATGGTCACTCAGGAGGACTGAGTTTCATGGGATGATGAAATGTTACAAGTTCAGCCAGCCTTATCTCAATAGAGATTAGGTCTGAGGAGAGATCAGTTGTCAGGCAATGATCCTCAAGATATTTAAAGATGAACCCATTCACTGTGGTATCATCTGCATAAATATATTTACTAAGGACCTCAAAGTGTTCTTGGGCAGATTGTTGATATAATGCAGAAAGTCATTAGGACTGAGGCGAGAGCCTTTGGGGAGGCAAATATTGATCTCATGTGTCTCAAAGGACTGGGCATCAACAATAACAGCATCCTTCATAGACCTGACAGGAAAGACTTGATAACTGAGATGACTCCCTTAATGATTCCATAGGCGATCAGTTTGTGTAGCGATCCCCTGTACCACACGTGATCGAGGGCCTTTGAGATATCTTGGGTGATCACTCACGAAAGAAATTTTATTATGAAAATATAAAGCTCAGTCATCAGAAACTAAAGTAGAAATATTTATTTTTTGGAAAATCTTCAGAAAATAACTGAAAAAATGAAATGAAAACAATTAAAGCTGAAAACTAAATCTGAATCTTAAACTTAGGGCTTCAACTTTATTCAGAGTTTATTACAACTTCATTTAGTTTCATTTTATGTAATAGTGAAAACTGTTTAAAAACATGTTATGTGTTCGCTGTTGATTTTCGTCAAGTGTTTTGGTTGAAAAATCATGATCAGAATGATTAAGGTTTAAATAATTCATTAAATATTTACAACTATACAAGCTTCATAAGAAATAATTTATATTATATCAGTAGTCAAACCAACAAACTGGATGAGATTAATTTGAATAAAACATTAGAAAAGTACCAAACTTGTTACTTGTTGATTTTATTATGACTAAATAGTCTTAACGTGTCATTTTTTGAAGGTACTCTATATACTCTTCAAAGAATGACAGGATTATATGGATGAGCAGGATTTTTGCACAGTTGAGAATCAGTATAGTATCTGTATGCACAGCCTAGGATAAAAATATTAGTCTTTATCTCTTTTGCCAAGAATCAATGTAGTATCTGTATGCTCTACTTAGGATCAAAGTATCACTTTTTCCTAGGATGATTGTAGTATCTGTGTGTACCTAGGATCAAGGTATTACTTTTGCCAAGGATCAGTGTAACATCAGTATGCTCTACCTAGAATCAATCCTCATCACTTTTGACAAGGATCAGTGTAGCATTTTTGTTGTCAACTTGACATCAAGGTATCTTTCCTTATCACTTTTGCCTAAAAGTATTTCACAAAGATAATATATGGGTATGCATGCATTTTATATAGATGGATTATCAAGATGGATTCCAATATTTTTCAGAATACTCTAGTTTTTTAATTTTTTTTCTTCTGTTTATCTTCTTTTCAATTACTGCTTTTAGTCTTTAATATAAAGATGATATCTGAATCATGTTTTTTGCTTTGTGGAAAAATGTACCTTCAGTGCAAACACAAAGTTCATGTGTCTAAATTGAGTGAAGGTAAATCTCCTTTTCTAAGGAATTCATTGACTATGAATATATAAAATTAAGGAAAATATAAGTACACCTCTGGTATGTGAGTAGAGTAATGGTTATCAGTGTGGAAAGTGGAATTTATGTACCAAGTTCAAATTCAGTCTGAGTTTATTGTTTTGTGTAGGGGGTGCTATAGAATCACAATGAGCTGTACAAAATAACAGAAACCATATTACTTGAGGACTTTCAACAGGAGCAAGGATTACTTTGTTGGGCCAGAAAGTTTTTTCTGCCTGAATCCATCTTGCACATATAAAAATCAACCAACTGATTGTACATGGCATACTGTTGTCATATCTGGTCAGGCGCCCCTGCTGTTCATCTCAGTGTTCTCAACAGGCTCCAAAGGAGAATCTGTAATGTGATTAGTTCCAACCTGGCAACTCGACTCTGGCCACTTTCTCATTGGCAAGATGTGGCTTCCCTCTATCTCTTCCATAAATATTTTTATGGCTTCTGCTTTGATGAACTTAGGTTACTAGTGCTCTCTCCATAAGAATTTACTCGGGTAATCAGACTGGCAAAAAGGTCCCACCCTTTTACAGTTAGATCAACTAAATGCAACCAACAATTCTACTCCAGCAGCTTCTTTTCTGACACTTCCTGCCTGTGGAACTCCCTTCCATATACTTGCTTTCCTGATGGCTACAACCTCCAGGAATTTAAATGCAATGTCAATTCTCATCTCTTATCCACTTGACTCCAGCCCTTTCTACATCACCTCGTGTATCTTGTTCTTTTCCTTTCTCACTACCTTCGCAACAGTCTTCACTCCTGTGTTCACATCCTTCTCTTGCCCTTTCTCTTCACCCCACTTTAGCTTGTTTGTCTTCACTCTCCTCATGTCTAAAACTTTAACCTTCTTATGTAGCCCCCTGCATATCACTGGCAGTACCGCCTTGCTTGTTGTGAAAAAAAAAAGAACTAAAATGTATGTGACATGTAACTAAAAGCAAAAACAGATACACAATCAAGATGTTGACATTCTACACTATTTCAAATCAAAGGTTAAAAAGGAAACCTCTAATAATACTGGAAATAATGAAATATCTACTGTATTTGGGAAACCTATTTTCTTCAAAAAAGATTTTAAAAGATTCTGTAGTAATACTGTACTGGCTGCTCAGTCAATAAATACCAAATGTTTCTTTATAAGAAAATGGTTAATATTAGCAATTTTGTGCAACTATCTTTGGGAAATGTATGAAACCAACATATCAACCTTTATTTATGCAAAATAAATGCTTTTAGTGTTTTTTATTAATGTACTTTGACATCAGTATTGATACAATTTTGCCTAAAATTTAAAATCTCATTATAATCATCATCTTTTAGTTTTGTGAATGAAAATTTTGAAAGGAATTCTATATCCGTTGGAGAACTGTTGATAATGAGCACCCAAGGCAAGTTTTTGTTTTTTCAAAGCATATTGAGAAAATTTAGCATCTGGAGAGAGAACTGGTTTTCCTTTGGAAAACCTTATGTCACCTTGCTTTATTGTTTAATAGCCATTCCACTTCTTTACATATTATATCAGCATACAGTTGTTTGTTTTTGTTTGTTTTTGAGGTTTAACGACCTATCAATCCTTATGGGATCATTTTAAGGTCATAATCAATGATTTTTGGGTAAGGTTATTTTTTATTTTTACAACATTTTTCTTTTTCACGATTCATTGGGATTTGTTTTTAAGAGCAGGGGCCCCAAGTCCTACCCTTGTTATTTAGCCCATAACTGGAGGGAATGGACGGATTAATACCTTTCCTAAGGGTACCAGTGCTTAAGTGAATACAGGTTATTCAACTGGAATTCGAACTCGGCTCACCGATTTCTCTTTCCGAGCCGATATCCACTGCACCACAATGCACATTCGTCACTATACGCTTACAGCACCTGGTATTCCCAAGCGGTCACCCATCTAAGTACTGACCAGGCTCAATGTTGCTTAACTTCGGTGATCGAGCGAGAACCGGTGTATTCAACGTGATAGGCCGTAAGCCTGCATACAGTTGAATCCTTTTTCTATAACATGGAAGGGTAAAACTATCACATGTACTACTTTCTTGAATTTTTAGCACTTAAGTTTATATAAATTCATTTACTTAGTTTACATATAGAAATGCAGAACAAATACTTAGTGTTTCATACATGTATATAAAAGCTGTATGCTTTATGAGTTGCTTCTGTTGGGTGTATATATAACATTCCTCTCAACTTTTCATATCTGTATGACAATGTATCTTGAGGCAAGTCTTTTACATAAAGATCTCAATTCTTTTCATTCCTCATTGAGATAACAACATGGCTGGTTTTATGTTCACATCTTAATGGTGCTATTCAAAACATTTTGTTATTATCTGCTCTATCATGAAGAAAACCCATGTGAGCACAATGTTCTGAGGATCACTTTACCAGGCAAAGACAACCTTTAGGTGTTTCCTATCATTTTGACCCTATCATGTAGACTCTGTTCTTCATATGGGTTCCTGCTTTGTTCAAGAATAAAACCTACATTTTCCAAGACTTTTCCTTTTACCTTTTTTTAAGAAAACCTGCTAAATGGATTTCCAAATGGAAATCTTCATCTTTCTTGCTTATTAAATATCTATTCTTTTATATGTTAGAAATTTTCAGCACAAACTTTTTTGTGTATTTGTGTGTGCACACACACACACACACACACACACACACACACACACACACACACACACAACAAAAACCTGAATGCTGGTTCTTAAAATGTTGCATCTTTCTTGGCAGATCTTCTAATATCACAATGTGGGATATTTAATAACAAAAGTGATGGAAACATGAACATAAAAAAAGAAACTAAATGAAATCAGCTACATTATATACATAAAACACATATTTAAAAAAAATTCTAAAATTTAAATTCTCAGCACTCCTCTTCCTTTGCACGAATATGTAGCTCTATCAATGTAAACAGGATTTTAGTTTGATGATGCCCTAAAGGACAAAATGTCACACAAAAAATTTACATATTTTTTCCTACATATATATTTCAATGCCCAGTACAGGACTGTGTTTCTTGTCACAAATATATTATCTATATTAAACACATTACCACCTCTTTGTGAAGAACCTTACATGCTACATATCAAATCAAAGTGCCATAAAAAGCATTTATTAACCCATAACTCTCCTCCTATCAAACTTTCATTATTTAATAGCAGAAATAGAGTATTAAAAGTTTTTTAAAATAGAAAGAGACTCACATGAATTCCAGTTATGCATAACACATGCAAGCTTTGAAAGAATGCTCCTTTTTCAAAAACAACACAAAATAAATTGCATTACAGTCAAAACATGAGGATCAAATAACAACATTGGAAACATAACACCTTTGAGAATGGCCAGAGAAATGGCTGAAAGCAGTTGGAAAAATACTTATGGAACATTTTTATATACATTATCTCCAGTAAAACAGAAACATGTTAGCACATTGGAAAAATTAAATAAAATCATAATAAAACCTTCCTTGTCAGTCATTTTCAATGAAACATGCTTAAAAGAAAGGTTGCTGCCCAAATATACATTAATATATATATATATATATATATATATATATATAAGAAAAATGAACTTGTTTTTTTTTTATTACTAGCATATGATTTCCATTATGAAGATATCTTCCGGTGAAACAAAATTATACAAATTCATATAAAGAACTTGTAAATTCTTCCATGAAATTTTTCATGAAAAAAAAAAATATATTGCTGGCCAAAATCTTAAGGACAATGAAAATGTCATGTGGAGAGAAATCTTACTTTGCAACTCATTCATTTTTTCACATTTAAACCCAGTGAACTTTCAGCCTTTGTCATGGTTTTACATAATGCAATGCAGGAAATACCACTGGGAGATATTGACTACAATAATGCTTGAGTTCAAATGAGTAAATTATGTTTTGTTTTTACCAATTAAAACTCCATTTAAATATGGTCTTAAACTTTTGATTAGCTAGTATTCAACATAATTTCCCAGTATTCAAATTTTCCATATTAAATGCAAAAAGGTTTTTCATTATTATTTTAGCTTTGCTATTTTTCATTTTTCAAAGCTCTACTCAAGTTGAGTCTAACAATGCAAAAGGTATATTTTTTCTTTAGATCTGCATTGTGATGCAATGAATATTGGCTCAGAATGAGAAATCAAAGATTTCAAATTCCAGCCGAATTTGTTTCATTCACTTATGCACAAACACCTATGGGGAAGGTATTAATCCATCTCTTCTCCCTCCAGCTATGAGTTGAATAGCAGAATAGATTAGGTTCTGTAGTCTTGGTTGGCAAGCATTCTACTACAGAAAGTAATGGCAACCTACTCTGGGAAAATCATCCCTTGAAAGAGATGTAATCACCCTATCACAGATACCAATTAACTGACTGATATGAATAGATATTTCCACCATACTTTCAATAAATTTTCTTACATCTGAAGAAAATATAATCATAATAAAATGCATGCTAATAATAAAAAAAAGCCAAAAATACAATCATTGGGTGGAACATTTGAGTTCCGCCTAATGTTTGGCATTGCTTGAAACTCTGAGTATTGGATTGGTATTATTATATTATATTTAAGCTCTGTCGATTTTGGTATTGAACCTTCAGTTTATTTTATATTTGAAGCTTTAAGCTTATATTCTTACTTTCTTACTATATATATATATATATATATATATATATATATATATTTTCCATTTGTAAACAAGTTATTACAGACCTAGGTTTCTACCATGAGTGGTGTCTTCAGGTGATTTGCAGTAACTGATTTTATCATTTACTGTTTTCTTTAAGAATGCTTAAAACTTAAAACTTAAAAGCTGTACAAAATTAGCTAACCACGTGTGGAAATTAAAATCAAAATATGGAAAAAACCCAGACATAACATGGAGTATAGTAAAAACAGCCAAGCCTTACAGCGGTGGCAAAATATGTAGACTGTTCCAAGAAGAAAAGTTAGAGATTATGCTATTCCTAAACAAAAGTGAACTGTTGAATGAAAGAACGAAAATTATGACTAAGTGTAACCATACTAAAAAATACGCTTTGGTTCATACAACCATGGATGAAAATGGCATAATTCCTTGTAATTTTAAAAATTGTGTATTCAAAAATTCCCTGTCACATGAGCATTAAAAAAAAACACCATTACGTGAACGTTCTTTAAGAAAACGGTAAAATCAGTTATTGCAAATTGCCTGAAGACATCACTCATGGTAGAAACCTAGGTCGCGTAATAACTTGTTGGCAAATGGAAAATATTCAAAAGTTCTACAATATTATTAATTTTTAATACAAATGTGCACAGGTCTAATTTTATTATAACCAGAAACTAAGTAATTTAACAATCAATATATATATATATATATATATATATATATATATACTGTTTAGTTGTGATAATGCTTACCACTATTTTTCAGTGGTTTTAGTGATAAAATGAATTTTTGCAAGCAGGTATTTTATTGTAAAGTGCTCCATATCAGGGTGTAGAAAGTGCATCTCTTTAATAGAGTAGATTCATGCCGACTTGGAAGTTTCGTAAGAACACTGTTATGATGTTCTTACTCGTCAGGTCTGTTTATATATATATATATATATATATATATATATATATATATATCTATCATAATGGAATATCCTAGAACCCTCTATGAACACTATGGTGGACTAAGTCTATCATGAATAAATGATCAAGAGCATTTTCACTAGTGAGTCTTGCTTATGGATTAGGATCTGGTAGTTAAATTCTTGTCTGCAATAATTCTCATGCTGAATAAACCTTTTATTCTATGATGCCCAGCTTAGTAATATTTCCAATTCATTTTACACTTTGTTAAATTGTACCCTTGTCCAGGATACAACAATATATATATATATATATATATAAAAACACTGTTAATACCTATGTCCATGCTGCTTATTGTGACATGATCCATACTTGATATTGAGCACTTTTCTCCCTACTAAAAAAACCTTGTTAATTGTAACACCTCTAAAACAAAACTGCTTCCCATTAACCATCTTAAAAGACATTTTTTGCTTTCCAACATCCTGACTGATCCTCACCTCCATTATTATATGGAATCAACTGCTAAATTTGCTGCAAGAAAAGTCAGCTCATGTCATGATAGATTATTGTTTTATACCAGAATTCATCTGTGCATCAAATACTGCTACCACATTTAGTCTGGAACTTCTGTTTTATATCTAAATATTCTTGACAGTATCTAAAGAAAAATTGGCAACATTATTTGTCTTAAGAGGTTGTACCATGCTTTTCAAAACCTCCAATCTCCCAATCAGAAGCCTTACTGCTGGTTGTAGTTTATTATCATACCCAGGACTAAGGGATATTATCTAGTTTTATTTATCACAGTTCAGTTATTGCTTACCTATTTCCACTGAGTGCAAGTAGACACTGCGCAACACAGGGATTGTATTTACAAATACTTCATCTTTTATGTGCCATGTTTCATCACAATGTAGGTCATCATGGCTGTTCACATCTCCAGATCTCTTGTTGTTTCTAATCCCTCATCTCCTGTTATTCCACTCAATTTCCACTCCCCATTTATCTGCTTAAGTCCATCAGGTATGTTATCCGTTGCTTACCGTTGTCTCTCTTCTCTTCCATCCATCCTGTAAGCATCAGGCTCTTCAGGCTCTTCTTCCTCGTTACCTGTCTCAACAACTTCAGCTGTCTCTTCCTGATGTTGGGATATGCGATGAGGAAAGAGACAGAACCTGATGCTTATGGAACAAATAAACCTCTATATGACCAAATACACAAAATAATATTTTCATCCACTACAGAAAAATTGTCCATCTGGGTCAGGCAGTTTGTAATTTCACTATGTGGAAATGGGTGAGCAATAACTGAACAGTGCTAAATAAAATAAGAATTAGATGGTATCCCTAGACATGAGCAGTAGAACAAGAACAGTCTATCCCCATAGATTAAATAAAGGATTCAGTTCAGAATTCCTTGTAGGTTACTCAGATTGATATACACCTGAGGAGGGTTGAAACATTATAATAAAACAACAACAATGTAGAGTATATAGTACAAATAATAACATCTCTGTAATGACAAAAATATGTAAGTGTAGGCTTTAAGAAAGCTTTATTCAACTGAGAATACAAAGTTTGCACATAGTGTCCTTTTATAGTCCCAGTAAACAGAAATAGCTCTTTCAAAGTATAGAGTGACAAAACAAGGAAAGACTACTCTTGATTATTCATAACAGTCTCATCCCAGAAATTCACACAAAAACTAAACAAAATGTTTAAGAAAGGCAGATTTCGCAGCAAGTTTATTTGCCTAGACTCCAGTCTGCATGTATAATGTAAATAGGGTATCAAAGCCCAGTATCATAAACTATGATTTACCAGAGTAACCAAAGAAAAGTACAGATGAAAGGACTTAATAAAATTATCCGCCATTTTGAAATATGACCCTGCTGTCATAAATAACTCTCTAACCAGTCAGGTTTAATTCTATATATAAAATATATATTTTATTAAGCAACAACTCAAATATTTTTCACTGATATATTATTGAATACATCTTTTCTTTTACCGACTTTTGCAAACACCTCATCTAATAAAAACCTAAAAATAATACCAATGCTACTCTGATCCCAAGTATACACAAAGCCAGAATCATTTTAGATTTCTTCTTTTCTGTTTTGTTGTCTTTTACAAAAACTTGCTGCTTGTGATTTATCATCAGAACTTAATAGAATCAACACTTTATCAATCTTGGCTTGATTACATTTTTTTTAATCATTTCACTCCAAACAAGGTAGGGCTGCCACTAGTGCATTGGGGGTTACAGAGAGAGAAAAGTACTGGCTATAAGGGGTATTGAAGAAAGGATAAAAGATGAATGGGATTCAAGAACACAGAAGATAGCAATTGACACTGCATTTAAATTTTTGTAGATTATAGCTATCAAGGGAATCAAGTAAACAGAAGGGAGTTCCACAGGTGGAAAGTGCAAGAAAAGAAATTGTTGGAGTAAAAGTGGTGGTTGCATTTAACTAATTCAATCGTAAAAGGGTGGGACTTAGTTACCAATCTAGTAGCATTTTTAAATTCATTGTGTGGTACCAGGGGAAAAAGCTTGTCACAACACTTTCCATGAAAATATTTGTAGAAAAGACAAAATATATAACATAATGTAACAAACATATTCAATTTGTGCAGCAACATAAATCAGTATTTACAATCACATTCATCAATCACCTATGAAAATATTTGTAGAAAAGACAGAGGGAAGCTATACCTCATCAGTGAGAAAGTGACTGAACTTGAGATGCCAAGTCATGATCAATTTCATTGCAGATTTTTCTTTGGAGTTTTTTGAGAACCCGTAGATGAATAGCAGGACCACCAGACCAGATATGGGAACAGTATTTATTGCATGGACAAGTCTGAAAGTTTTTGGTTCATTTTAAAGGTTGTTTTGCAATGAAGAGCCTTACTCTGCAAACACTTTCTCACTGAACCCTCAAACTGAAGCATACAAATATAGAATGACCTTGCTTATTGATCAATTGACAACTTCCTTAATCTTTTTTTTGGAAAGGTCCTTAGATTTTTCTTGGCAAAAGACAAATATTTAGAAGTTTTTTCTTTCAACTTTATTCTATGTTCCTGAAAAAAAATGTTTTATCTATTATTGTAGCAATTCCTAATAAAAAAAATTAGGCTTGGTTTTAGTTATGTCATATCAACCACTCCAGGTTATTTAATGTCAAATTCTCTCTTATTTTAATAAACAGAAAGGGTGACATAGGCTTGGGTTGCTCATAAATAAAAAAAAGATAGATATAGGACTAGCCAATAGGTGGCTACTTTTTTTTAGAGGATTTACTTCTCAGCACATGCTTGTAACATTTAATAAAAATATTACTTAATTTTTTTCTGTGTGTCACTTGAGCTATGAGTTCATTTCCTAGGAAGATTACTTGTTTATTTGGATGTCCTTGAGAAAACAGATTTTTTTTGGATATTTTCCAAATGCGCAAACATTTTTGTGATAATTATGACTGAAATTATTTTTTAAAATATAGAAAAAAATTCAAGAGCTTCTGGAGTCCTGACCCCACACTCTCAGACTTGAATCTGTTTAGGGTCATGAAGGAGGTTTTCAAAAGCAGCAGCTCTCTAAAGATTGGTTAGTTGATTTTGTTTAGCAGAATATCAACTTCTATCGGTTGTTTAATTAGTTTTATGTTTATTAGTTTTATATTTAATTAGTTGTTTAATGCTGAAATCCAAATATTTTGAACTAAATTGCATACCTTCAACTACAGATAAAAATTATAGCTGGTAATTTTATTATAAATATGTATTCTTGGTCTTTTTTATATAAGAATGTATTGCTGGTATTTTTCTATAAAAATATTTTTATACTTTCATAATATTTGGGGTTTCACTTTGCTCATAACTGGAACCTTAACAGTTGTTACCACATTATCTCTAAAGATGATGGGGAAAAAGAAGCTACTCATAAATGATTAAAGTGGCAGCTAGGAAGTTTTTTGAATGGCTCTCATTCAAATGTCGTATACCACAATAGAGAAGGGAGAAGATTTTTAAAGACTAGATTTGGAATCCTGAGGCTCTTGTGGTCATTTTGGTATGCTTTGTGTGCTTCAACTATTAAGTTTTTTCTAATTTAAAAAAATAATAGGCATTATTTTTTGATTGGCCATTCCTGTGTATAACTCTATTTATATGTGTCTATGTGTATGTATTTAGATATTTAATGTAAATTTTTATTTTGTTAAATTTAAAAAAAAGTTTTTGGATCAAGTCAATTTGGCTCTTTGGTGAACTTTGACCTTTATGAGCAAATGCTATAAAACTTAAACAAATTACAAGCCCACAATATCTTTTATTTGAAAAAAACAAACATAACCTTTAGCAAACAAAAAGGAAAGTTAGGCATGATTTCTACTATTGTAGAAAATGATTTTTGACTCGATCAAAATACTTATGGTGTGGGTAAATTCATTAGGTTATAGAGAAAAGCAGTCAATGTTTCTATTTTGAAAAGGTCAAACAAATTGATGAAAAGATCCAAACCAATTCCTATCACATTGTTTTTCGAAAAGAAAGACAAAAAAGAGATCCTGAAAGAAAAAATTCAATTTCATAATGAACACGAAAAGTTCAAATGAGCATGGAATTTTATTTTTTGGCAAGTGGGACTGCTGTTGGAGACTTCAATATAAATGACAAACAATATGATCCATTAGTGATAACAATGAGGATAATTAAATCATTGCATTTTATTTATTTTCTTTTTTATCTTGGAAAAAAGATGTAAGAAAATAATAACAATGAAATGAACAGGAAGAAATAATTAGCATTGATAGCAAATGTCACATTGTCTGTAAAAATATCACCTCCACAACAATGGCTACTATCTGGCTTCCTAACTGTTGACCATTCATGGCACAGCACTACAGTTAATGTGAAGGGCTATAATATAAAAGGTCTTACATCCTGCCATTGCTATCTCATATCTGATGTTTACCAATATTACCACTAAAATGAGATATGAAACAAGATCTTATATTTTTTTCATTTTGAGAACCTGCACATATATTTATGGCAGTAGTAAAGAAAAATATTCTCATCATCATATTGTTGCAGCTCTTAGGAGATGTTGTGTGTGTTAAATCTGGAGACTCCACTGTAGATTGAAGTCTGACAGCATGACTATGGTAAATACTGCAGCTGTTGTTTCTAAAGCAAGTCATTTTTTATGGTAGGGATTGCTAGCACTCCCTGCACAACAGGTTGAATTCAGAGTTATCTTTTTAGAATGGAGACTAACCAAAACTAGGGACCTCAGTCTGTCTTGTTATTGACCCTTAGCTGGGATGGAAAAAGATGGATTAATATCTTTTCAAGGGTTTTTCTGAAAAAGTGAACATAGCAGCCACAGCTGAAATTTGAACTCAGCATAAAATTCACACTTTTTTCATTAAGAACTGCTATGCAATGTTTATATCTATACACTCACTAATCATACTTCTTAGGAACTGCATAAATAAGAACATAGAAACTGCATAAAAGGCAGCATTTTAGGAACTGTATAAAAGGTAGTGTCTTAGAAACTGTATAGAATACATTGTTTTAAGAAACTGTATAAAAGAACAGCATAGAAGACTGTGTCTTAGGAAGTGCATAAAAGACAGCATTCAGGAAGAAAAGAAATGGCAGTGTATATTGCATTTAAATTTTTGAAGAAAAATTTGTAGCAAAGAAGCCAGAAATCATGGTGTTCTGCAGGTGAGAAGTGTAAGAAAAGAAACTTTTAGAATAGAGTTGACAGTTAAATGCTAGTTTGACAGTAAAATGGTGAGACCGAATTGTCAATCTAGTCAATCAGTTAAGTGCTATCCATGATACACACTTTGGGCGATCATGTCTCGAAAGATCATGACTGACTGGGCAGAAGATTATCCCGCAGTGGGTTGCCATTGCTTTCTGCAGTAGACTGGTTGCCAGCCAAGGCTATAGAACCCAATCTGTCCTGTTATTTAACCCATAACTGGAGAGAAGAGATGAATTAATCCCTTTCCCAAGGGTATTAGTGCATAAATGAATGCAAGGAATTCAACTGGAATTTGAACTCAGCAACCTGATTTGTCATTCTAAGTCGATATCCATTGTACCACAATGCACATCAATCCAGTAGCATACTTAAATTCATGCAGTTGAAACCCTGAAGTGAACAGTTTTTCATAACAATTGCTATGAAAATATTTCTAAAAAAGACAAAGGGAAGCCGTATCATGTCAGTGAGAAAGTGACTGTGGTTTAGATGCCTAAGTCAGGATCAATTACATTGCAGAGCCTTCTTCTCATATTTGTAACTGCATTAGAGATACAATCTTTGGAACTGTATAGAAGACAGAATTTTAGAAACTAGATCGCTGTCACATAAATGATACTCTCAAGTAAAATGCTCCAATCAGGTAGCCTTTTCTTTTAGGTACTTCTGAAAACTCTGATGTTACTTTGATAATATTCACGTGAACACTATCAAAGTAATATTTAACTCTTATTTTCTTATTGATGTTCAGCTTCCTGCCTGAAATGAAACTTTATTTTCAGTGAATCATTCATTTAGAAGAATCTTGAAACTAATAGTAGATTTTTACTTAGTTTAGTATGGTACAAGACCACAATAAACTCAGCCATTACCTATGATAGGTAACAACCACAGAGCTAATGGTATATTGGAATTATTTGTTTTAATTTAAAATATTTTATAATAAAAGCAATGATGAAAGATGAAGTAGTGAAAAGAAAAATAGGTGACTGAAAACTGTATCTCCAGTGATTTAGTATATTTTTTCAGTCGAATTATAATTAATGAACAAAGGAAAATTATATGGAAGTCAGTCAGTTAAGTGCCATATGTGATACAGGCTTTGGGCGATCATGTCTCAAAAGAGACATGGTTGACTGAGCAGAAGATTATTCCGCAGTAGGTTGCCATTGCTTTCTGCGGTAGACTGGTTGCCAACCAAGGCTATAGAACCCAATCTGTCCTATTATTTAACCCATAGCTGGAGAGAAGAGACGGATTAATACCTCTCCCAAGGGTATTTGTGCATAAGTGAATGCAAGGAATTCAACTAGAATTCAAACTTGGTACCCCGATCTCTCGTTCTGAGTTGATATCCACTGCACCACAACACACTTACATGGAAAAAAAGGCCAAATGAATTATTTTCTCTTTTTAAAATTAAAAAAAAGGTGCTAGTTTTAAAAATATTGGTTAATTTGAACAGTTGGAATGAATTAATGATGTCAAGGCTTAAATTACTTTCTCACTGATAAGATTCCCTACACTTTTTCTATAAATGCCTTCATGGTAATTGTTCTGATGAACTTTTCTCTATGGTACTTAGGCTTTATGAATGTATGTGCAGTACTAGTTTTGCAGCTAGGTCCCTATCATTTTATAATGGAAATGGCTTGATATAACTGTAATTTGATGCTAACAGTTTTTTCTCTCACACTTCTCACTTGTGAAACTGTTTTCCAGCTTCTTTTTTTTTAGTCAACTTTTATTTTCAAAAATTTAAATGCAATGTCAATTGTTATCTTTTGTCTCCTTAATTCTTGTTCTTTTATTGTCCTCTCTCCTTACTTGTCCTTTCTCAAATACTCAGTAACCCCTTGTGGTTTTATTGCTTTGCTTTGGTTAAAATGATTAAAAAATACATTTTTTTATATCAGCACTGAATTTCTTTTTAAGAATTGTTGCTCAGAGTTGTGAAATGATGTTTTTTTAAAAAAATGGCATGGTACATCAGCTTCTCTAAACAAGGACTAGGTGGGATAATTTGTTTGTTTTGTGGCATATCAACTCCTTATGGGTTGTTTAATGCCTAAATTTAATTTTCATGGGAGTGTTAGTAATTTCTTTCTCAAAAACGTATTGCTGGTAATTTTTTTTTACTCTGAAAATATTTTGCTGGTATTTTAACAATAAAATTTGTTATATTTCATAGTGTTTTGACCCCAGTTCTGGGAACTTAACAGGTACAACCAACCCAGGTCAAGTGACCCTTGGAACAACATCAATTAAGAGGTGGTTTTGCAGTTCTCAAAACCCACCAATCAAAGACTTAGATGCTGGATTTAGTTTATTGTCATACTCAGGATGGAGGTGGGACAGTAAAAACACAAACATTATGTAGAGCTGCATAGGAAGTTGTAGAGAGCTATTACCACCCATGTCTTTATTGAACATACTACATAAAAGAAGATTGTTAAGTATGAGGAAAAGTTTTTTTAGTGAAAAACCAGCTTTCAACACATCATCTGAAATTTAAATCTTCTATCTGCACATTTTATAGTTTTGAGATATTTGGCTTCAAAGTTAGGCTAATCATAATAAAAACATGTCTTTATATATTCACACTATTTACATCCAAAATGTGACTTGATCCAAAGAGTTGTGAGTTTCATACTTGGCTGCAGCAGAGGGAACAAAAACATGGGGAGTTTCTAAAGAAAATAAACTGAAATTGAGACATACAGAAAAGGCATGGCATATCAAACAAGAACATTCTACCCCTGTGAACTAAATAAAGGGTTTGGTTCAAAATTCTAATGTATATAACGTGAAGAACATTGGAGCATACAACAGCTGAAACATTGTGAATGTGGAAATAAAAATGATGACAATATTCCAAATTATATAAATAATGTAAAAAGTTACAATATCTCATCTCAGAAATATATATATATATATATATATATATATAATTAGAATTAAATGAAAATTTTTGTGCTAAAATTAAGTGATTATCTAAGGCAGTATTTCTCAACAGTTTTTATGCAACAGTACACATAGGTGTAAATAAAACTAACATGGCACACTAAGCAAAATTTTTAAAAGGTATACATATAAATTTCTTTTAAAAATGCATGCACAAATATGAACTTACTTTATTTCAATGTTTTTATTCAAGTATTTGTGCAGTTTATTCAGTGTGAAACATGTGCTGGTGTTTTTTTGTGATTTCTTCAATGTTTGTAATATTAATGATGTTTTGCCCATTGCATGCTCCAACATCTTCAAGTGATTGTAATTTTGAACTGAGCTCTTTATTTTGATCACTGGGGTAGATTGTTCTTGTTCTGTAGGTCATGTCACTTCCAGATGTTTTAGTCATCTCCATTTAACTCAACTTCATAAGTTTTTGTTTACCACTGCTGTCACTAGGTGTCAAACTCACAACTCAAGTCACTGGAGTCAATCAACACTTTTATCCACTACACAATGTTTCCTTGATGACAATACCTGGTGACAGCAGTGACAAACAAAAAACTTAGTGAGTTGAATCAAATGAAGATAATTAAAACATCCGGAAATACCATGACTCAAGGAATGAGAACAACCTGCCCTAGTGATCAAAATACAGAGTTTGGTTCAAAATTCTAATCACCTGAAGAAGGTAATGTTGGAGTGTACAATAGCCAAAACAATAAATATGACAATAAGATGAAAACAACACTCAGAACACTGTAAATAATGCAAATTTTGAAATTTAGTCACAGTTGTCAGAAAACCATTGTCATGAGAAATTGGAGAGCTGAGTTCAAATTCTAGTTGATATTGCTTCATTAACTTATGCACAAATATCCTTGAGAAAGGAATCTATTCTCTCTCCAGGTATGGATTGAATAGCAGGATAGATTGTGTTCTATACTCTTGGTTGATAACTGGCCTACTGCAGGAAGAAATGACAACCTACAGCGGGTAAATCTGTCATGTCTTGAAAGAGACATGATCACCTAATCATGTATCATGTATAACTGATTGCCTGACTGTCTGAAAATAAAGCAAGTCAGTTATTCTCAACGCAATGCTAATAGTAATTTAATTCCACCTCATACATACAATCTTCATTTTTATAAGAGAAAGAAAGTGGATCAGTTAAAATTCATTATTTTCAGAAAAGTCTGGTAAAAATTTACTAATGTTGCTCTTATAAAATAAATGATAAAAGAGAAAAAGTAAAAAAATAACTGAAATGTGAGCAGGGGAAAAAAACACTCAAAGAATTGCTATCCCAATCTTCTGACAATTCAACTTCTTTGGAGAAAAAGTTTGTAAATTTTCAAGAAATACCAGGAGGATTGAGAAACAACAAATATCTGCACAACATAAATAGTAAAAAAAATGTTCACACAGCATGTTATTTGCAAATATTGATTCCCTTTCAGAACCTTTTTTTTGCTAAATTACTTATTTTTTTTTAAGTTCCAAAATATTCCTTTTTAACCTTTTTTGTTATTTAATCTAATTCATTTGGAACATTCTTCAGAATGATGTTTATTATATCAGTCATTTAAGAATGTTAATTTAGGTGCATATAAATTTTTTTAGTAATAAATATATTTTATATTTGCACAGTTTCTGTTTGCACTAGTTAACTCATTCTAACTAGTTCATTGATAACATTGGGAATCTTTTCTTGATCAAGCCCCAAGATTTATCAATATTTCTTAAGCTCCATCTGTCACAAAGCCCCAAAAAGAAAATAGGCATGGTAAGATTGTATTCTATCAATTTTCCAAGTGGGGGGGGTCATCCTGTCTTGAAAACAGACATTTGTGGATTTTAAGAGAAAGATTAAAATAAAATGTTTACATTTTTATTTAAAAAATTGAGTGTTTAGTCTAGAAACTCTTGTCTGTAGTGAAGAATCCCCACAAGAGCTTAAACTTTGTATTTTAGAATTTAGAGATTTTTAGAAGTATTTTCAATGACAAAACTAATTTCAACACTCCAAATCATAGAAAATGATGTTTATATCATGATTTTTGGATAAACACAAGGAAGGTTATTTTGAAAACTAATATTTCGAGCCAAAAGCAGGTGATGATGAATATAATATCTGTCTATATTTCTTAGATGAGGTATCATAACTATTTATGCTATTTTCATTGTTCAGACTGTTGTCCTCATTCTTATTATTATAATCACAATGTTTCAGCCATTGTATGCTCAGCCTTCTTCAGGTGATATTTGAACTTCTGAAAGAAACCTTTATTTTTGTTCACAGGGTAGATTCTTTTAGTTCCATATGCCATGTCTTTTGATATTTCAGTTTTAGTTAATTTCCCTTGATAACTCAATTCACCAAACTGTTGTTTTTTCTGCTGTGGCTAGGGATTAAACTCAGAATTCATTAGATCAAGCCACTTTTAGATCAACCAAACAGTACTTTTATTTACTGAAAAAGGCCAGAGGGTACAATGGATATGCCATGAAGATGGCAATAAAGTTGAGGACAACAGTCTAAACAATGTAAATAGGATAAATTGATTATGAAAGGAATTGGGTGTGTTTTAAATAACTTCCTGAGAATATTTTTATTATGCTTTGGAGATTTAAATTGATTTAATATGTAAGAAGTTATACTAAAAAAGAGAGAAAAAATTGTTGCAAACATTTTTTTAATGTTATTTGAAGATAGGAATTAGATTTAAAAAAGCAAGCAAAATATGCCAAAAATATGTTAATTTGACTAAAATTTCTGTTACAGGGACCCGAAATTCACTTGATAAACGATGATTTTGAAAACAACCATGTATATCTGATCATTAAAGATGAATGATTAAATATGTCTGAGTTATGATTAGCTTAAACCAATCATAATTTGAGAAATGATTGGAGTTAGGACAATGTTAGACCACTTCTGAGATCATGAGACTTTTCTCTTTTAGACTTGATATAGCATATATCTTTTAGGAAATGTTCATAACTTGACAAATACTTGGAGTTAAATCAGTTCTGAAATTCTGGTACTATCAACTTTCATACTAAATATTGGACATATCACTTGGGAAATTTTTCAGAAATGTCAAGTGTCCACTTTCAAGTCTACTGTTCAAGATCCAGTCTCCAACATTGACCATTTGGCCTTGTTTCAGCAACCATGCAAGCCAATCCTTTACATTGATTTGTCTTTATTTCTGAGATGAGATAGTATTTACACTATTTACATTATTTGGACTATTGTTCTCATCTTTGTCTTAAGGAGTCATGGCCTAGTGGATATAGGCGTTGGTTAGTTCCAGTGATATGCCCCAAAGAGTTGTGTGTTCATTACCAGGCTACAACAGTGGTGAACAAATAACTTAGAGAGTTGGGTTAGAGGAAGGTAACCCATGACTGCCAAAAGAGGCTTCACACAAGGAATGAGTATGATATACTCCAGTGATCATAATAAAGAGGTCCATTCAAAATTCCTAGCACCTGAAGAAGGCAAGAGCATGCAATGACCAAAACATCATACAAATGGCAACAAAGATGAGGACAATAGTCCAAATAATGTAAATAGTGCCTTTACACTTAGTTTCATGTCTATATTTAATTAGTTTGGACTGAAATATTCTTTGATTGTATGAAATATGACAGTGTAATTTATCTTATATCAAAATCCTCTACTTAATTCTTAATTATATAATTTGTATTTATTTCTGTGATGAGTAATTTTCAATAATCTTGGAATTATTTTGAACTTTTGTTCTCATCTTGGTTGATATAGGTATTATAATAGACACAAAGTTTTGACCAAGTACCCTCTGGTCATCATCATGTGTCTATAGATTGGTTGATGTGGAATATCTTGTTGATTATTGCGAAATATCCTAGGAAATCAATTATTGTTCTTTCATGTTGAAATTTTGGTACTCTCACTACTGAGTCCAAGAATCGAACTTATGACCACTAGATGATACTAACACATGTATAACCAACTACTACATCCACTACACCACTGTCCTGAAGAACTTTAGTGATGTATTTTTAGAGCCTTTTATATTTCACAATTTCAGCATTGTTCTGTAGAATCATATTTATATTGTATCAAGATCTTCTTTCCCTATCTGTCAAGGGATAGTTCAGCATTCATTCCCATATTAGAGGGGTAATAATATATAACAGTACTCATTTTTGTTTCTAATGACATTTTTCTATTTCTTAAAAATTTACTTATCTTTTGGAAGACATCTTTCACTATTCCAATATGCCTTTGGATTTCAGTGTCATGCTCTTCATCCTTTGATAAAACACTTCTCAGATATTTAAACTATTATACTTGTTTGATTTTGGTATCTCCAACTTGTAGTGCACAAATAAATTCCTTTTGTGGAATGGTAAATTTTAACTAGCTTCAGAAGAAGCTAATTGAATTAAGTTGGAATCAATTACCAAAGTAGAACCCAAGTGTTTATGAGCAATGGAATTTACAGTATAAGAATTTTGGGAAGTCTACTGCTTATTGCTTTTGGGCTGTGGAATTAAAGATAGGAAAATTACAATTTGTCTGTAAAACCCAATGAGGAACAAAAACAAGAAATCTATTTTAGGAGGAAGCAAAGAAATTATATAAAGGAAAGCAACAAGTTAAAAAATAATAATTAGCGAAGAAACCAAAATGGCAAACGATTCTGAAAAAAATCATCATAGTATACTGATCATGCATTCCAATTACTTGATAGAGTTACTGCAAAAATTGAGCTTATTTTGTTTTTATTGCACAGAAAGATGTTTCATGATAGAATTCCTTATTTCTCTCTCATGAACACAGTCCCATAAAATATATTTTACAAGGATATTTATGTTATAACTTCACATTGCAATATTTCATTGACCCCTTGAATCATGCATTGAAAACTTCAAGTGTTCAAACTTCTGCCTATAATACTTTTATATAACATGCAGGGTATTTGTTATTGGAGGCCACAACCTGAACAACATAAGATATGTGGACGATACAGTGCTGATTGCGGATACGGAAAGGAAACTACAAGACCTCAGACAGAAAGTAGCAGTGGAGAGTGAAAAGAAGGGACTACAAATAAACTTTAAGAAAACTGAGTGCATGGTCATCAGCAAAAGATACAACCCAAAATGCCAAATACAGGTGGAGGATAACAGAATCAAGCAAGTACAAGAATTTAAGTACCTAGGAAGTGTTCTAACAGGAGATGGAAAGTGCGACACAGAGATCCGAAGGCGAATTGGCATGGCAAAGGACACGTTCCAGAAGATGAGCAAAATACTAACACACAGGAAAATCTCAACAGAAACGAAGAAAAGAGTTCTAGACTGCTACGTGATGTCAGTTCTTCAATACGGCTGTGAATGCTGGACAATATCATCAAAAATGAGGACAAAACTGGAAGCTGCTGAAATGTGGTTCTACAGAAGGATGCTACGGATATCGTGGACTGAGCATACAAGCAACGACGAGGTGTTAGAAAGAATGGCAACAAAAAGGAAATTGATGCTGAGCATCAGGAAGATACTACTGAAGTTCCTGGGACATGCAATGAGGAAGGAGAGCCTGGAGAACCTGATACTGACTGGTCAGATAGAAGGAAGGAGAGACAGAGGAAGGCAGCGGATAACATATTTGCAGGGACTGATTAGGTGGATGACGGAACGGGGGTTGCCAGGAGCAACAGGAGCAAACATACTAAGAGCCACAAGGGATAGGGAGACGTGGAGAGCCATGATCGCCTACGTCCTGAAGGGACAGGGCACATAGAAGAAGAAGAATATTTAATTTTTAGGTAAGAAATGTATAAACCAGCAAATGTAGTTTAAATATTTGTGCATTCATTTGTGTTTATATGCATAAAATTCCTGACAATCTAAATGTTATTTTGTAGATAACCATGTTTGAGCAAACACCCTGTTTTGAAATTGCTGGCATTATGTTTGCCAACAGTAAGGAGACTTATAGAAAGTATGATCTGCAGTATTTTCATTAAGTCTCCTGGTTACACATATTTTGTAATTTGCACATTAAAAAAAACAGGACATCTACAAAAACATGGGTATCTACAAAATGATATTTAGAGCAGTAGAAAATGATGTCAGATAAAGAATCAATCAATTTCCTAAAAGTCTCTCTCCCTCTCTCTCTCTCTCTCTCTATATATATATATATATATATATATATCTTGAGAAAAATGGTTGTGCATTGTGCTGCAGTGGATATCAGCTCAGAACGAGAAATTGAAGAGCTGGATTTAAATTCCAGTTGAAATTGCATTCACATATTTGAAAATACCCTTGAAAAAGGTGTGAATCCTTCAATTCTCCATCCAGCTATGGGTTAAATAGCAGGATAGATTTGGTTCTAGCGCCTTGGTTAGCAACCAATCTACTGCAGAAAGTAATGAAAACTTACTCTGGGAAATTCTTCTGCCCAGTCAGTCATGTCTTTTTGAGACATGATCGCCTAAACATGTATCACGTATGGCACTTAACTGACTGACTGACTGATTAAGAAGAAAACTCAACACATAATGAAATAGTTATAAAAAACATTTAATTATTAGTTTTCTTCTCAATATATTTGCTCTGGATATTATCCATTGAGCACTCTATTTCTATTTAATTGAAATTGATAATTTGCATTAATTAGATAAAATCTTTTGGATTATACTCTCCATTTAAACAGGTTGCCATTCTCTTCTCTCTCTCTCCCTGTCTCTCTCTCTCTGTATATATATATATATATATATATATTACTTGATCAGTTCTGCACAAAAATTATGGCATTATTTGATATTTTTGTAATATTTTATAAGTAAAATGTAGCTTTGTAAGCATTTTGGAATAGTTTGCTATTGTCATAACAAGAATAGTGCCATCTAATATCATCAATAAAGGGAAGATAACTTTGTTGAAAAAATATTACAACAATAATTTATAAACAAAAAATATTTACTAACAAACATGGTGCTACTTCAAAGTATTTGATCTGGTCAAGAAGTGATATCAAAATAAATTCTGAGCTTTTGTGATTTGGTCAGATTCTGTGAAGTTCCTTGGGTCAAGAACTTTTCAGTACCAATTTATGCATATGCGGACAGACACACATAACATTTTCAGTGACTTTGTATGATCATGATTGCACATAACAATTTCTAACATTTTAATACAAGAATGAGAGATCCTAGTTTATAACAGAAAATATTCAGCCAATTTAGTAATTGGAAAAAGTTGCATTTTATCAATTTCCTAAGATAAACAGTTAGCTTAACCCTCTTAGCTTAACTTTGAAAGCAAGAATGACTGTTCTTTTAAGATTTCCCTGTACATACAGGCAGTAGTATGTAGAAGCAGGTGCAGAGGATGTAATGACCCCAGGCATTCATATCAGGTGAGCATCCAATCAAAGAGTGAAAAAAAAATTAAATTTATATTTAATTTGAATAAACAGTTTATTTCATGTTTCATCTATTTTATATATTTAAAATGTCTTTTTTTCTTACATTTATCAGTACTAGGCCCTATAGGTTACCCTACTTGAGTTTTGCTTGTACTTGCACTTGTGGTGGCATTCACCATGGGTAGATTAAGTCAGCTTCTTCTCTAAAAGTTTCATGAGATTTTTTTGGCTCCACAATTGGTTCCCAACCACGTATGGTGCAAGGATTTTCCTGAAGTAGCTTGCCAGTTCTTACTGTGATAGACTGGTTGCCAATCAAGGCTATAGAATCAAGTCTGTTTACCCATAATTGGGAGGAAAAGAGATGGATTCATATCTTTTTCAAGGGTATTAGCATGCAAGTGAATGTAATGAATTCAACCAGAATTTGAACTTGATACTCTGATTCCTCTATTCAAGCTGCTAATCCTTATTCCACCATGCCTAGGGGTATACAATCAAGTATATTAGTATACAATACTAATCCTTATTCCACCATGTCTTAGGGGTATACAATCAAGGAGTATGGCTCCCAACATCAGCAAACATCACAAAACCTGTGTACATCATTACATGCTGACATCTTTAATAAATTTAAAGCTGAAAAGAACAATTACATAATTTTCATAATTATAACATTTTTTAGACATTTTTTTAATTTTCCCAAGATATTTTTCTGCTGACTAGGCTTACAGAAAGTTTTTCGAGGAGACGAACAGAAACATTTCTTTTTCTAAATCAATTACTGTATATCGCATTAGTGGGAATACAATCTTCATTTTCATTTTTTTTTTCTTGTCATGAAAGATTTCTTTGGCAATTTTCTTATTTATAAATGATTCCTTATCCATTTTTGTATTAGATTCCCAAGAGTGAATTGGAACTAATTGTTGGTGCCTGCCTAAATATATATATGTCTTTTCTTTTGTTTTTTCCTGTATCTTAAACAAACACCAGCGAAATGAGTTTCCTGCCAAACAAAATTTTTGACTTTGCCAACATAATCTTGAAATGGAATTACAGAAGATGCAGTTTACTTTAATCATAGTTTTTAAGATGGCAATTACTATACAGTTTGATGGATAATAATAATAATAATAATAATACATTTAAAAACGGTTGGTTAGAATAGCAGTAAATATTTACTAAGTTTAGTTTATTTTGACAAAATTGTGGAGCATCTAGTAAGGATTGAACTTAATCCATTTCTAATGGTTTGGAAAATGAGAATGCTAACAGAAGCCCTGTTCAAGATAAAAGTATAAAAATGGTAATATTAGACATTTCCTTATAAGGAAATATTTAGCACTTATTAGACAAGCAGCTAGCACTACTTTCATTTTAAATTTTATAAAATCTTTCTCTTAAAACATTTCTTGAATCTAGTTGCTGTTATCACCCTCTTCAGTATTGATGGGGGTTTCCTTCCTAGCCTTTTTTTTGCAGTAGTGTGAAAGATCAACATCTTGTTCATATCATTATTTTCTCTTTAAGTTATATATGATATCCATTTTAGCAGTTGCTTCTACTGAAAATCTTCAAGTGATGACATTTTTTGTTATCTGGCATAGTTTTTTGTGATTCTGTAATTCTAATTTAGTTTGGAGAATTTTTATAAGAATTACTTTACTTTTTCAAAATTTTGCATAGAATAATTTATTATGTGCAAAAAATGTTCAGATAAAGTATATCTGTAAAAGGATGATATGAAAAAAGACAAAAAGAAAACTTATCTCAGCTGATGTGTTTTGGACTCTGAGGGACATTATCAAGGCAAATGTGCCTTGATCAAGCTCCTCAAGGGACAAAACACATCAGCTAAAATAAGTTTTCCTTTTATCTTTTTACACAATTTATAATACTTTAAATCTTTTATAATTTCATATTAATTTGTAGCAGTCAAGTGATAGTGTTATTAAATAAAAAATATATTTACTAATCATAAATAGAAATGCTTACAACAATTCAGCGACCTCCAGTAGTTTAAAAATGATTTTGAATTATTTTTGTGTATGCACAGGCTTCACTCACACAAAACCATTCTAAACCATTGATCTGATAAAGTGGTTGTATACAGTTGGTATTTTAGAAATTTCTGAATGGTTTGGCACCATGCATGATATTCAGATGATGTTCAATCTAATGAGACTATTTTAGAGCATGACTTGAGTTTTAGGTTAATGTTTTGGTTTTGTAACAACTTGCAGTATTGGGTGAAACTGTTGCTAGGTTCAATTTCCTTATCTGCTACACTGATGGTAATATTACCTCTTTCCTTCTATAGAAACAGTCAACATTCTTTGACTGGGCAGCCACTACTACTTTCAATTGAAATTCTGAAAATCTTCTGTTAATATTTTTTCAGAAAAATAAGTCAATAGTTATTTTCACTCTCTTCACTATTGACTGAGGTTTCCTTCCTAACCTTTTGTTTGAGGTAGTGTGGAAAATGAACATCTTCATTGTGTCATTATGTTTTTGAGTTATATCCATTTTAGTTGTTGCTGTTGAAAATCTTCAAGGGATGTGGTTTCTACTATTTGGTAAAGTTCTTTGTTTTTGATTATTCTGTGCTAGTCCATAAGGTTCAAATAAGGATAGTCCTCACTATGACCTACAGAGTTCTTTTACTGGAAGCCAAGAGTTCAGCAAAATCTATTCAGAATTTACTCACTAGTATCTTGTTTAGAGGCTCTAACCATTACATTAGCTGCATATTCAGGAAAGGAATAACACTACTAAAATTCTACTCTCTGAGAAATTCTACTGACATTCTACTCCATAAGAAATAATACTACTGAAATATATATCTTTGGAAATAATACAGCTGGAACTCTACTCCTTAGCAATAATGCAATTGAAATTCTACTCTCTAGCAAAAGATACTACTGACATTCTACTTCTTTCGAAAAGATACTACTGAAATTCTACTCCATAGAAAATAATACTGCTGAAATTATACTTCCTAGGAAATAAGGCAACTGACATTCTACTTGTCAGGAAATATCACAACTGACATTCTACTCCATACGAAACAATACCACTGAAATTATTTTCCCTAAGAAATAACACTATTGAAATTCTTTCTCCTAAGAAATAGTACTACTGAAATTTTATTTTCTAAGAAACAAAACACTACTGACATTCTATTCTATAGAAAATATATTATTTTCTATAGAATAGACTGAAATTATTTTCCTTAAGAAATAACTCTACCAAAATTCTACTCTCTAGGAAATAACAGTACTGAGATTCTACTCCACAGGAAATAATACTAGTGAAATTCTTCTCTTTAAGAAATAACACTATTGAAGCTCTCCTCCGTAGTATATAACACTACTGAAATTCTACTCTCTTGGAACTAACACTATAAAAATCAGTTTGAGGTATTATCAGACTATGCTGACAAAGCTGAATGCTTTATCCATAAATTCTCCTCAAACTCTACTCTTGACTCATCTAGAATATCTCTGCCTAATTTTCTTCCTAGAACTGATTTTCTGTTGAGTGATTTGCATATAGCCCCTTCCATGGTCTCTGCTATCATCTATAACTTAAATCCTTAGAAATCATGTGGACCCAATAGTATGCCTTCAATATTAATTAATAACTGTGCTCCTGAACTGGCTCCTGTTCTCTCTAAACTGTATTATAAATGCCTTGCTGCCTTCTGCCTGTCGAAATTCATGATCTGCTGTTCCAGTTTTTAAGAACTCTGATGAGCTATCCAACTCTTCAAACTATCAGCTTATTACCTTACTACCTCTTTTTCAGAAACTCTTAAAGGCACTAATTAATGCTGAATTGGTTCATCATCTCTCATCACAGGGCTTTTTCTCAGACACGCAATATCACTTTACTGTCTCCTTGTTCTTTAATGGCTTTATTGCCTTGCTTGGAGTGATACTGATTAAAAAAGAAACAAAAAACACACTTACAACTGAAATTCTACTTCCTTAGAAATAATACTACTGCAATTCTACTTCCTTGGAAATAATACTACTGTAATTATACTCCTGAAGAAATATTATTACTAAACTTCAATTAAAAGAAATGACAATGAAGTTAATATCACTACAACTACAGACAGGTGTGCTTTTTACCCTGTTACCAAGCAGTGTCAGTTTCCTTTTCAGATGACCATGTATGTAAAGTTCTCCTTTGAAGATTTGATCTGTTTTCCAGTTCAACCACCAGAGTCGACACTTTTGCATTTCCAAAATAAATTCTTTGCTAATCAACATCTGAAAAAGAGAACTTTTTTCATAGAATAAAAATCAACCTAAGAATATTTTGCAGATTTTTTTGGGAAGGCAACTGAAATCTCACGAGAATTGATCTCACCATTAAAAAGACAATTTTAGATGAATTGTGTTCCCCATCAGGAAGAAAAATTGATCTTATTGATAAGCACACTGGCAGTGATGATGGTGATCACAACCACACTGACAATTTCTTTACTCAAGGTAAAGGTGGTAGTGGTGGTGGTAATAGAATGGTAGCGGAAGTGGTTGCCATTGATGGGAAAACTGGTGGCGTGAATGGTATGCAAAAACCAGCATTACTATTTCCTGGCATTGTTTTCAGTCTAATGAAATCATTAAATGAAAAGGAAAAGAAAAAATTCCTTTTTACTAGCAAAAAACATTTTCTCTAATGACATTTCAAAACACAGACTGAGAGATGACATTAAATTCATGCAGCAAAAACAGTGGTGAACAATAGAAATTTAAGTGGCTACATACATGCACAGACACACACATGTATGCATACACACAATAATATATACACACTCAACCACACATCTACATTGACACATATATATGTATATATACATACATGCATACATACACATACACATTTTTTTACCTGTATATATATAAATGTGTGTATGTGTGTGAGTGTGTGTATATATATATATATATGTATATATATATGTATATATATATATATATGTATACATACATATATATATATATACATATATATATATATATATATATATACATATATATATATATATATATATATATATATATATTATATATATATATATATATATATATATATATATATATATATATATATATATATATATATATATATATATATATATATATATATATATATGCATAGAATGTCTGATTTAAATGAAAAAGTGATAATCAAAGAATGACTGTAAAATAAATTAATGCCTAGTTTTCACTATTGCCATCAAAATATTCTTCTTTCTTGCTCTATTTTTTGTATGCACCATTAAAATTCCTTGAACTTTTGTGTAGAATCTGGTGTGTATACATGATTAGATCAATAACTTAGCAGTCTAATTGTTAAAAAAGCATTTCATACCACAAATATTTTTCAGCATAATTTTTCTCTTTGTCAATGCGCATAATAAATATTAATTATATAAATAGAACATCATGCAATGGAAATAGTAGATTAAAATTCAGCTAATAACTACATGTCATGCTCTCGAGTTATTCATCTGTCCTTGTGTGTCTGTCTGTGTTAAAATGGTCTTTCCAGAATCCTACTACATGATCTATGTTGATTTTTACAATGGTTTCTTAGTTAAGTTGAGAACTTTTCACCACACACACACACACACACACACACACACACACAGAGGTTCATCAATAAGTATTCCTCTGTAATACAGTTTAATGCACATATTTTTAACTCTTTGTCAATGCACTTAATATTTATAGACTGATAGATACTCATAGAATATTTTAGAGTGAACATTGTAAATTCAAAATTTCACTTCAAAGTTCAGATAAGAACTAGTTAACAGTGTACAGGCTTATTGATCCCACTTACTTTAAATGTCACAAACAAAGAATATTGTTTACATTTTACTTAACCTTTCCATACCAAGAGAAATGACCAAAATTTCATAGTGACTATAGATAAGAAATGACCAAATATTTTGATTTTGAATATTTCTGCAATTATTTTTTATTTTTAGTCATTTTGAAGATCCAAGACTTTAATGACAGATAATGTTTGGGAAGATCTCTAAAATTGAAGCTTGAAAATAAACTGAATGTTTGGGAAGGTCTATAAAATTGAAGCTTGAAAATAAACTGAATGTTTGGGAAGGTCTATAAAATTGAAGCTTGAAAATAAACTGAATGTTTGGGAAGGTCTATAAAATTGAAGTATGAAAATAAACTGAATGTTTGGGAAGGTCTATAAAATTGAAGCTTGAAAATAAACTGAATGTTTGGGAAGGTTTATAAAATTGAAGCTTGAAAATAAACTGAATGTTTGGGAAGGTCTATAAAATTGAAGTTTGAAAATAAACTGAATGTTTGGGAAGATCTATAAAATTAAAGCTTGAAAATAAACTGAATGTTGGGAAGGTCTATAAAGTTTTTCTTCTCATTATCTTTCACAGTTAGTAATTCTTTGTGTCTTAATAGCATTATTGCTTTGTTTTCAGTGAAATGATTTAAAAAATACATTGTGTATCCATACAGATCAAATGAGGAAAATATATCTTTTTCATGCTAGTGGTGTGTTTGTTCCCCTCAACCCAATTACCAGAAGTTGAGATCAGAGCTGAACATTTCGAATGCTGATTTTAAAGATAGACAGCATCTTTATAAGTTCCTATAATGTAATAAGCTAGGATTATGCTCACTTCCTGTAGAAACAACATGGTCACCAGATTTAAGCAATGTCAAACCTGGTCAGTACCTAGATGAAAATACTTGGAGCTGTAAACTTTGATGTGCTGGTTGGGTAATGGATAATCGCTCAGAAATATTAATCAGAAAGCTGAGTTCCAGTTTTGTATGGTTCATTATATTAGCTTATTCAGAAATACCCTTAATTATTCAGATCCACCTTAATTCCTACCAGCTATGGGTTGATTAGTAAGATTTGTATCACTAAACAATTATTATCTCCAAAAAATAGGAAATTCTTACAATCAAAAAATATTCCTGGCTTAAATAACCTGCAAAGAAGTGATAAACTGTAGAGAATGAATGAATCAAACAACATAAGAAGAGCAGTCAAAGACTGCAAACCTCCGCCAAGACAATATTGATATCATCTCAGCAATTAGCAAGAGATGATTATTTACTATTATTTAAAAACTGTCCATTCAGAAGATGTAATGATTTAAAGCAATCTAGGGGTAAGTAATTCATTATTTGGCATGTAAAAATTAGGAAAAACATTAGTAAAAAAAACGAAAAAATAACCCAGAAATGTTATCATATATTGGATCAAATCCAAAGTCTAATCAGTTTGTGCCAGTCATGAGACTAACCATCCCTAAAAGTTTCATCTGAATTCATCCAGCAGGTCTTGAGATATTTTGACCATGGATAGACAGACAAACAAATAGACTAACGCAACTAAATACAATACTTCCACCTTAAAGCAGAGGTAATAAGCTAAATTTTGTAAATATTGATAAACTTACAAATTCAATCTGTACATCAAAATTTGTCACTCTCTATCTGAATATAGGTACAAGTTTGATATAATATTTATATGTATTTCATATCTGAAAAAAATTAATGTAAGTTTTCATTTTAACTATATAGACTTTGAGGTCCATACACATTTATAAATATGCATTTATTTTTATGTATCACTATATACAAATATACATATACACCCTTGTGCAAATTAATTGAAACAACTGCTTTAGTTTCCTTTCTTTTATCATATAGTCAGTTTTAGACCCACTGGAGTCACAGGGTGTAATCGATTTCTATTTTTTTTCATCAAATTAGGTCATTTGCAGCGTTGTGCAGTAATATGAATCTATTTTCCGGGTATATGATGAAATTTGTTTGGCCTTGAAAAATATTGCATTATCTGTGATTTCATCAGATTTTAATCATGCTCAGACACTCTTGTCTCAACAGTTGATTAGCTGCTATTATGGCCACTGTCTGCAATGGACATTACTCCAAGGAAGCATATGAAAATTGTAATGCTGCATGAACACATTGGCAAGCTTTACAGAGACATCACAGATATTGTAGGTGTTAGCCTTTCAACTGTCATTCGTGTCACCAAGGTGAAGAAGTAAACTGGATCTATCAGTCCAAAACATAAAAGAGAATGTGGGTGAAAGAGAAAAACAATGTCATGAGACAATATATATACATGACCAGGGAAAGTGTGAAAGATCTTTGGAAGACATTATTCGTTTTGCTTCATTTAATTTGTACAAATTTGTAACATACAATGTGTGCTAGCATATGCAATATCCTGTCTTCATCAGCCACTGACCAGGGGTGATGTCATGGTTTTGGTGGCTATGGTGGGACCGCCACCCCTGGCACCCCCAGCAGCATTTGCCACCAGGCAGGGTATGAAGATAAACTTTTTGATTGTCCCTCTTGTATATTCTCATAAAGAAGTAAATAAAACGATCGTTCCTCTTTGCAGTTTGTATCGGCAATGAAATTTCCTGAACGCGTATATATAAATATATATACCATTGTATATATATACAAAGGTGTATATATACATGTATATATATATAATTGATGAAGATTAAAATAATGCAAGAAAAATTCTGAGAACATCTTTTAGAAGCAGATAAAAACTTAGTGTAAAAAAGAAAAGAATGAGTCTAAAATCACATCTGCCAAAATCTAGGCAAATCTCATTACTTCCCAAACATAGGCTGAATGAATCAATAAGGCAAAAACTTTTGTCAAGTAATAGAATTATTATTTTTTTTATCTGTTTTGCTGTCTCACCCGTTTTCATCACAGCATTTGTGTCAAGTGCCTTTCACCTAATAAACTTTTGCATTTACTTAAGAGTTTACATTAGTGGTAACAATATACTAATCTTCTTTTGTTTGGAAACAAACTGACTTACCGGTATCATTTTAGTTTTGATCACATATCAGGCAGTGTGGCAAATATTAGGTGGAGACACAGTCTGAAGTCTCAGTAACAAAACTGACAAAACCCAAAAATGAAGCAAGCTCACCATTCCATTATTATACACCTTATGGGATCTGTCTATATTTTTGAGATGTGGAAGTCTGATATGATATCCTCATCTTCTGTGATGGTAGATCAAGGACTTGGTGGGATAGTAAAGAGACAAACATTATTTAGAGCTGTTTGGAATAGTAAGTTTATTATGGAGAGCCATTAAAACCTATGTTCTAATTGAATATATCACATAAAAGAAGTTTATTAAATATGAGAAAATGTTTCTAGTGAAAAACCAGTTTTCAACATATCATCTGAAATTTTAAAATTTGTCTGCACTTTTTATAATTTTGAGATATTTAGCTTCAGAATTAGGCTAATCATGACTTTTTCATAAAATGACAAAAACATGTCTTTAAATATTTGCACTATTTATATCATTTGAACTATTGTCCTCATCTTTATTGCCATGGTCATGACGTTTTGGCCATTGTACACTCTGACCTTCATAGGACACATGGCCCCGTGGATAAAAGCATTGGTTGAGTAATCCAAAAAGTGACTTGATCCAAGGAGTTGTGAGTTCCACACCTGGCCATGGCAGAGAGAACAAAAACTTGGAGAGTTGAGTTACTAAAAAAATTGAACTGCTACTGAGATAACAAAACAAAAAAAAGGCATGGCACATGGAACTAGAACAATCTACTCCCATGGACTAAATAAAGGGTTTGGTTCAAAATTTCAATGTACATCACCTGAAGAAGGTTGGAGCATGCAACACCAAAAACATTGTGAATGTAGAAATAAAGTTGATGAAAATATTCCAAATTATATAAATAATATAAAAAGTTACAATACCTCATCTCAGAAATATAGACAGATATAAAAATTCTCTTGGAATTAAATAAAGCTTTTTCTACTAAACTTAAGTGATTACCTAAGGCAGTGTTTCTCAACTTTTTTAAGCAACAGCACACCTAGGAGTAAATGAAATTGTCGTGGCAAACTTAGCAACATTTTTAAAGATTATAAATTTAAATGTTATGGAATAAACTGTAGATTTAAAAGATGGACACATTTTATTTTTAATGTTTCTATTCAATTATTTGTGCAGCTTAACATTTAGTGTGAAACCTGTGCCTGGTGTTTTTTTTTTTATTTCTTTAATGTTGTGTCAAATGTGTGAGGAGCAGACACTCATTCCTTCTTCAGTTGAGTAGTTTTTCTTGCTTCTTATTTTATTTATTTCTTATATATTTCTTATATTTATAAGATTTACTGACATCCCAAGCACAAATTACTCTTTATATATAAATTACTTTTCATATTACTATAAACATTATTAGTTGGTAGAAATATTCCAGTTGACATCAATGTCATTTTAAACAGTGAAATTTATGTCAACTGGCCTGAAAATTGAGAAGCTCTTAACAAAATGTGTTTCTAGTTTTCCATCAGGAGAACCACTCATTTTATCCTAAATATGCCTTACTAATTAGGTCAATATTTTTTGTATGTTAGTATCATTATGTATTTAAAAACATATGTACCACATGTCCCTCTCTATGTATGTCTCTCTCTCTCTCTCTCTCTCTCTATATATATATATATATATATATATATGTGTGTGTGTGTGTATTTCTTTATGTTTTACATATATATATATATATATATATATATATATATATATATATAAAACATAAAGAAAAACAATACCTAGGCTACTGGAGTTATAACCCATTGATGAGGAATTACTGGTCCAAGCTACACACACACACACACACACACACACACACACACACAATAAAATATAATTTTAAAGTATGCTATGTTTATGGGTTAAAGTGCTCAATATCAGGGATAGAGCATATGTAAATATAAAAGTAGGCACTGAAGTCAACACCCAAAAGCAACAGTCTGTTTTATGCTTAAATGTAATTGGATTGTGTTTAAGTATGAAACTAATTGTTGCCTCTGTGTATTGACTTATTATTGTGTATGTATGTTTTGTGTGTGTATATGTATATAGTGTTATATAGTGTGTATAGTATTGTGTACGTATATATATATATATATATATATATATATATACATGTTGTGTATTGTGTGTTTATATATATATATAGTGTTGTGTGTATATATATATATATATATATATATATATATATATACCCTAATGTGTATGTATGCATATATATATTGAATTGTGTATGTATATATATACACTACTGACCATAATTATTAGGCCACCCCAGTGTTTTAAAAGAAAAGATGTATTTCATACTATTTTTAGTATTTATTGCCAAGTAGATAATTCTAAATGAAAATAGAATGATTCTTTTGTTATTATTACTTTGCAAAATTTTACAAGGCAAGGAAGCAAAGATGAACTCATCTGAATCAGCCTAAATTTTCTTCATTCTTTTATTGATGAAGCTGCAATATAGGTAATTATCAGATATTTATAAATTCATTTGATGCATGTTTATTGTGCAGTATTAACAAAAGAACCATTCTACTTTCATTTACAATTTTTTCACTTGGCAATAAATACTAAAAAATAGTATGAAATGCATCATTTTTTTTAAACACTGGGGTTGTCTAATAATTATGGCTGGTAGTGTATATAGTACTGTGTATGTATGTGTGTGTTTATATATATATATATATATATATATATGTTAAACTTTTAATCATTTTACATTAATGTAGGTGTCCCTCAGGACTCTATCCTTGAACTTATGCTGTTGCTTATCTTCATCAACAATTTTGCTGATGACTCAATTCTTAGTCCTGTTTTAACAGTAAATCCAATATAGTAAAACTAGCAGCTGATTTAAAAACTTATCTCCAATTTGTTGTTAACTGGCACAAAAAATGACTCTAAATTTTAATGCAACTTCTATATTTTAATCATCATATAGAATCAATTTTGCTTTCCAACAAGATTGGCTGTTGCTGAGATACAAGAGAGCACCTTCTTGGTCTCACATTTTCAACTAACATGAAGTGGTATACTTATATTGAATCAATTGGTAGGTATGATACTTAGAATGTTGGTTCACAGTGTTGTGCAAAACAATTTTTGTGATTTGAATCTATCTACAACTAACATAATTATAACAACACAAAAAACTGCATGTGTGTATGTACATATTTGTGTATATGTACACGACTGTATGCTCATAATTATGTAGTGGTGTATATATATATATATATATATATATATATTCAACATTCAAGCATTAAAAACAATGACCTTTCTGCAAATAAGCAGTCAACACATTAAAAGAATCTTGAAGAAAAAATGAAAAAATGAAAGAAAGAGAAAAAGTAATTCAGACAAAAAGATAACACGTAATGAAAAAATGGCTATTACAGCCAACACGTGCTAAAACAGGATATATGCACAAAAAACTGTTGTAATGGAATGTCCCACACTACCTATCACCCATGAAAACTGACTATATTAGTATGCATATATAGTGAGCACAGGAGATACCTGTGACTTGCTTTGGCAATTACTAGCCTGCCACCAGATTCCCTGTCTTACCATAATTTATTCTTTTACAATAAACCTCTCTTCTTTCATCTATGCATGTGTTGCTATTCTTTTACTGAAGTAGAATCTTGTCTGTTTGTAACCTCTTTAAAGGATACAACACAAACAATTTCCAATAGTATAAAAAGGTGAAGATTTGAAAATATTAACAGTGAATTGGAACAATCCCGAATAGTTGATGGAAAATTTGCTTATAAAAATCTGGAGTCAGAGTGCTTAAGGTAGCATCAATCAGCTAAGTGACAACCTTTTACTCATATTAATTCTATTAATTCTCTATCCTTGATATTGAGCACTTTATTGCAAACTCTCCTTACCTTAAATGCCTTCTAATCAGTATTCCACTGTTAGCCATTTTGGTTCACATAGTCTTCCAAATTGCTACTCTCTTTCTTTCTCTCTCTCTCTCTCTCTCTCTCTCTCTCTCTCTCTCTCTCTCTATCTTTCTATATATATATATATATATATATATATATATATATACAAAAAATTATTCTTTGTAATAACATATTGATGGTCTTTATCAAGAAGACAAACTGCATTGGCAAAAATAGTTTTTTTTTACATTATTTCCTATTGTCTTTTTACAGATATATTTATTCATTATATTTGAATTTTTACGCACACACACACACACACACACACACACACACACAGTATTTTCTAGATCCAAATATATGAAATAAAGTATCTTTTTATCATAGTGGCTTTTGTTCTGATAATACTGAAAGTATCAAGGTAGTTCAATAACAAACAACTTTGTCCAAATTGTTTTGGTTTCCTCATGAGAAATCAATTTATTTTGACACAACTGATTTACCAAAACTTTGCAAAAACAATAGCATTTATTTCAATTTTGATACCTGTGATTTCTATAGTGTTCCTGGTTGCTATTTCTCAGACATGTAATATTTGATTTTGTATGGTTTTGTGATTAGGGCATATTGCAGATGCCAGGCACTTTTGCAAAGAATGAGTCATGATTAGAGACACAATTTAATATAAAGGAAATCACAAATAAGCAATCTCATGCCAAAATTTTGTTTTGCTTATCAAGACCAGACTGTTTATTTAAATGATGGGAATTGCTATTAAAACATTTAACAAGATATTCATAATAACTAATAATAAACTTCAAGTCAATAATAGTAAGATGCTTTTTTTTTAACCATTTCATCCTAAGCAAGGCATGACCGGCACTAGTGGACAGAGGGTTGCATTGAGAGAAAAGATTGGTTATAGATGTTATTGAGGAAAGAATAAAAGATGAATGACATTCAAGAAGATAGAATATTGCAATTGACATTGCATTTAAATCTTTGAAGATTGTAGCTATCAGGGAAGAAAGTAAATGGAAGGGAGTTCCTCAGGTGAGAAGGGTGAGAAAAGAAACAGTTGGAGTAGCAGTATATTTAAATATTTCAACAGTAAAATGATGGGACCTAGATGCTAATCTAGTAGCATGCTTAAATTCATGTGATCAGGAGACCAGAGTAAAATGCTCGTAAGAGCAGTTGCTATGAAAATATTTCTAGAAAAGATAGAGAGAAGAAATATCACATTGGTGAGAAAGTAACGGAAGTAGAGATGTCAAGTCAAAATCAGTTATATTGCAGACCCAACCTTCCTAGCAGTAGACACAGCTGTAGATTCAATGGAGTCATTCCACTTCATTTTGGTTGAAAAAATGAGTTGTCGTGTGTTGTTCTCCAGGAATCAGTCAGTTAAGTGCCATACGTGAAACATGCTTGGGTGATCATATCTCAAAAGGGACATGACTGACTGGGCAGAAGATTATCCTGCAGTAGGTTGCCATTGCTTTCTGTGGTAGACTGGTTGTCAGCCAAGGCTATAGAATCCAATCTGTCCTGTTATTTAACCCATAACTAGAAGGAAGAGACGGATTAATACCTTTCCCAAGGGTATTTGCGTGTAAGTGAATGCAAGGAGTTCAACTGGAATTCGAACTCGGCTCTCCGATTTCTCGTTCTGAGCCGATATCCACTGCACCACAACGCACATCCTACAGGAGACTAGTATCAATTATGCTGATGGTGGGCAGAAAAGTATGTCTCTGGTGGTTAAATGAGAGCAATTTTGTTTTGAAGGTATTAAAATTTACAACCCATTTCTTCTCTCAGTTAATCACTGATTAGTTAACTGGGACAAGAAATCACTGATGACTTTTTTGATACCAAGATTTCAAAGATCTGAATCTATTTGTGTCGTTTGTTCTGTCACTGATGTATTCTCTTACAATAAACTTCTCTTCTTTCATATAAACATGTGTTGCTGTTCTTTCACTCGAGTACTGCCTTTTCTGTTTGTAACCTCTTAAAAGCATACAGTCAGTCAGTTAAGTGTCATACATGATACATGCTTGGTTGAACATGTCTCAAAAGAGACTGGGCAGAAGATTATCCCACAGTAGGTTGCCATTGCTTTCTGCGGTAGACTGGTTGCCAGCCAAGGCTATAGAACCCAATCTGTCCTATTGTTTAACCCATAACTGGAGGGAAGAGATTAATTAATACCTTCTATAAGGGTATTTGTGCATAAGTGAATGCAAGGAATTCAAATGGAATTCAAACTCAGCTTCCCGATTTGTCATTCCGAGTCAATATCCACTACACCACAGCACACATCCTAAAGCATACAACACAAACAATTTCAAACAGTATAGAAAGGCAAAGATTTGAAAATATCAACAATGAATTGAAAAAAATCCTGAATAGTTGATGGAAAATCTGCTGATAAAAATCTGGAATTAGAATTCAGTTAACATAAAATTCAATAATTAGTACATGTAAACAAAATATGAAACCATAGTAAATGTCTATTGGATATTATTGAAATTAGAGAAATTTTCAGAAAGTTATTATATGTTACCAGAAGGGATATAGAAATAAATGTAAGTTAAATTTCTTTAAATATTAGAGAAATCTTCAGAAAGTAATTGTGTTTTACCAGAATTCACTTAACATGGAATTCAATAATTAGATCATGTAAACAAAATATATAACTATAGTAAATGTCTACTGGATGCTTAACAATAAACCACCTTTTTATTCTCTAACAAAAGCAACTTTAGTTCTGGCACCACTGGAATAGTTTTCTTTGCTTTCTTCTTACTTAATTGTCTCTGTTGATTGTTCTACTGATTGATCTCTGTTAAAACTTTCAACAGCCAATCATTTCTCTCAGGTTTCTTGCTTAAGTACATTTGAAAATGGCAAATAAGTAACTTTGAAATCTAGCAGGTATATATCTACTGCTTTCTAAAATTGTATAAAAAAAGAAATCATGAATGGAGTCTTTTATTTTAGATTCTTAAATAATTCACAGAGTTAGGATGAAATTGAATGCTTCTGTCTTCAAGATTTTGCATATTTACAAAAATATTTGAACAGATTCAAGATCAGAAACTGGAAATGACATTAATTTTTCATGCACTTTGAACCTTCAATTTGTATTTCTTTTGCAACAGCAAAATCTTTATTAAAGATTTTAAAATATTGTTTGAATTTTAAAATGGGTCATTGTCTTTGTTCCATGGGTTTTTTAAATTAATTAGTGTTTTAAAAGAGGGAATGGAAAATGTGACACAGAAATCTGAAGATACATTGGAATAGCAAAAGATGCCTTCTAAAAGCTAACCAAAGTATTACAAAACAGGAGAGAAACAAAGAAAGAGTGCTATGTAATATCAGTCCTCTTATGTGGCAGTGAATTCTGAACAATTTCCTCAGAGATCAAGAGGAGAATTGTGACAACAGAGATGTTCTACAGAAAGGTGGCGAGAATGCCATCGATAGTAAGCGCAAGCAATGAGGAAGTTTTAAGGAAAATGTAAACAAAACATATAATTATACCTAGAACCAGAAAGACACAGTTTCTTAGACACATGCTGAGGAAAGCAGGCTTGAAGAATATGGCACTCAGAAGACATATTGAAAACAAGATGGGAAAAGGTGACATTGAGTAATAAACCTATTGCATTTGTGTAAATAAATAGCAGAACAAAGATTAGGAAGAACAGTAAAAAGACAAGCATTGCTAAGAGCTACAAAAGTTAGTATGTTATGGCAAGCCATAGCCATCCTTGTCTTGAAGGTACATGGCATATAAAAGATGAAATGGAAAATTCTTACATTATTCTTATTAGATTTTGACTCTTGTATTAATTCACCTTACTAGGTTATATAATTTATTTAGAGGTTCTTTTCCCTTTATTCACTCTTCAACGAGGTTTCCTATTTATTAGAAATATTCATGAAAATTTAATGGCTTTCCTATTTGAATTTTTGATTAATCTTAAGTTGAGAATTGAATAAGCTCATGGGAAGTTCTACAACAATAAAATATGTGTATGACTTTATAACTTTAACAAAATATTTTAACAATAATACCTGATCACAGATCTAACAAAGTTGTTAAATGAAGAAAAACAGATGCTACTGGCCAAGGAACCCAAACGTACAATCAAGGAAAACAAAGTCGACCACACCAACATCCAGGCTAGTTTCTGCAAGCTCACATACCAAATCAGATGGAAAGAACAAATCAATACAGTGGGATCTAACAAAACAACCAAATGCTTCCCGAAAGTATATAAATCACTGAAGAAAATGAAGAAAACACACTGTAGCTAACTGGCAGAAAGGGCAAAATATCACTTGAGAACTTCAATAATTAACCTGATAAGGGTGTAGAGTGCCAAAAATTTGTTCACAAATTCACTGACATCTAAGGGCTTGACAAAAATTGACAAATAATAAAATAATTCAACAATGCCATTAAAAAGGAATATGAATAAATTGAAGAATCTTGGTTTGAGCCAGACCGTATTTCCTTTAGCCAGACAGATGTTCATGAATAGTGAAAAATTTGTCAACAACCTCCAACAACTCTACCTTCTACAATTCTGCAAGAAGAACAACATGTTACCTACAACCATTGACAAAATTTAGCTTCTCGTCTTCTGCAGCTTCAAAAAATTTCAACACTGAAAGAGACTGATACAAGTCAGCATCCTCCACACAACTATCCGACATCTCTCTAGCAAAATAGACAAAAGGGAGAGAACGATGTCCTTACAAAATAACAACAGACCAGACAAATAAAATCATTAACAAATGCAAAGAGGCATACCATGTAGGTAGGATCCATCACCGCAAGAAAACAAACAAAGAAATTAATACACTGATGACGCAAACAGTGGAACAACAACATGAGGAAGCACCCAGAGAAATACCAAGCAAAGAAAACCTGATCACAGATCTAACAAACTTGTTAAATGAAGAAGAACTGATACTACTGGTCAAGGGACCCAAATTTACAATCAAGAAAAACAAAGTCAATCACACCAACATCTAGGCTAGCTTCTGCAAGCTCACATACCAAATCAGATGGAAAGAACAGATCAATACAGCAGAATCTAACAAAACAACCAAATGCTTCCCGAAATTATATGAATCAAGATACTTCAGATTACTACCCAAAGCCAACAACAGAAAAGAAGCAAACCATAAAAGATTGTTTGTTGAGAAAGGGGAAAAAAAAAAATATATATATATATCCCTGACAACGTAAACAAAAACAAAACAGTTAAAAGAAGATGCACTGTGAAACAAGACGCATCATAGCTAACCAGCAGAAAGGGCAATATATCACTCGAGAACTTCAGTCCTTATCCTGACGAGAGCGTAGAGCACCAAAAATTTGTTCACAAATTCATTGATAGCTAAAGGCTCAACAAAAATCGACAAATAATAAAATAATTTTAATAACAATTTTAAATATGGTCATCATTTTAAGAAGTAAGAGAGCAAAAATGAAAATATGTGAAACTGACAACTTTTTCCCATTTCATAGAAACAAATATGAAACACTTCTAATTTCATTCTTTCTTTCTTCCATTTTCTCGCTAAAACCAAGTAGTGTCTCTGATATATCTTTTCTGTCTTTCCACTTGATCAAAACTGAATAATTCATTATTGATATGAAGCATTTACAAAAGACATTAAAACACTTTGATCTTCTTTCATCCTTTTATTTTCTTACTGAAACCAAGTAGTCTCTCTGATGTCTTTTTGTCTTTCCACTTGATCAAAACTGAATAATTCATTATTGATGAGGCATTTACAAAAGACATTAAACACTTTGATCTTCTTTCATCCTTTTATTTTCTTACTGAAACCAGTAGAATCTCTCTGATGTCTTTTTGTCTTTCCACTTGATCAAAACTGAATAATTCATTATTGATGAGGCATTTACAAAAGACATTAAACACTTTGATCTTCTTTCCATCCTTTTATTTTCTTACTGAAACCAAGTAGTCTCTCTGATGTCTTTTTTGTCTTTCACTTGATCAAAACTGAATAATTCATTATTGATGAGGCATTTACAAAAGACATTAAACACTTTGATCTTCTTTCATCCTTTTATTTCTTACTGAAACCAAGTAGTCTCTCTGATGTCTTTTTTGTCTTTCACTTGATCAGCTGAATAATTCATTATTGATGAGGCATTTACAAAAGACATTAAACACTTTGATCTTCTTTCATCCTTTTATTTTCTTACTGAAGCCAAGTAGTCTCTCTGATGTCTTTTTTGTCTTTCCACTTGATCAAAACTGAATAATTCATTATTGATAGAGCATTTACAAAAGACTTGTTAAACACTTTGATCTTCTTTCATCCTTTTATTTTCTTACTGAAACCAAGTAGTCTCTCTGATGTCTTTTTGTCTTTCCACTTGATCAAAACTAGACATTTCATTATTGATGAGGCATTTACAAAAGACATTAAACACTTTGATCTTCTTTCATCCTTTTATTTTCTTACTGAAACCAAGTAGTCTCTCTGATGTCTTTTTTGTCTTTCCACTTGATCAAAACTGAATAATTCATTATTGATGGGCATTTACAAAGACATTAAACACTTTGATCTTCTTCATCCTTTTATTTTCTTGGAAACCAAGTAGTCTCTCTGATGTCTTTTTGTCTTTCCACTTGATCAAACTGAATAATTCATTATTGATGAGGCATTTACAAAAGACATTAAGCACTTTGATCTTCTTTTCATCCTTTTATTTTCTTACTGAAACCAAGTAGTCTCTCTGATGTCTTTTTTGTCTTTCACTTGATCAAAACTGAATAATTCATTATTGATGAGGCATTTACAAAAGACATTAAACACTTTGATCTTCTTTCATCCTTTTATTTTCTTACTGAAACCAAGTAGTCTCTCTGATGTCTTTTTTGTCTTTCACTTGATCAAAACTGAATAATTCATTATTGATGAGGCATTTACAAAAGACATTAAACACTTTGATCTTCTTTCATCCTTTTATTTTTCTTACTGAAACCAAGTAGTCTCTCTGATGTCTTTTTGTCTTTCCACTTGATCAAAACTGAATAATTCATTATTGATGAGGCATTTACAAAAGACGTTAAACACTTTGATCTTCTTTCATCCTTTTATTTTCTTACTGAAACCAAGTAGTCTCTCTGATGTCTTTTTTGTCTTTCATGATCAAAACTGAATAATTCATTATTGATGAGGCATTTACAAAAGACATTAAACACTTTGATCTTCTTTCATCCTTTTATTTTCTTACTGAAACCAAGTAGTCTCTCTGATGTCTTTTTTGTCTTTCCACTTGATCAAAACTGAATAATTCATTATTGATGAGGCATTTACAAAAGACATTAAACACTTTGATCTTCTTTCATCCTTTTATTTTCTTACTGAAACCAAGTAGTCTCTCTGATGTCTTTTTTGTCTTTCACTTGATCAAAACTGAATAATTCATTATTGATAGGCATTTACAAAAGACATTAAACACTTTGATCTTCTTTCATCCTTTTATTTTCTTACTGAAACCAAGTAGTCTTCCTACTGATGTCTTTTTTGTCTTTCCATGATCAAAACTGAATAGTCCATTATTGATGAGGCATTTACAAAGACATTAAACACTTTGATCTTCTTTCATCCTTTTGTTCTTACTGAAACCAAGTAGTCTCTCTGATGTCTTTTTGTCTTTCCACTTGATCAAAACTGAATAGTCCATTATTGATGAGGCATTGCAAAAGACATTAAACACTTTGATCTTCTTTCATCCTTTTTATTTTCTTACTGAAACCAAGTAGTCTCTCTGATGTCTTTTTTGTCTTTCACTTGATCAAAACTGAATAGTCAAATGTTGATGAGGCATTTCACAAAAAAGACATTAAACACTTTGATCTTCTTTCATCCTTTTATTTTCTTACTGGAAACCAAGTAGTCTCTCTGATGTCTCCTTTGTCTTTCCACTTGATCAAAACTGAATAATTCATTATTGATGAGACATTTACAGGAGACATTACTCTTCTATCTTCTTTATTTCTTTTATTTTCTAACTAAAACTAAGGAATGTCTCTGATATGCCTTTCTTGACTTTCAATATAATCAAAATGCAATAATCCATTATTTATGAGGTATTGGCAGGGCATAATGGTTGTGCTAACTAAGGGTGGGATAAGCAGAATAATAATAATATTATATTTATTTAATTTCATAGACAGGGATGTGATGCCATTTCTTTTTGTATATATTCTGACATGCCTTGTGTTATGACATTATCTTGGATATTTCTTTTGTTCTTTGAGTTTAATTATTAGTGGACAGAGATTTCTCTTTTATATTCCTTATTGTAATTTCATGGGATATTGTCTAATTAATATACACAAATTTTGTCATGTTTTTTTCCGTAATATTTTATTAACACCAGATTTTGCAAAAGAACGAAATTAGAAACCATAATCTATAAAGTAACAAAATTGTCAGGATGAAATTGCAGCTAATTTCTGATTGATATGAACTAGAGAAGTCTTTTGTAGCAAAACTGCAACACAGACTTTCTTCTACATAAACTGATATTGTGCAACACTGAAATCTGAAGGCGCAATGGGATAGCAAAAGGTGTCTTCTAAAAGCTAAGTAAAGTAGAGTATCAAGAAACAGGACACAGTTCATGAGAAACAAAGAAAAGATTGCTGAACTTTTTATGGAATTGAATGTTGGACACTCTTTGCACAGATGAAGAGATTGAAGTAATAGAAATATAGTTCTACAGAAGGATGCTGAGAATACCATGGACCGTACATATGAGCAAAATCAAAATTTTAAAGAAAATAAAAATGAAAAGGACTCCTATATTCAGCATCAAGAAAAAATTGTTGAATTTTATAGGGCCCATAATGAAGAAAGAAGGTTTGGAAAATTGGATACTCATAGGACTTATTGAATAGTAGAAACTCAAGAAAATAACACATAACTTCTCTAGTGAGCTGGATAGTAGAGCCAGGCTTAGGATAGATGACATAAAAGCAAAATGTTTAAAAGCTACAAAAGGATAGAAAGTTCTGGAGACCAATGAACACAAATGTCCTGAAGAAGATAGAAGATAGATTTTTAAAAGTTATTTTTAGAATAATGATTCATTTTAAATTAATAATATGTATGTATTGATTACTGTGACAAATTGGTTGTTATACACAAATTTGTAGAAGTTTTCCAAACATTTTTGTTTTTGTAGTTCTACAGAAGGATGCTGCGGATATCATGGATCAAGCATGTAAGCAATGATGAGGCTTTGGAAAGGATGGAAATGAAAAAGAAATTAATACTGAGCATCAGGAAGAGACAGCTAAAGTTCCTGGGACATGCAATGAGGAAGGAGGGCTTGGAGAACCTGATACTAACAGGCTAGATGGAAGGAAAAGGAGACAGGGGAAAGCAACGGATATCATATTTGAAGGGGCTGAGAACAGAATGACAGAACAGGGGTTGCATTCCCCATTCTATCATCTACCTACTGAGTGATGGTCTCCCCTTCCTTGGGGTGAAATGATTTAAAAAATAAACAAAAAATAGGATTTGAGAACATTCAGTAGATTAAGTTTTGTGAACTTCATTTGAATTACAAGACAGGCACTTTTCATTAGCATTATAACTGTCTTACCTAAGATTTATGGAAGTCACGGAAACACAAGTTTAAACTTAGTCAGTATGCCTTAATGCAAACCATGAAAAGCAGCCTCACACCTCTTCCTTTCTTCCTATATAAGAAATGAAGAAATAACTTTCTTTCGATTAATCACTTTTAATAAGTCAATGATTCTGACATTGTTCTCAGTCATTATAATCAACCCCTTGCTGAATTTACTGTGTTTATAAGGAATACATACAATTCTTTTGACATTTATTTCTCCTTTTACTCTTCTTTTCCATTAACAGATTATTGTCTGCTTCTATTCTGAGCAGTTTCTCATTGTGCATTTTAATATTTACAAAAGTAGAATGAATCGTAATGGTTTATAAATGCAAATGAGATATTTCTTTGACGATATGATAGCACAACTAACTGGTTTAAAATGTTGCTTGTCATGTTCTTGCAGTCACTGAACTAATTGGTAAATTTTCTATCTCTTTTTTTTATGCTGGAGAATGGTTATTATGATTGTTATGTTTGTATCATTGACTTTTTTTAGCTTCTAAAACATGCAGTGTATACTAGATTAAATCAAAAAGTATCGAGACTGTTGCTATGATAATGGGGTTAAAGTATTCACAATGAAGCTACTTGGCACATATTGAGATTGAACTCTATCATGCACATACATTAAGTTATAATGTTCTCGTTCACTTCCGTTGTTTACAGCAGAACTTGGAAATAAATTCTGTAGAGTGGGATCATCTCACCACCCAACAGAGGTTCCATTAGTGACCATAACTTGTACAGCAGTTTTTAGCCAAGACAACATTCTCCATGTTTGACAACCTTCATATTCTTCATATATCACCTCTTGCAACTTTTCCTCTTCAGAAATCAAATCTCACTTACAAGAAACAAGATTTTGATATGCTGTGGAGAATGTGACCAGACAGCTACTTGCTTATCCCCCCAAAATGAAGAATGCTTCCATCAGTGGAAATGAAGCTGGTCAAAGTGTGTGACATCAGGCAGAGACTACTTCTTCTTCTTCTTCTTCTTCTATGTGCCCTGTCCCTTCAGGATGTAGGCGATCATGGTTCTCCATGTCTCCCTATCCCTTGTGGCTCTTAATATGTTTGCTCCTGTTACTCCTGGCAACCCCCATTCTGTCATCCACCTGATCAGGCCCTGCAAATATGTTATCCGCTGCCTTCCTCTGTCTCTCTTTCCTTCTATCTGGCCAGTCAGTATCAGGTTCTCCAGGCTCTCCTTCCTCATTGCGTGTCCCAGGAACTTCAGTTGTCTCTTCCTGATGCTCAGTATTAATTTCCTTTTTGTTGCCATTCTTTCCAACACCTCATCGTTGCTTACACGATATCCACAGCATCCTTTTGTAGAACCACATTTCCGCTGCTTCCAGTTTGACTTCATTTTCAATGATATTGTCCAGCATTCAATGCCGTATTGAAGAACTGACATCACATAACAATCCAGCACTCTTTCCTTTGTTTCTAGTGAAATTTTCTTGTGTGTTAGTACTTAACTCAGCTTCTGGAATGCATCCTTTGCCATGCCAATTCACCTTCGGATCTCTGTGTCGCACTTTCCATCTCCTGTTAGAACACTTCCTAGGTTTTTAAATTTTTGTACTTGCTTGATTCTGGTATCCCCCGCCTGTATTTGGCATTTTGGGTTGCACCTTTTGCTGATGACCATGCATTCAGTTTTCTTGAAGTTTATTTGTAGTCCTTTTTTGTCACTCTCCACCGCTACCTTCTGTAGGAGGTAAATCCTGGTGTGTCATCTAGGATCCTCAAAATATTCTCGCTGTACAAGTTGAACAAATCCGGTGAAAAGACACATCCTTGTCTTACACCTCTTTCTAACTTTGTAAATCTACTGAAATCATTACCTGTCTGCATGCAGGCCGTTTGCTGCCAGTAGAGATTCTTGATTACTCTTATGTCTTTCCCAAAAATGTCAAGGCTGCTGAGCATCTCCATCAATTCTTTGTGTCGTATCTTGTCGAATGCCTTTGCATAGTCAATGAAACATAGGTACAAGTCTTCATTTGTATTGCCAGGAGCTAAAATGCTGAATTGATATGTGTTTTAGTTTTCTTTTTATAGCATCAGTTCTTATACTTGTTGATCAGATCTCATCTAATGTTTATATACATATATTATAACTGTTCAAAAGGTTGTCATAGCTGATGATGTTAGTGAGAACAAGTTCTCACAGTTTATAAAATGTTTCAAATAGCATCTGACAACTAAGTCCAGCTACAAGCTGAAGAATGGTGAAAGTGGACAACTGCTTCAGATAAGTGGAACTTGACAACCCAGGAAGCAGTTCATCTAGGAGAAGGAAAACCCTAATTTTAAACCTCTGCTGCCTTGTAGTCACATCCAAATTTGGAAAAGGCTATGTAAATAAATTCATGCAGAAAACTTGTAGTGGAGCCCTAAAGGCAGTTGGCTGACAGCTTTCTAGCTCAAGCTGCTCCCAGGTGTAATTCCTTTGGCTCTTACCAAGAGAGGGGATACATTGTCTCATCATTGTCCAGTCTTGATTTTAGCTACTGACTTGTCTGCCTTAAAAAGAAATAATCAGTCATCTATATGTTTTACTTCTTTCATATACAAGGGGAGGTAATTTAATTGCCATAATTACCAGTGTTTTACTAGGGTACAGAGTCAAGCAATCATTTATAATACTTGAGAATATCTGAACACTTTTTTTTAACTAGAATTGAGTCATTTTTTGCCAAGCAACAGAAGATGTACATGTTCATGTTTTACTGTTCATGAAAAATGTGTGTAAAGAATCTGGAGCACTAGAATAAGATCAATTTGTCAACTGAGAACTTAGCATTAATCTTGATTGAAATTGTTTTTCAGAAAATTAGACATTTCAGAACAATTAACTTTTATTGCTCTTTTTAGCATTGATGGGGGTTCCTTCCAAACCTTTTTTGTTTAAGCTAGTGTTAAACAAAAAATGGGATGTGTATTGTGGTGCAAAGGATATTGGCATGGAACAAGTAATCGAAGTGCCAAGTTCAAATTCCAGTTGTATTCGTTGCATTCAGTTATGCATGAATAACCTTAGGAAAAGTATTAATCTATATCTTCTCCCTCCATCTATGGGTTTAACAGTAGGATATATTGGATTCTATAGCCTCAGTTAGCAATCAGTCTACTGCAGAAATTAATAGCAGCCTTCTGTGAGAAAATATTCTGCCCAGTCAGTCATGTCTTTTTCGAGACATCATCACTGAAGCATGTATCACGTATGGCACTTAACTGACTAAACGTTAAAAATCAACATTTGATTCTGTGATTGTTTTCTGTTTATTTATATATGTTACTCATTTTAGTTGTTATTGCTGTTAGGAGTCTTCAAGTGATATAGCTTTTACTATTTGGTAAAACGTGCTATGAAGAAATTGAGTGTTAAAATTGAAAAGAAAGGACTAAACAAAAACTGTAAGAAAACTGAATGTATGGTTATCAGTAAAAAGAGGTGTCCAAAATACCAACTACAGGTCAGGGATACTAAAGTCTAGCAGGTGAAGACATTTAAATACCTGAGAAGTGTTCTAACAGAGGACAGAAACTATGACACTGAGATTGGAAGGCTTATTGGAATGACCAAGTATGCATTCCAAAAGCTAAGCAGAGTATTGAGAGACAGAAAAAGTTAATTGGAAACAAAGAAAAAATACTGGATGATCTCTTCAAAGATGAAGGAAAAACTTGAAGAAACTGAAATGTGGTTCTACAGATGGATGCTGAGAATATTACGGAGCAGAGCTTGAAACATGAGCAACAGAAAGATTTTGGAGAGGATGTAAATGAAAAGGAAACTTATACTTAACATTAGAAAAAGACAGTTGAAATTTTTAAGTAATGAAGAAGGAGGACTTGGAGAATCTGATACTCACAGGACAGATAGAGAGAAAGAGAGAGGAGAAAGCAATGCATAACATATTTGATAGTCTTGAGCAAATAGATGGCTGAGTAGGGTTTAGGAGGGGTAACAAGAGAAAGAGTGTTGAGAGCTACAAGAGATAGGAAGATGTAGAAGGCCATGATCTCCTACATCCTGAAGAAAAATGGCATATAGAAGAAGAAAATAAAAGATGATGTATAGAATGACACAAGTTAGTGTTGTCAGGTCAGTAAGAGACAGATCAAATTATATTTGGGGCATGAATAACAATTTTCATACATCAAAATTAAAGAAGAAAAATATTTGTTTGAAAGAATTAAAATGATTTTTTTCAAGTCTTGACTTGATGGAAAATATCTTTGCTTCTATGAAAAAGATTATAAAGATCATGTAGCAATAATTATAGAACAAAATAGATAAAAAAAATAAAATTTGAACGAAACATTTGAGACTGGTTGTAGTTTTTAATTTCTCAACACTTAGCTTTAAAAACAATAATATATAAGAATGCTGAATTTTTCATTCCCCAACCCAACAAGAAATTCATGTTGCATTATCAAATAACTAAATTCTTTATCTTTCTCTTTTATCCACATTTTCTAAGAGAGTGTAACTATAATGGTTTCCACTACAAGGGTTTTACTGTCTTGCACAAGAAATAGTATTTCTTGCCACAAGTATGATTTCCTTAAAGCATTATTTATGAGCAAAACACAACTTTCACAACACACACATTTCATGGATAGTTATAAAAACTGTACAGATACTTTTTATATGAAGAAAAAAAAATACTAAAATACAAAAAGTGGTAGATAAAGAAAAAAGAAAAAGCTATTAACACAGTCTGACATTACTGTTTGTTCCTAACACACAAACTTCTGCTTTTCATTGGTGTCCACATGATCGATGAGCCATCAGTGGCACCCATCAATCCTAAAGACACACAGTACAAGCAGGGACAAGTATGGCTTGGTGGCAACTATCTTGAAATGAGGTTTCCGTCCATTTGAAATTATCTTATCCCACACCATTTACCTGAACACGCCTGGACTTACACAGTAAGATCAGAGTATTGCAACCAATGGAAACAAAACTCACAGGACAAAAACTTAGGTAATGGCAGGTGTATCAAATGAAATTTATGAGAAAGCTGTTTGACAAAATGAAGCCATAAATATGATGAATGGATGACTAAAGCAAAAGGATTGGGCTGGAGATTTTTTTAAAAAATTGCTTTGATGGATAATAAGATCAATGAATATATTTATGTAGGATAGTTATTCATTTTATATATATATATATTGTTTAATTACTTAGTTTCTGGTCATAATAAGATTAGACCAGTGCACATTTGTATTAAAAAGTGTTTGATACAATTATATTATAGAACTTTTGAATATTTTCTATTTGTAAACAAGTTATTATACCACCTAGCTTTCTACCATGAGTGGTGTCTTCAGGTGATTTGCAAATTGCCTAAAGCCACCACTCATGGTAGAAACTTAGGTCGTGTAATAACTCATTTACAAATGGAAAAAAAAAAATATATATATATATATATATATATATATATATTAGCCATGCACATACAAGCCTGTTTTGCTGTATCACAGCTCATCAGCGTGTCTAGACATCTACTTGCTTCTGGCCTGCATCAAAACTTGACCGATTTGGTATCAGTCAGAGTTGCTAACCCCCAACCCATAGGCGCATAGAATCAGAAAAGAGGAATTTTAGTGCATTATATACAAGCGTTGAATACACATGCCAGTCACCAAAAGAACTCAATCCATTTTTGAAGAGTAATGCTTAAATTGCTGAAGTGGTAACTGTTTTTAAAATTGTCCTCTCTAGAGAGCTCAATTGAAATGAGAGCATAATATACACACACACACACACACACACACATATATATATATATATATATATATATAGTCATCTGCAGACAGATCTGTTTCACTGTATTGCAGCTAATCAGTATGGTTAGACAGTTGATTGCTTTTACCCAGGATTGAAACCCGACCGAATTGGCGTCAGTCAGCTATTCTACCTCTGAGCTACAGGCGCTCAGTAGAAGAAGGCAGACTTTTTAGCATGTATATTATCATTATACATGCCCAATAGCTGAGAGTGTTCTAATTCATTGCTGAATGAATGATGCGTAGATGCCAGAGTAGCTACTGTTTTTCAGTCTACCATTCTTCCAGAGTGCTCAATCAGGGTGTGAGAGCATAAATAGTATGTGTGTGTGTGTGTGTGTGTGGTCACTGTTAAAATGCTACTATAGGGAAGTTAATAATAAAGAGTGCTCAATACAAAGAAAAATAAGAAAAATACAGAATAGGAAATAAAAACAAAACTACTTGAGTTCTACACTTGAATTGAACAGGCCCTGTTCAATCTGTCCCAAAAATTGAAACTCACAACCATATTGTGTTGAAGCACCACTTCTCATATGATTGTTGAAATTAAGTAGCATTAAACCTAAATGGGTGACCACATGAGAATACCAGGTGCAATAGTTTGGATGTGAAGATGGTATAATGGATAATGGCTCAGAATTGTTACCTGGAAAGTCAAGTTCCAATTGTAGCTGTGTTTGTCATATTCACTTGTATGCAAACGTCCTTAGGAATGATATGAATCTACCTCCAGCTATGAGTTAATAAGTAAGAGTTGTATCATTAAATCAATATTATCTCCCAAAAACTCTTACAATCTAAAAAATTCATTTTATGACTTTAAATAATCTACAAAGGGTTGATAAGCTGTAAAAAAACAAATCAGTCAATTTATGATTAAACCTGGTTTTTAATTCATGTGTGAAACTCAGGAAACTTTAGTTTTAATTCTCATTGTGTATGTTTCTTCCATTAAATCAAACCCATTCATTTTTGTAAAAAAAATTTTGGTCTGAAGAGTTGAATATTTTTATAAATATTCATGAAATAAATTATTTCCAATTTATTTTCATTATAATAAATATATATGTATATGTAAATATATATATATATTGTCATATGCCTGCCTTGACGATAACCATCAAGATGATTACACATTGATTTGGGAATATTAACATTTCCACATCTATGGACAGATACGGATTATCTCTCCTAGATCATGACAAATGGACAATGATAAATAAAAATAAGAAAATAAGATTGCTGTTGATTAATATAATTGAATGGCAATCTTCCTAGGTCTGCTTCACTATCAACACATGTGCTGACCAACAATTCAAGGATGAATGACAAGACGTGACAATTTTTGATATAAGTAACAAAATATTAAAATAAAAAAAATATCTAAGTTTGAATAAGAATGTCCAATGATCTAAACCTCAAAACTTATATTTGGATACCCAACATAGTCGAAATAACAATTTACAACACATATCAGCAAATATGAATGAATACAGGCGAATATGAATGCAAGAGATTAACACAAAATAAACATGGGGAGAACCATATAATTCATAAACACATGGTATGGTGTATGTGGTAACATAATATTCGTGGAAGTGCATGCATGTTCTAACATGGGTCTAAGAATATAATAACTTATCTTTATATCAGTTCCTTCTCTCTTATTTTACTGTCTTTTCTTTTCTTTTCTCTCTTCCTCCTCTTTCTTCAGACTCAAACGCAGTCCACTTGAAATGTATGTAGCTACAACTGTCTCTATTTTCTTTCAGTTAACTGTTGTGCTTTCTGCATACAAATATTCTGAAATGTTTGCACTCTTCTTTATTCTTTTATTGAAACAATTGTCGTATTTTCTGCACTCAAACAATTCTGCTTTTTCTATCTTCAATTATCTCTTTCTTCATATGTTAACTTTTCCAAATCGCTATCATTCTTCCTTTTATTTTCTTGATAAACAACTTGGCTTCGCTTTCTTTCTCTTCTTATAATGAACAGGAATCAGCATACAAATAACATTACAGCTTCTTTTATCTTCGTCGCTATTTTTCTTTCTTTTCTTGATAAACAACTTGGCTTCGCTTTCTTTCTCTTCTTTTAACAAACAGGAATCAGCATACAAATAACATTACAGCTTCTTCTCTTATCTTCATTGCTATCTTTCCTTCAATCTTTGAAAAACAATTCGGCTCTGTCTTCTTCTTGTTTTAATGAATAAGAATTTATAAGTCCGTTTTTTCTTATTCGGAGTTGCTTAAGATGAATTGGTCAAATTATGCTATTATCTCAAATGCATTTTCCCTTTTCATTCATCATTTATCAGTGCCCAACAATCGTGACTTGCTAGTACAAGATTTGAATTGCAACTGAATTCCAAACTTTGCTTTCCACATGGTTTGGTTTTTGGTGCGAATTCTAGCTCCTGCTGTTTCACGACCCCATGTCTAGCTTCTGTCTATTTCCTGTCTAGACATTTGTTACTAAGGATATCTGGGTCAACCAACCTTGACCTGCTATCCAAAAACTGACACTAGGCTCCCACATGATCATCTCTTTGTTACCATGCAGAGACCAATCTCAATATATGTGTGTAGGTGTGTGTGGCTATCTATATCCATAACAATATATATATATATATATATATATATATTTATTTGTGTATATGTATATATATATATTTGTATCTGTCTCTATATATATTATGTATATATATATATGTATATATATATAGATATATGTATTATGAAATTTTATGGGAAGTTATGAAATGGTATTAACTGACAGATTTATTTAATTTTATTTGTTTGAACATTATTTTTAATGGATAATCATATTTGAGAGGATACTCTGTTTTCCTATAATTAAACAGTACATTTACATAAATCCACTGGCCTGAATATTCAAGAAATCTTATGAGGAAAATATACATCTTCCAGCAGGATTTGAACCTGCAACTTTTATATGCATAAAAGAAGCTGCCAATTGATCTGAATTTATATGGTTTAATTCAGCTTTGTTTAACTATGAAATCTTCTATTGTGGAGTGGTTAAAAAATGTCAGCTTCTCCCAAAACCTAAACCTAAACAAATTACTAAATATCAGAATTTTGTGTGAAGTACTTCTTTTTCAGAAAGAGGACTTTTAATTACTCCCTTATATTGCTTTTTTAGTAATTCTTTAAATAGTGTAAATGGATGTCTAGTGGCTCATGTAGTTGAGAGTTTTAATAAAGAAAATATGCCTTCTAACTGGCATATTTAGACAATCAAATGTACATATCAGCAGATATAAATTTATACAGTTTAGAAAACAGTGATGTTTACTCAAACACATCTACTAATAAAAACTATATGAAAAGTAATTTCAAATTATAAATGAGACCCATTAATTCCTCAGAAATTACTCTCATGTTGGTCACTGTATAAGTGTATATGTCTATAATAAGCAATAATTGTGATGTACACATATAATATTATGTATGACCATGTAAAAATACATAGTCATTTACAATGTATGACCATGCCATTACTTGCATAACTTAACTGTGGAAATTTTACTTAGTCAATTAAGTGCCATACATGATACAAACTTGGGCAATCATGTCTCTTTTGAGATATGACTGACTAGGCAGAAAATCTTCCTATAGTAGGTTGCCATTTGTTTCTGTGGTAGATTGGTTGACTACCAAGGCTATAGAACCTTATCTGCCCTTCTATTTAATCCATAAATGGGGGTAGAAAGGATAGATTCATACCTTTCCCAAAGCTATTTGCATGTAAGTGAATGCAATAAATTCAACTGGAATTCGAACTTGGCTCTCCAATTTCTCATTCCAATCTGACACCCATTGCACCACTGCACACATTCAAATACTACCTTTCCTGAATATTATTATTACAATTGTTTAGCTTAATTTGACACAAGGTATTAATAATGATACAGATGAAATTTCTAATGCATAGTCAGCATTTCTCTGGATTTTATTCACTATCATCATTCACTCAGCGCATTTTGCAATGCTGTGGTCAGCACTTCCCTCCATCTTTCTCTGTCATACTGCACTTACAGCCTCAACCACTGTTATTTCAGTCCACCTTAAAGTCCACTTCCAATGGGCCCAGCAAAATGTCTTAATTGAAACCCCCTCATTACATAATATGTCCAAAGTAACAAAGCTTCTTTAGTGCCCTCTACTCTCTCAATATGTATCTTTTTCTGATGACATCTAGCACTCATTTATTTGTAAATTTCACTCTCCATGGCACTTTAAGGAGTTACATGCCCACATCTTGAAAGCATCAATCCGATTTCTTTCCTTCTTCATCAGTGCCCATGACTTGTATCTATGGCTTGATTTTATTATTCATTTTAATTTCTTAGATTTTGTGTTTTCTGTAAAAATTTGCCATTCTAACCCTTCTGCTATGTTTTTGTAGTGCAAGTCTGAGATGCAGGAATTTATCTCTGAGCTATTCTTGTTGATTTAATCACAGACATTGTTGGTATAAAAATAAGAAAGATCATTTCAACACAAGTTAAAGAACAAATCTTCATTCTTCAGAGTGAGATAAAGAATATATATATAAAAAAGATTTTTTTGCTTAGGTGATTGTCTCCAGCTTTACAAAAACAAACAATAGAAAAATATATTTTATCAATGCTCAAAAACACTTCTTGGTTAAATTGAAAACCATTTTCCCCTCCGGAATATGTACATGTTAATTTGTTTGGGGTTTTAAATTTGGCACCTACAGACTTTGTGTGCTGTTTCTAATTTAAACAATTAGATTTCACTGTCTTAAAAAGATCAACATAAAATTTGGTGACAGTATATATACTCTGTGTGCTTTACACACACACACACACACACACACACACACACACACACACACACACACACACACACACAAAGACATTTATGTATATATATATATATAACACACATTGAGTGTTGAATTGAGCACTATTTTGTTAGCATCAGTACTCAATGTACATTATTATATATATATATATATATATATATATATATATATATATGCTAATAAAGTAGTGCTCAGTGTATAATAACTGAGTTATATTAATAATATATATATATTTTTTTTACCAATAGTGGAACACTGAGTTTCTTGCATAATTGTGTATAAAATCCGGAGTTGTGCTACTGTTGAGGAAAAAAAAATATATATATATATATTTGTTGTAAAATTAGGTTTTTCTTGAATATTGTGGTCTTACTTTTCTTATTCACTGCTGTATATATATATATATATATATATATATATATATATATATATATATATATTTATAAAAATTAACAAGAACATATGATCATTTCAGTGAATCGAATTTACTTCATTGGTGATTGTTGATATTATGGAAAATTATGGGAATTTTTCATAATATTAAAGATCAATTCACCAAAATGATCATATGCTCCTGTTAATCTTTAAATTTATATATATATATATATATATATATATATATATATATATGTATATATATATTAGTACCCGGCAGCCAACAAGAAAATTAGCAACACAATATTCAGGAAATATTTATATATATATATATATAGATAATTACTAAATTCATTTTTAGTTCAACATTTTTATTACTCCGAATAGTATTTTTAGTGAATACCTGTATTTGAGTTGTAATTTGTAATTTTATATCTACCAGCCTGCAATGTGCTTTTCAACAAGGTTTGAACCTGCATAATCCTTGTGTCTGCTATCTAGTTTTGTGTGCTTTATACTGCTTGGAAGACCTCACTTCTTTGTTAAGTTTTTCAAGTGCACAGTCTGGTAGACATAATTCATACAAACATTGTGTCTACTCAAATACAGGTATCTACTAAAAAAATGTTTGAAGTTATATATATATATATATATATATATTGTAACTAAATTGTTGAACTCGTAGGTTTATTTACCTTTTTGTTCATGCATTTACTTTTATAAAGAGTGCTCGATACAAATGTAGAGCATTATACTGTATTGTGTATTTTGGCAACAATCTCTCTTTTATATAGGTTTCATTAAAAATGACAGACATGGGGTTATCATTAAGATTTTTATATAATTTTTCATGTTCATATAATTTTTTCTTCTCAGAACTCAAATTATATAAGAATTGTCCAAAGGTTTTGTACTTTCAAGTGCTTTCAGCTATAATTTTAGCCATTATCAAGAATCAATTTTGTTTTCTTTGTAAATAAACATATGAAAAGTTTATGTGTATAGTGTCTTGTGTAGGTTAAGTTCCAAATGCATTGTTACCATGTTCTTAATGAATGTTATTAAATGTAAGATTTCTCTTTTTTATTATTAATTCCTCCATTATTTTTAATCTTCTTTTGCATGTGGATGATGCTATTATGCATGAATTATCAACAAGTATATCATGGATAGGTCCTGGAAGATCTTGATGTGTGTTTAAATGAGATCAGATGGAACTGTTGTATATAGTCACATCAACATGAATATTACTCTGTATATGTACAGACGCATGATCGAAAACTGACAAGTGCAAAACTTTCATCCTTTATGATTTCAAGAGACTAAAGTAATATTTATGTTGATGTGACTATACACACGCAATAGGATGCTGAGTGTTCTGGTACCCTCCTATGAGGAATGAACTCTTCCTCTTGTTATATATGATTACCTGCTGACTTCCAGAAGGCAGTTAACAGGCAGTATAGCAGTCAAGTATGACAGTTAAGACAGCAGTTAGTATGACAGCTAGTATGCTATTAGAGCCAGCTACTAGTCAGGCAATAAGCAGCGTAACTCTACCGTTTAGACTTTTTTATTTCTATTTACTTATTACTAACACTTACCTTGTACATAAGTTATTGTTATACTAATACATTTTTTGAACCTACTTCCTGTGTTCTATGTATTACTTCCAGTCAAACCAGTCACTACAACTTTGCAAAGTTTTGCCACAGCAACTCCACAACAAATTGGTGATGAAGATTTGCGTTAAGATTTGCCACAAAAACTTGGCGATGAAGGTCCACAACACTAAGAAAATTTAAATTAAAAAGTTCTTTTTTAAATATATATTTTGGTTGTAATGTCTAACCAATTTCATTTCTTTTTCTTTTTTGTTCACATTTCCATCACTTTTGTTATTAAATATGCTACATTGTGTTAATAAAAATTCTGCTAATAATTTAGTTGTAAAATTACCATGGCTGTTTTAGCAATTAAACCCTTTCTATACATTTTCATTTTAGTAAATAGCTTTCTCATTGTTTCCATAAGATATGCACTCACACACAGAGATGTACATGTGTAACATTTCACATAAAATATATATATAAAAAGACAATATAAATAAAGACAAAAGTAAAATTTATCTTAGACAATGTCTTTCATCCACTGAGGGAGTTTATCAAGGCAAATGTATTTGCTTTGATAAAGTTCCCCAGAGGATGAAATGCATCAGCCAGGATAAGTTTTTCTTTAGACATTATTCATATCCTCTCTCTTTCTCTCTCTCTCTCTCTCTCTATATATATATATATATAT